>CATIWC010002187.1:0-436497 GCA_948472305.1 Vicia faba
ACAATCATTTGACATATTGTTAGTATATTTGAATCAAATCACTTTACACGGGTATTCTAAGATTGAACCTTATATAATAAGAAAATGGATAAAATTTCATACATATTAGACTTAATAAGTTCCCCATTTCATTAAGTACAGTAGGAGAAATTCTAGTTACAATTTGGACAAAACATTATGCCATGTTTCTACACCTGTTCCTATAGTTTGGTTAAACTGTACAAATTGGGACCTTATGTGCTAAAACAGCATAGGGGAGTTTATATACCTAAAAAGAGGGGTTACTTTAAGAACTTAGGTCATATTTATTTGATTTAAAACGATTTTCTTTGTTTTCTTTATATTTGAGGGTTTGTTTGGGTATTTTCTTGTAAAGATCGTATACCCAGATTAGGGAACACCATTAGGTAAGTAGCAATAAATCATGGAGGCGGTACGGTGTAGACTAATATGGATGATATGATAGCTACATTAGTGCGACACTCTGGCTTGTACTAAGGTTCCTTGAGTAAGTCAAGGATAACATTGGGCTTCCACATAGTGTCATTAAGCACTAACTGGCCTTTAGAACCTTAAATTGACTCATCTTGGCCATTAGAAAGTAGTGAGATGGCCAGCTTTGGTGCAGGCTAAAGTTGGTTGATACTCGATTGTACACTCATTGAGATTCGACTTTATGGATATTTCATTTGCAATTTAGATGTTTGAGCTAAAATAATGCCTGAGAAAAAGATCAATGATATGAGATCCCTAGAATTCGATTATTATTGCTAGGACAGGTTGAGCCAACCAAACTTCAAAAGGGTACTTACCTATAGGCCTCATGCAAGCCTTTAAACCTAAGGTCTTTGTGTGACTTGTTTATGTTTTCTATTCTGTTTCAAGCATGAACATAACATCATAAACATCATAACATAGCATTTGCACTAACCATTTCGAGGACCTAGGGATTTATCTCTTCTATGTTTTATAGGTTATGGCTTCCGCTCGCAGAAATACCATCCGGATCAACTTCATATGGATAGATTCCAAGCTTAGTGAGTTGGTCTCAAGGGTTCCTGAAAGTTCTCAGTTCAGCAAAAGACATGGTCAATTGCTTAGTTTTGTTACTGCCAATTTTGAAGAATGTATGATGAGCTTCCTATTCCAATTCTTCGATCCTAAAAAACATTGCTTCACTTTCCCCGATTATCAATTGGTTCCCATGTTGGAAGAATTCTCTAAGTTACTTGGAGTGCCTACATTGGAGCAAATACCCTTCACTGGTTTAGAACAAGATCCAAAGCCTGAATATGTTGCCACATCTTTGCACTTGAAACCATCCGACATTGAATCTAATTGGGAAAGGAGAAGTGGGGTTAAAGGTCTTCTTGCAAAGTTTCTGATAGAGAAAGCTCTGTTGTTCCTAGACGCCATGAGTTTACATGCTTTTGAGGATATCTTGGTCCTCCTGGTCTATGGTTTGGTAATGTTCCCTAATCCAGACCAACTTATAGATGTGAGTGCCATCAAGATTTTCCTTACTCACAATCCAGTGCCTACATTTCTCGGGGATATTTTGCATTCTCTCCACACCCGTACTATGAAGAAATAAGGGACTCTTCTATGTTTCATACCTTTTCTCTATAGGTGGTTTACTTTGCACCTTCCCTAATCAGTAATGAAGAATGAGCTAGGCTTAAGATGGTCTCAAATGTTGATGTCTCTCTCTCACTCTGATATCTATTGGTGTTCTCGCTCTCAAGAAGATGTCTCTATCATTGATCGCTGCAGAAAGTTTCCTAATGTGCCACTCTTTGGAATTAGGGGAGGCATCACTTATAACCCTTATCTATCCTTACGTTAGTTTGATTATGCACATAGAGACGGTCCTCATGGTATGCTCATCCAAGGTATTATGTTCGACTACAACAACTATCTGCAAGGTTATCATCAGAGGTTCATATGCGCTTGGGGCATGGTAAAGAAGATTGATAGTAATACTTTGGGGCATAAAAATCCCATCCCTTTGGAACCTTACCTTAAATGGGTACGAACTCGTGCTCAAAATATTATGATGTCATATCCCGACATCCTACCAGTGATCTTAGAGCCTATTGTTCAAGGGGACGGTTCTTGCATTGTTCTTCATCCTGATATGCCCACAGACTCTGAAGAGCTACAAAGGTCTTGGATTTAACTCAAGAAGAATGAGACAACTCTGAGACTCAAATCTATGCAAGTGAGAAGAAAGTGTTGGAGTTGACGAAGCAGCTTCAAGAGGAGCAAAACTTAAATGCCTATGTCAACATAGAGAGGAAGCGTCCATGGGAGACTTAAGAGTTTTAGAAATCTTTAATTTGTTTCTTTGTAATCTTTTGTTTTTCACTTAAACTTACTAATAAAAATCTTTTTTCCTTTTGAATGAAGAGTTTAAATCCCGCGAGGTCCTTGAAAACATTGCATAAACATATCATGCATATGATTGCATAGCAGGTACTTCAAGACAAGTTTCTTATCTTTTTGTTGTTTATTTCAACAAAAAGAAATGGCTCTTGAGCAAACCATTAAGGATCTTCAAGCACATAACGCTCAATTCCAAAAGATGTTCCTGACTCTCGCTAAAGGACAGGAAGATCTGAAAGCTCTCATCACTAAAGAGAAGAAGAAGAAGAAGGTAAAGAAACATGTTGGCATCCTGAACATGGGGAGAAGATTTAGAGGACCAGCCAAGCGAGCTCTATAATTCGCAACCCATCAAATGAAGAGGATAACAAAAGTGTGAAAGAAAAATATAACAACTCGGGGTCTGATGAAGAGGAAGTAGACTATTCTGAGGAACAATATCCTCCTACTGATGACAAGTATAAACAGTTGGAGGGTCGTCTCAACACTATGGAGATTCAGAGGTTACCTGGTTTGGACTTTGAAGAGCTAGGGTTGGTCTCAGGAGTGGTCATCCCACATAATTCAAAGTTCCCACTTTTGCAAAATATGACGGTGTTTCGTGTCCCAATCTTCATCTAAGGTCTTACGTCAAGAAGATTCAACCCATACAGCTGATAGGAAGTTATGTGTTCACTTATTTCAAGAGAATTTATCGAGAACGCAGTTGAAATGGTTCTATCAAATGGAAGGAACCAATATCTGTAATTGGGAAGACTTGTTTGCTGCTTTTTACAAGTAGTATCAATATAATGCTGACCTCCGCTCCAACTCGCATGCAACTATAAAGCATGTCTATGGGTTCTAGATTGGGTTTTAAAGAATATGCCCAAAAGTTGAGGGATCTTGCAGGTAGAGTCCAGCATCCCCTGTCTGATAGGGAGTTGGTAGACATGTTCATCGGTACTTTGACATGCCCGTTTTTTAACCATTTGATTGGAAGCTCTTCAGCCGGATTCACTGAGCTGATATTGATAGGAGAAAGAGTTGAAGTTGGTATCATGAGTGGTAAAATCCAAGGGGGTGCATCCTCAAGTGCTGTGAAGAAACTGTTCAGTGGAAAGAGGGAGGTCAATGCTGCTTATGATCAGAAAAGTCATGGTAAAGTTGAATGTCCTCCAATGATAGGAGCTGTAATGATCTCTAACCTTGTTGTTGTACCCCAAAATTTTCCCTCTCACTTATCAAGAATTTTCTCACAAGATCTCATTGGGCCCAAGTCTGCACTAAGGTTTGATCAGCTCAAGACACTTCCTTATACACTGATGACCAAAATTAGGGTTTGAGTTTGCACAAGGAATTTTGAACTATCAATGTTTCATATGGATTTCATGGATAATTATGGACTCCCAAGATCACTCATATCAAGTTTCAAGTCTTGGATCCCACTTTTGATCAATCAATTGAATAGTTGACCTAAAAATCAACGGTATTGGGGAAAAAGTCAACCAAGGCCAATTTATAGTCAAACTTCACAATTTTTGATCCACATCAACATTTTAAACCCATATGTATCATTTGATCAAGTTTGGACCATAATTCTTCAAGAAATTTGATGAAATCTCTAGAAGGGCAAAATAGTCAAAATTAAGGTTTTGATTGGGAAAGGGAAATTTTTGATTTTTGACCAAGCAAATGATAAATTGGTTTAAGGCATGATCTCAAGAGTCCAATTGAATCATTTTTACCTAATGACATGATTCAAAACATTGCAAGACCATTGGATTGATAGATGAATTTTGCAGTCAACTGATCAAAAGTCAACTGTATACTGAAAAGTCAAACTTTGACTTTTTGGTCAAATTCAAGTACCAAAGATCATAAATCCATCAAAACATGTCAAAATATGAAACTTATTCATCAATAAATCAATAAATCAAGATTTCATTTTGAAAAGTCAAAATTTCTAAACTTAGAAATTTTTCTAAGTGTTGAAAATTTCTTATTTTTTCATAACTTTGAGCAATTATTTCATTATGATGCAAGATGATTCAAAGGAAACTTCCAACATGAAAGTTGTAGATCTCCATGAAATCTATAACTTTTCTTCACAGAACTTCTCCTAAAAATTCCTGGATCTCAAGTTATAATTTTGTGAATACATGCTCATGAACTAAAAAGACTTAGTGAAATTTTGCCCTAGTTAGGCAGATTTTTGACCTAACTTCATGAAACTTTTTCATATAGTTCCAATGGGAATTTTCAAAAGAAATTCAAAGATGGGTTGAAGATAACATTGTAAGCTTTCCAAAATGTCCATGAACTCCTTGAGATCATTCTTGAGTAGGGAGAATCGAAGAGATGAAGTTAGGGTTCCATTCTTGTTTTTCAAGCCATTTTCACGATGAACATTGCATCAAATCTTCAAGCATGTTGTACAAATCTCACTTTGCAGGCTTCTAACTTGACTTTCACTCCATAATTAAGTATTTTCACATCTGTTGGAAGCTTTAATCCAAGCATTCAATGCATTGTACAAATATAATTCCATTTTGGGAAGAAAGGCAACATTGCCATTTTAGAAAAGCAAGCTTTATGCAAAGTCAACTTGCATTGAGCCTTGCATTTGTTATTTCTGCACAAACACACTCTACACAATCAAAACAAGTGTGTTTAAAGGTTTCATCCACCCTACAAGCCTTGTACCTTACATTGAAACCATGCTTGCTAACTTTGCTTCAAAAACAAGTAACCAAGCCATAACATGTGAGTTTCAAATTCTGAGTTGTTACAAACCTCAAAAACTCTTGCTTATAAGTATACACACTATTTGTAAGTTGACACACAATGTTAGTGCCCTGAAACTACCTTAAACAATCAAAAACCATAAACCTATTCAAGAACACCATTAACACACAGTTCTAAACCAAAACTCATGATCTTCATTTCCACTTGTGCGTTTGGAAAACTAATCACTCAAACACCTTCTATACATCATAACAAAGCAACCCAGGACCCTATTTGAAAACTGTAGCTCCTCCATCACCATCCACCATTTTCGAATATCAAGCTTGCAGGTTGACTTGAGTAGAGAGATTTAGGGACTTTCAAGACAAAGTAAGATTTGGAATACACTCAAGGAGGTCCAGGCAAGCTAAACAGATCCTCAGGCCATCTCAAAAGTTGCTCAAACTACATTCACGACTCCAACTGCAAGAGGTAAAAACTCAAACTTTTGTCTCTTCATACAAGAATCATTTGATCCTGATTTGTGAAAACAAAATGTAGATATCTTTGCTCTAAAGATGACCATGTTCATAGTTCCCATTTATATTAACTGTGTATAGAGAATTTTGGATTTGAAATTTTTTAGAAAATTAGGTTTCCATTTAGGGCCAGCAAAATTAGAATTTATCACTGACTTTTAGCTTACATAAGTTATATGGTTGAATTCGTGAGAAGAAACACCACAACTTTCATGTTTGAACTTTCCATTTTTGTGGAAAGATGAGGAAGATACAGGTGGTCCGGCTAGGCACGAGTTTGAAGATGAAGTTGCCTTCAGAAAGTAATTTCTAATATATATTTATGCTTTGATTATATGACCGGATGAAACAGCCACCCTAGTGGCGAGCGCGCGCGTACTAAGTCATATGTTACCTAAAGAGCGAGGGTTCAAACCAATGTGAACCCCCCTTTTACATTTTTTACATTTTTCTGATTTCCTAACATCTTTTTTGCAGGCGCAGGGTCCTTTGGGCCTGGCATTTTTTATTTTTGCTAGCATACTTCCCTGCCTACTTTTGGCACCCCCTGGCACATTTATTTTTATTCACTTTTTTATTTTATTTTTCCTTTTAAATATATTTTCTAAAATACCAAAAAAATCATAAAAAGTATAAAATTAATAGATTTATATTTTGACATAATTTAAATATTTTTCCACCTAAAAAATTATTTTATTCATTATACTTTATTTACTTTTATTAATTTCCTTGTAAATTAAAATAAAACTCGATTATTATTTATCTAAATATATTCATTTTAATATAAAAAAGACCAAAAATATTTCATAACACCACATATTATTTTCAAGACAAAAATATAAAAAAAAAATACTTTTTCTTTAAACATATTTTTCTTTAATCAACTAAAATAGATTTACGGTTTTGTTCAAAAATATTTTCTTAATTAAAATCTTTTCTTAATTAATTTCTTTTCTTAATTAACTTAATTTAATTTAATTTAATTTAATTACCTTTTTCTCTAATTAGGTTTAGGTTAAGACCTCCTTCATACAAAAATCCAAACACAAAAATCTTTCTTGCAATTTGCATTTGTACTTTATATATTCCTTCAATTATTTGTACAATATTCAATTTGGTTTTAATAGATTAAATAGGTTTATATTATTGCAATCCCCATTCATAAATTGTATACCCCCCTTCCTAAAAATGTTGTAATAGCGTAGTAACTTTAAATTTTGCAATTTATCGCTTTTACATAATATGCTAGTAATTAGGGTTTGTATGGAAAGAATAAAATCAATCAAATAGAAAACCCTAATCCAAGACAAAAACAAGAATGAAAATAACACACTTGCACACAAGCAACCTTAGGGTAAAATCCACTTGATTTCCTGATATGAAATGGCCATACTATGCATGTGAGGTATCTTAGCAAACAACAAGCTAAATACAAGAACATAGTCCCTCTATGACGCTATCCATGTTGCCTTTCAAAATGATCTTAGTCCCTAAGGAAAGTGCTAAGATATCTTTCTATATTGCTAATCATGGTTATACGATGACCCTTGCCCATCCCTTTTATATCCAAAGATAGGGTTGCTTACCAAATCAATGGTAAGACAACAATGTCAAAGGAAGAGAAAATGAACAAGAAAGACATTTGAGTAGGTATATTGCTCCTAATTACTCGCTCCATTTCAAAACAAACATCGTTGCTACTTTCAAAACAAACACTTACACTTTCAAAACATCTTACAAAACTTGAAAACATTTCCAAAAGATCAAACATCTTTATATACATTCTTATGAACAAGAATCATTACAAAGATTTCCTAAACAATGGCCTCTTTACAAAATACTTTCAAAAACCACACAAAGCACAATTTCAAACAAAAGCAAGTGATCTAGAAAGTAACTAAGAGCCCATGAAAAACCATGGATAAAAAGGGTGCTAATACCTTCCCTTTTAATAATCTACCCCCAGAACCCAAGAAACAATCTCAAAGGTATTTCCTGTGCTTTTTCGCCTTTCCTTTTTGGATAAAAGAAAATTCGGTGGTGACTCTTACTAACCGCAACATTTGCGATAAAACGCAAAACCTTCAATTCAGTTCTGCCACTGTATCACAGAACTGGCGACTCTGCTGGGGATTATCCTATGTGTGGGGTTACCTTAGGGATTAGATAACATTTATTTGCTTACATGGTTGGACTTGTATGCTTTACATTATGGTTATTTGTTTGGTTTTAAATCCTCTACCCGGATTTGGGATACATTATAGGTAAGTAGCAATACATTGTGGAAACTGTGCAGGGTATACCGGCATGGTCTAAGCAATAGCTACGTTAGTGCGACATATTTGTGGGTACCTGTAGCCTTTGAGTTAATAAAAGAGAATACGTGGCCGCTGAGTGATGTCATGAAGCACTAATGAACTTTTAGAACCTTTACTTGACAAACTTGGCCTTTAGGATGTAGTGAGATGACCGGCTTTGGTGCAGTCCGAAGTTGGTAGATACTCGATACTACACTCATTGAGGTTTAGTTTCTTGGGATGTTTCAGTCTCTATTAAAGAGGCTTAGGCTGAAACAATGACCAAGGAAACAAACCAGTGATATTGAGCTCCTTAGAACCCGGTTACTATTACTAGGACATGTTTGAGCCAACTAAACATCAAGAGGGTACTTACCTATAAAACTCCATGCAAGCCTAAACCTAAGGACTTGTTTGCTTTGTTTGTATATGAATACTTGTACATAACATCATGAACATCATGAACATCATATACATCCACTAACCATTTTAAGGATTTTGGGATTCATCTTTGTTCTTGTTTTGTAGGATATGGATTCACTTCGCAGGAAAACTATTCAAGTCAACCTTGTAAGGATCCCTCCACAACTTAAGGAGCTAGGTTCAAGGATTCCTAAAAACTCTCCATTCACCAAGAGACATGGTCGCCTACTCAACTTGGTCACCTCCAACACATATGAGGATATGATGATGGTGCTCTTTCAGTTCTTTGATCCTTTACACTATTTCTTCACATTTCTCGACTATCAACTTGTGCCTACTTTTGAAGAATTCTCCTAACTCTTAAGGATTCCCATTCTCAATAAACTACCTTTCAACGGTACGGAAAGAGACCCAAAGCCAGAAGAGATTGCTCAAGCTCTATACTTGCACTCATCTGATATCACAACTCATTGGGAAACAAGGAGTACTGTCAAAGGTTTCTTAGCAATGTTCCTGTTTGAGAAAGCCCAAAGCTGTTAGAATTCCTTAGACTTGCAAGCGTTTGAGGAAATTGTGGCTCTCCTCATCTATGGGATGTTTTTGTTTCCAAATCCTGACGAACTCATAGATGTCAACGCTGTCAAAATCTTCATATCCCGCAACCCGGTGCCTACATTGCTAGGAGATATCCTACACTCTTTTCACACTCTCACAATAAGGAAAAGAGGTGTTCTCATGTGTTACACCCCTCTCTTGGGAAGGTGCTTTATTTCACATCTTCCCCAATCTGTATTAAAGAACGATCAAGGTTCAAGGTGGTCACAAAGATTGATGGCGCTCAATCATTCAGACATTCATTGGTGCTCCCGATCCAAAGAGAATGTTATCATTGTCGACCGTTGTGGAGAATTTCCTAATGTCCCTTTACTTGGCATTAGGGGAGGAATCACCTGCAACCCTTGCTTATCCTTAAGACAGTTTGGTTATGCCCGAAGGGATGGCGCGCATGAGATGCTGAGTCAAGGTTTGGTATTTGACTATGACAACGACAATCAAGGTCTTCGCCATAGATTTATCCGAGCTTGGAGGATGTTAAACAAGGTAGATAGCAAGACTTTGGGGCACATGAATTCCATCCCTCTTGAGCCTTACCTCAAATGGGTACGAACTCGTGCTCAGAGTCTTATGATGCCTTATCCCTCCATTCACCCGGTAATCATTGAGCCTGTCATGGAGGGAGATGTTCCATAAACTATCCTACATCCTGACATGCCCACATCTCTTGAAGACCTACAAAGGGATTGGATCCAACTCAAAGGGGAGCGAGATACTTTCGAAGCCCAATTCTACGCAAGTGAGAAGAAGGTTTTGGAACTCACTAGACTACTTCATGAGGAGCAGACTCTCAATGCCTACATTTCACCAAAGAGGATGCATACTACCTTTCTATCTTAGAGTTTTTGTATTATTTTGCCCAAGGGGCATTGATGTACTCAAGCTTTAACTTATTAATGTAACGTGTGTTTCCTTTTTGTCTAAAAACAAATTTGAATGTTTGAAATCCTTGAAATCATTACATATGCATATACCATTCATCATAACATAAGCAGGTCTTTTGCAATGAGTCTCATCATCTCTCTACTATTTATTTCAGTAAGATGGATCTCGAGAAAACAGTGAAAGACCTCCAAGCTCAAAATACACAGTTTCAGCAATTGCTCTTGACCCTAGCCAAGGGACAAGAAGAATTGAAGACTTTGCTGGCTGAAGAGAGGAAAAAGAAAACTAAGAAGGTAACTGAAGTCTTTAATATGGGAAGAAGCTTTCATGGGAAGATAAGAAGGACCTTAGACTTTGCAACAACATCCAGTGAAAGAGACAACCAAGATGGTAAAGGCAAGGAAACAACTGTCCCGTCAGAATCGGAGGAGGAAGAGGAAGAAGAAGACTACTATGAATAACAATACCCTCCAGCTGATGACAAGTATAGACACCTCGAAGAGCGTTTGAGCGCGATGGAAATACAAAAGGTGCCTGGCTTGGACTTTGAGGAATTGGGTCTGGTGTCGGGGATTATGATCCCTCCGAAACTCAAAGCACCTATGTTCGCCAAATATGACGGAGTTTTATGCCCTAAAATGCATCTCTGGTCATAAGTGAGGAAAATTCAACCCCATTCCGCTTCTAAAGACATATGGGTGCACTTCTTCCAAGACAGTCTGTCTGGAACTCAACTTAACTGGTTTTACCAACTAGAAAGAGCCAACATTCACAATTGGGAAGATCTTGCTACAATTTATACAAACAATATCAGTACAATGTTGATCTGGCGCCTACCCGTACTCAACTCTAGAGTATGGCCATGGCTTCCAATGAGGGTTTCACGGACTATGCGCAAAAATGGAGAGATTTGGCTGGAAGAGTTCAACCCCCTCTATCTGAGAGAGAGTTGGTAGACATGTTCTTGGGCACCTTGCCTAGTCATTTCTTCAACCATTTAATTGGAAGTTCATCTGCAGGCTTTACTGAACTAATATTAACCGGAGAAAGGGTAGAATCCGGTGTAAAGAGTGGAAAGATTCAGAAAGATACATCCTCTTCTACAGCTGTAAGGAAGCCTTTCACCGGAAAGAAAGAGGTGGTTGTTGTATATCCGTAAAGAAACCAAGATAGGGCCGAACGCCGACCAATGGTGGGGGCTGTTATGATTCCTAAGCCTACGTCTGATCAGCAAAGGAATAATCAACCAAGGATGGAAAGGCCAGTCAGACAGTTCACCAGAATTAACATGACCTCGTCTCAAGTATTACCGCATCTACTAAAATCCAACTTGGTGACCTTGAAAGAAGCTCCGAAAAACCCCAATACAACATCTCCTCATTATCATCCCAATGCCCGTTGCACATATCACTCTGAAAGTCCTAGTCACGATACTAATAATTGTTGGGCTCTAAAGAACAAAATATAAGACCTCATTGAAGCAAAAGAAATTGAGTTCGATGCGCCTGAAAAGCCAAATGTCATTTCTGACCCTATGCCCAGACATGGTCACAATACCAATGCCATTGAAGAAGTATTGTTTGTTACTTCAATTGATGAACTCATGACCCCTCTTCTGACTATTAAAATGAATTTGTTAAATGTCGGTGTGTTCCCGAGTTGTGATGAAGTTTGCCACCTCTGTTTGTCCTCACCAACCGACTGTCTTTTGTTTAAAGTGGGCGTTCAATGCCTAATAGATAACAAATAAATTTTGTTTGAAAAGACTCCTGTCCCACCTATCCATTTTGAAGATGGTTATATCATTACCATTTACGCCAATTCTTCCAGGGTCTCCACCAAAAGACCCGTTAAGATTACATCAGTTCTGAAAGCAACTCCTTTAATAATCACAATGCCCGGGCCAGTCCCAAATGCGACAGATAAAACTATACCATGGAATTATGGAGGGGATGTCTACTACCATAGTATCAAGCAAGACTGGCCAGCCACCAAATATTTAAATTCAGAGAAGGTGGATTCCGACGTTAGTAATATTGCAGGGACTAGCAAAATTACCCGAAGTGGTAGGATCTTTTCTCCAGAAATTGGTCCCCTAAAAGCAGCTTCTAGACCCATAATTATTCTTGTTGTAGCTCCCCAAAAAGCTGTTCCCAGTCCTATAATTATCTCCAACTATACTCCAATTGACAAAGCCGTTACAACCCCTGTAATCATTCCTACTCACACTCCTGCTGCTGAGTTAACCGAGACTCGAGGAAAAAGTATTCTGGTTGAGCCTGTCCGGAAGAAGGCTCAGTCATTGACTATCCCTGAGACCTCCAAGAAAGAAATGGAGGAAATCCTAAAAATTATAAAGAGAAGCGACTACGATGTAGTTGAACAACTGGGGCAAACTCCCTCTAAAATATCCATGCTGGTATTACTACTATGTTCCGAGGCGCATGCAAAAGCCTTGGTAAAATTCTTAAAAACCGCTCATGAGCCTCAAGAGACATATGCCGATCAATTTCAAGACTGCATAGCCATCTTGACTGGAGATAATGGCCTAGGTTTTTCAGATGTTGATCTAATGCCAAGGGGAAGGAAGCATAATGAGGCATTGGATGTCTTAGTGGAATGTAGGGGCACAACTCTGGCTCATGTTTTGGTGGACACGGGCTCATCTCTGAATGTATTACCTAAAAAAGCTCTTGATAGACTTGACATCGAGGGACTGACATTAAATCCAAGTAACATAGTAGTAAGGGCTTTTGACGGCTCGAAAAGGATGGTGCACGGGGAAGTGGATATCCCCATAAAGGTTGGAACCCAAACTTTCAATTCAACTTTTTATGTAATGGACATCCGCCTTTCATACTCCTGATTGCTAGGCCGACCATGGATCCACAATGATGGCGCTGTTACTTCTACATTGCACCAAATGTTGAAGTATCCAGTTCAAGGGAAGATTATCACTGTTCAAGGAGAGGAAGAATACATGATCAGCCATCTCAATTCCTTCATATATATGGAATTAGATGGTGAATTCATTGAAACTCCATTTCAACACTTTGAAGAGGTCCCCCAAGATGTGGCAATGACCAAGGCTGTGTCTCAAGTTCCCAAGATTACAAGGCCTCTACTCCGGGTTTCATCTCTGAAGGATGCCAAAGCAGTGGTAGAAGAAGGAGGGTGCACTATTTGGGGACAACTCCCAGATATCTCATATAAGTCTGACAAGTTTGGCCTAGGTTTCACTTCCAGTGCTCAAAAGGCTGTACGTCATGCTCGTGCTGGAGGACCACCCTTGAAGATCAGTAACCGTGAAGTCAACGCGGTAGAAGATGGTGAAGATGGTTGCAAACTGGAGGATTGGATCTTCCCAACTGTCAATGGAGGGCTCAGCAATTGTGAGGCTAGAGACTTTGTCCCGATCACCTTTATCCCACAATAATTTGTCTTTACATTTTGTTGGATCTGTAATATTGAAACAATTTGCACTCTTAAAACCTTGTGTCTTACCCGAGGGACAATGGTCCATTTGTAAGGGTTATTATCTCATTTTCGTATGACATCAATGAATCATGGACGTTTTCGCATACAAACTTTTGTGATCATTGTTTTTCTTTTACACTTTTATTTTCTTTCAAAGATAGCTATACCATTACACACACCCACACTCACAATGCAGGTATACATCCATTCGGGATCCCATAGGTAACGATACTGCTATGGCCTTTTGTGACTCTGAGAATCTAATCTACCAAGCCGAAGACGAAGGTGAGAAAGATTGTGAAGTACCAGGGGAACTTTCCAGACTGCTACAACAAGAAGAGAGAACCATTCGGCCTCATGAGGAATCCGTGGATACAATCAACCTAGGTGCCAAAGAAGACAAAATAGAGGTCAAGGTGGGTGCCAATTTGGAACCCAGTATCAAGGAGTGTTTGATTCAGTTGTTACACGATTATGTTGAAGTCTTTTACTGGTCATACGAAGACATGTCGGGACTTGATGCAGGCATTGTGGTACATTGTTTGCCTACAAGAGAAGATTGTCCGGCAGTAAAGCAAAAGGTTCGCCGCATGAGGCCTGATATATCAGAAAAGATTAAAGTAGAAGTCATGAAGCAGTTCAACGCTGGATTCTTGGCAGTCCAATATTGTTCCCGTACCCAAAAAAGACAGCAAAGTGCGAATGTGTGTGGACTACAGAGATTTGAATAGGGCGAGCCCTAAAGATGATTTTCCACTCCCCCACATTGATATCCTAGTTGACAATACGGTACATCACAAAGTGTTTTCCTTCATGGACGGATTCTCAGAATACAACCAAATCAAAATAGCACCTGAGGACATGGACAAAACAACATTTGTCACACAATAGGGCACATTCTGCTACAAGGTAATGCCATTCGGTCTAAAAAACGCTGGGGAAACCTATTAGCGTGCCATGGTATCTCTATTTCACGACATGATACATCATGAAATAGAGGTCTACATGGACGATATGATAGCCAGATCTCAAACAGAGGAAGAGCATCTTGATCACTTACAAAAACTGTTCGAGAGACTGAAGAAGTACAAGCCGAGGTTGAATCCTAACAAATGCACATTTGGGGTACGATCTGGTAAACTCCTAGGCTTTGTCGTCAGCAACAAAGGTATCGAGGTCGATCCTGCCAAAGTTAAAGCAATACAAGAGATGCCTGCTCCTCGTACTGAGAAGGAAGTCAGAGGATTCTTGGGATGTATGAACTATATTGCCAGATTCATCTCTCACCTAACAGCTACTTGTGAGCCAATCTTCAAACTATTGAAGAAAGATCAAGTAGTCAAATGGAATGATGAATGACAAGTTGCTTTTGACAAAATCAAAGAATACTTACAAGAGCCTCTTTTGTTAATGCCACCAGTGGAGGAAAGACCATTGATCATGTATCTAACTGTTTTAGAAAACTCAATGGGGTGTGTATTGGGGCAGCATGACGAGTCTAGACGAAAAGAGCATGCTATTTATTACCTGAGCAAAAAGTTTACCGACTGTGAAACAAGATATTCATTGCTCGAGAAAACTTGTTGTGCTCTGGCATGGGCTGCTTGCCAGCTAAGACAGTATATGTTGACCCATACTACTTTGTGGATATCTAAAATGGATCCGATAAAATACATCTTCGAGACGCCTGCTCTTTCTGGGAGAATAGCAAGGTGGCAGATGATTCTGACAGAATATGACATACAGTATACTATCCAGAAAGCAATAAAGGACAGTGTATTAGCCGATCACCTTGCTCACCAAGCTGTAGAAGACTACTAGTCCATGAAATTCTAATTTCCAGATGAAGACATCATGACATTAGACAACTGTGAAGAATTCAGGCTATATGACGAACCTGAACAAGGATCCCGATGGACCAAGTTCTTTGATGGAGCATCCAATGCACTTGGAAATGGTATCATTGTTGTACTCATATCTCCGGAAGGATATCATACTCCCTTTAACGCAAGACTCTGCTTCAATTGTAAAAACAACATGGCAGAATATGAAGCATGCATATTTGGTCTTAGAGCTGCCATAGACTTGGGGATCAAATCTTTGGATGTATTCGGAGATTCAGCTTTTGTCATCAGTCAGATCAAAGGGGAATGGGACACCAAACACCCTAACCTTATCCATTATAAAGAACATGTTTTGACATTGCTCCTACATTTTGAGAAGATTACCTTCGAGCATTTCCCGCGAGAAGAAAATCAACTAGCAGACGCACTAGCCACAATGTCATCTATGTTTAAACTTAAATGGGATAATGAGGCTCCGCAGATCACCATTTAATGAAGGGGTGAACCGACACACTGTCACGAGATTAATACTGAATAAATAGTGGACCAGCCTTGTTTTCACAAAGTCAAGAGGTATCTCGAAACCCAAGAATATCCGGAAGGAGCTTCAGCCAATGATAAGAAGTTCTTAATGAGATTCTCTGCTAAATTCTTCCTTAGTAATGGCATTCTTTACAAACGCAACCATGACTCTATGTTACTTCGGTGTGTAGACAAGGCTGAAGCTGAAAGAATGATGGCTGAGTTACATGAAGGAACTTTTGGCACCCATTCCAGTGGGCATACGATGGCAAAGAAAATCCTACAGGAAGGCTATTACTGGTCTACCATGGAAGCAGATTGTTATCAATACTCTCGAACCTGCCATAAATGTCATATTTATACTGATAATGCGCATGTACCTCCGGTTCCTTTGAATGTCTTGACGGCTCCTTGGCCCTTTGCTATGTGGGGAATTGATATGATTCGGGAAATCAAGTCGACGACCTCTAATGGACACCGATTCATCTTAGTGACGATTGATTATTTTACAAAGTGGGTGGAGGCAGCTTCCTTCGCTTCCGTTACTAAGAATGTTGTTGCCCGTTCCATTAAGCAAAATCTCATTTGTCGGAAAGGTATCCCAAATAGGATTATCACTGACAATGGTACAAATCTCAACAACACTATGATTACCGCCTTGTGCGAGCAATTCAAGATCCAACATCACAATTCTTGCCCTTATCGACCGAAGATGAATGGTGCTATCGAAGCCGCAAATAAGAACATTAAAAAGATCATACAGAAAATGACAGTCACATACAAAGACTGGTATGAGATGTTACCGTTTGCTCTCCATGGGTATCATACCATAGCTCATACATCAACCGGGGCAACACCCTATTCTCTGGTTTACGGAATGGAATTCGTCTTGCCTATTGAGGTTCAGATCCCCTCTCTAAGAATTATGAAGGATGCATGGCTGAATGAAGAAGATTAGATTCAGACTCGACTTAATCAACTAAACTTGATTGATGAGAAGAGACTTACTGCTGTTTGCCATGGTCAAATGTATCAAAAGCAGATGATCAAGGCTTTCAACAAGAAAGTCAGATGCCAAGTGTATCAAGTTGGGGATTTAGTGATCAAATGCATCATATTGCCACATGGTGATCCCAGGGGAAAATGGGCTCCTACCTACCAAGGACCATTTGTAATCAAAAACATTTTCTCTGGTGGGGTAATGATCTTGACCACCATGGATGGTGACGACCAGCCTCATCCTGCGAACGCGGATATAGTCAAAAGATACTACGCATAAGAGACCCGCTATGTTGACATACCTAAGCAAAACAAGGGCATTCAGACGAACCAAAAGGTTTGGGCAAAAATTAGGGATAAAATAAAAAAAACTGTACACCCGGCAAGTTCAAAACCCAAAAGGGCGACTTTGGCAAAAAAGGGTCTCCCGGTGGACTGAAAACCTGAAAGGGCGGTCCAGGCAAAAGTTAGGGAATTAAAGCGTATGACTATGTCCCTTTAGATCACTTTACGGACAACCTTTGGCTTCCACTGAAGAACTCAGAGGATCTGATCAACTCAATTATCTTCGGACAAGGTAACAAATAGACAAGATGCTCAGTGATACGAAGGCTATAGCAAAATGGAAACACCATGGGATTATTACACATAGCTATCTTTTCTTTGTATCAAAATTTTAATTTTTTTTACGACAATGTTCTCCTACTTGAGTGTTTGTCTCCTTGTACAAAATTACTTACTCAAAGTCAATACAAAGATATCTATTTGAAAGTGCAAAAACTATCTGTTTTTTCTTTACGCTTGTATTTTGTTTACAAAAACGTCCAATCATTCATTGTTGAACATATGCATTTGAACATAATTACTGTTTACAAATAAACAAAATGAAAAAGGCAATTAATAATAGGATTGAAGGGATAGGGAAATACCTCTAGGCTATTCCATGAGAAATCCCCACAGTACGTCATTTAAATCCCCAGCAGAACAAAACTTCAAATTACCAATCCCCAGTAGAAATCACCAAAATTCTCAGGATTTCCCAACGGGATTTTACAGGAAGTGCATGGCATTTCCCTTACAATAGAGTTTATTTCTCTAAACAGAAACTCATCAACACTTCAACTTCAAGACATGAAGACTTATATATCCTCAGCAACAATCAGGGAGTTATTTTCCCTAATCCAACAGCAGTGCAACAGATTTGCTCAAATACACATACATCACATCCATATATCATAAACAATGATAGCACAAATGCATCATACCATGCATTTCATACAACATGACTTTTCATTTTAGCTAACATTTTACCCTTTCAGGATAAGGTTAACAGCTACCATTAACACTGTTCAGAGTTTTCAAATAAAGTTCAGATACGCTCCAGACAAGGATGGCATCTACAAGCCCATATCCAACAAGTTTCTATCACCTCTCTAAATGGAATCTTTAAGCCCATTCCCTTGACTCTCACATCACCGAGTGCAAATTTCTAGGCACTCTAGTGTCCAATCATCTTCCACCTTTGAGTCACAAATGGCAGAGCTTGCCAATCTACCTCTCCAGGCATAAGAAGATTGAACAGGGGAAGCTGTTGTATCCCAAAATTTATGCTCTCACTTATCAAGAATTTTCTCACAAGATCTCATTGGGCTCATGATTGCGCTAGGGTTTGATCAGCTCAAGACACTTCCTTATGCACTGATGACCAAAATTAGGGTTTGAGTTTGCACAAGGATTTTTGAACTATAAATGTTTCATATGGATTTCATGGATCATTATGGACTCCCAAGATCACTCATGTCAAGTTTCAAGTCTTGGATCCCACTTTTGATCAGTCAATTGAACAGTTGACCTAAAAATCAGTTGTATTGGGGAAAAAGTCAACCATGGCCAATTTACAGTCAAACTTCATAATTTTTGATCCACATCAACATTTTAAACCCATATGTATCATTTTATCATGTTTGGACAACAATTCCCCAAGAAATTTGATTAAATCTCCAGAAGGGCAAAATAGTCAAAATTAGGGTTTTGACTAGGAAAGGGCAATTTCTAATTTTTGACCTAGAAAATGATCAATTGGTTTAAGTCATGATCTCAAGAGTCCAATTGAATCATTTTTACCTAATGACATGATTCAAAACATTGCAAGACAATTGGATTGACAGATGAATTTTGCAGTCAACTGATCAAAAGTCAACTTATACTGAAAAGTCAAACTTTCACTTTTTTGTCAAATTCAAGTACCAAATATCATAAATCCATCAAAACATGTCAAAATATGAAACTTATTCATCAATAAATCAAGAAATTAAGATTTCATTTTGAAAAGTCAAAATTTCTAAACTTAGAAATTTTTCTAAGTGTTGAAAATTTCTTATTTTTTCATAACTTTGAGCAATTATTTCATTATGATGCAAGATGATTCAAAGGAAACTTCCAACATGAAAGTTGTAGATATCTATGAAATCTATAACTTTTCTTCACATAAATTCCCCTAAAAATGCTTGGATATTAAGTTATAATTGTGTGAATACATGCTCATGAACTAAAAAGACAGTGAAATTTTGCCCTAGTTAGGCAGATTTTTGACCTAACTTCATGAAACTTTTTCATATAGTTCCAATGGGAATTTTTAAAAGCAATTGAAATATGGGTTGTAGAAAACATTGCAAGTTTTACAAAATGTCAAAGAACTCCTTGAGATCATTCTTGAGTAGGGAGAATCGAAGAGATGAAGTTAGGGTTCCATTTTTGTTTTTCAAGCCATTTTCATGATGAACATTGGATCAAATCTTCAAGCATGCTGTACAAATCTCACATTGCAGGCTTCTAACTTGACTTTCACTCCATAATTAAGTGTTTTCACAGCTATTGGAAGCTTTAATCCAAGCATTCAATGCACTGCACAAATATAATTCCATTTTGGGAAGAAAGGCAACATTGCCATTTTAGAAAAGCAAGCTTTATGCAAAGTCAGCTTGCATTGAGCCTTGCATTTGTTCTTTCTGCACAAATACACTCTACACGATCAGAACAAGTCTTTTTAAAGGTTTCAGCCACCCTACAAGCCTTGTACCTTACATTGAAACCATGCTTGCCAACTTTGCTTTAAAAACAAGTAACCAAGCCATAACATGTGAGTTTCAAATTTTGAGTTGTTACAAACCTCAAAAACTCTTGCTTATAAGTATACACACTATTTGTAAGTTGACACACGATGCTAGTGCCTCGAAACTACCTCAAACACTCAAAAACCATAAACCTGTTCAAGAACACCATTAACACACAGTTCTGAACCAAAACTCATGATCTTTATTTCCACTCGTGCGTTTTGAAAACTAATCACTCAAACACCTTCTATACATCATACCAAAGCAACCAAGACCCCTGTTTCAAGACTGTAGCTCCTCTATCACCATCCACCATTTTCGAATATCAAGCTTGAAGGTTGACTTGAGTAGAGAGATTCAGGGGCTTTCAAGGCAAAGTAAGAGTTGTAATACACTAAAGGAGGTCCAGGCAAGCTAAACAGATTCTCAGGCCACCTCAAAAGTTTCTCAAACTCCATTCACAACTCCATTTGCAAGAGGTAAAAATTCAAACTTCTATCTCTTCATACAAGCATCATTTGATCCTGATTTGTGAATACAAAATGTAGAAATCTTTGCTCTAAAGCTGACCATGTTCATAGTTCCCATTTATATTAACTGTGTATAAAGAATTTTGGATTTGAAATTTTTGAGAAAATTAGGTTTCAATTTAGGGCCAACAAAAATAGATTTTATCACTGACTTTTAGCTTACATAAGTTATATGGTTGAATTCGTGGGAAGAAACACCACACCTTTCATGTTTGAAATTTCCATTTTTGTGGGAAGATGAGGAAGATACAGGTGGTCCGGCTAGGCGCGAGGTTGAAGATGAAGTTGCCTTCAGAAAGCAGTTTCTAATATATATTTATGCTTTGATTATATGACCGGATGAAATAGCCACCCCAGTGGCAAGCGCGAGCGTACTAAGTCATATGTTACCTAAAGGGAGAGGGTTTGAACCAATGTGAACCCCCCTTTTACATTTTTTTCATTTTTATAATTTCCTAACATCTTTTTTGCAGGCGCTGGGCCCTTTGGGCCTGTCATTTTTTATTTTTGCTAGCATACTTCCCTGCATACTTTTGGCACCCCCTGGCGCATTTATTTTTATTCACTTATATATTTTATTTTTCCTTTTAAATATATTTTCTAAAATACCAAAAAAATCATAAAAAGTATAAAAATAATAGATTTATATTTTGACATAATTTAAATATTTTTTCACATAAAAATTATTTTATTCAGTATACTTTATTTACTTTTATTAATTTCCTTGTAAATTAAAATAAAACTAGATTATTATTTTTATCTAAATATATTTATTTTAATATAAAAAGACAAAAAATATTTCATAACACCACATATTATTTTCAAGACAAAAATATAAAAAAAATACTTTTTCTTTAAACATATTTTTCTTTAATCAACTAAAATAGATTTAGGGTTTTGTTCAAAATTCTTTTCTTAATTAAAAGCTTTTCTTAATTAATTTCTTTTCTTAATTAACTTAATTTAATTTAATTTAATTACCTTTTTCTCTAATTAGGTTTAGGTTAAAACTTCCTTCATACAAAAATCCAAAAACAAAAATCTTTCTTGCAATTTGCATTTGTACTTTATATATTCCTTCAATTATTTGTACAATATTCAATTTTGTTTTAATAGATTAAATAGGTTTATATTATTGCAATCCCCATTCGTAAATTGTATACCCCCCTTCCCACAAATGTTGTAATAGCGTAGTAACTTTAAATTTTGTAATTTATCGCTTTTACATAATATGCTAGTAATTAGGGTTTGTATGGAAATAATAAAATTAATCAAATAGAAAACCCTAATCCAAGACAAAAACAAGCATGAAAATAACACACTTGCACAGAAGGACCCTTAGGGTAAAATCCACTTGATTGCCTTATACAAAATGACCATATTATGCATGTGAGGTATCTTAGTAAATAACAAGCAAAATACTAGATCATAGTCCCTCGATGACGCTATCCATGTTGCCTTTCAAAATGATCTTAGTCCCTAAGGAAAGTGCTAAGATATCTTGCTATATTGCTAATCATGGTTATACGATGACCCTTGTCCATGCCTTTTACATCCAAAGATAGGGTTGCTTACCAAATCAATGGTAAGAGAACAATGTCAAAGGAAGAGAAAATGAACAAGAAAGACATTTGAGTAAGCAGATTGCTCCTAATTACTTGCTCCACTTCAAAACAAAGATCCTTGCTACTTTCAAAACAAACACTTACACTTTCAAAACATCTTACAAAACTTGAAAACATTTCCAAAAGATCAAACTTTTTTGTATACATTCTTACGAACAATAATCATTACAAAGATTTCCTAAACAATGGCCTCTTTACAAGATACTTTCAAAAACCACACGAAGCACAATTTCAAACAAAAGAAAGTGATCTAGCAAGTAACTAAGAGCCCATGGAAAACCATGGATAAAAAGGGTGCTAATACCTTCCCTTATTATAATCTACACCCTGAACCCAAGAAACAATCTCAAAGGTCTTTCCTGTGCTTTTTCATATTTATTTTTGGATAAAAGAAAAGTAGGTGGAGACTCTTGTTAACCGCAATTTTTGCGATAAAACGCAAAACCTTCAAGTCAGTTCTCCCACCGTATCACACCTGCACCAGCTCAACAATCAAATAATTAGCACATGCAGGTTGTGCCTAGAAGACAATTTAAAATAATTAATATGCCACTCTTTTAGGCATTACAACATTTGTTAAAGACTGGTCTGGTTACTTTGAGGGATCCTCCTCAAAACCTAAACACTTCCTCTCCCCGCTACAATCCAAACGTACAGTGTGCTTACCACTCCAACAGTCTGGGGCATGACACAAATCACTGTTGGACTCTGAAGAACAAGGTTCAAGACCTTATTGATGCAAAAGAGATTGAGTTTGACCCTCCTAAGACTCCCAACATGATTATTGCACCAATGCCCAAGCATGACAAGGGTATAAATATTGTTGATGATGTTCTTTTTATTTCTTCCATGAATGATCTGACTACTCCTCTTCCATTTGTTAAGAAGAATCTGTTACGAGCCGATTTACTTTCGAGTTATGGTGAAGATTGTTACCTCTGTGCATCCTTGCCCAATGGTTGTATGTTGCTGAAGATAGACGTTCAACGCCTGATGAACGACAGTGAAATTCTGTTTTAGAAGACTCCCTTTTTGAAAAACTTATATGAAGATGTAAACTATGAAGACGTGTCAATTATTACCATTTCTGATAAGCCTACAAGGATCTCCTCTAAAGGTCCTGTAAGGATTACAAACAATCCTAAAGTTTCTCCCCTGATCATTACCTCTCAACGGCCAATACCAAATTACTCTGATAAGGTTGTTCCTTGGAATTATGGAGCTGATGTCTACTACCATGGCATCAAGCAAGACCAGTTGGCTATCAAGAATGAAGTTGTTGAAGATATTGATCCTAACATTGACAATATTGTTGGGACCAATAAGGTTACAAGAAGAGGAAGGATTTTCTCTCTGGAAATCTCTCCAAAGATTGTTGCTACTCCTGTTTCTATCCCTGCTGCTGAGTCAATTGAGGCTCAGGGTAAAGAAGTATTGAGTGAGCCTGCCCGAAAGGAGGCACCAAAAGAAACCATTCCTGAGGCCTCCAAGCAAGAAATGGAAGAAATTTTGAAGGTCATACGGAAAAGTGACTACAATGTAGTGGAACAGTTGGCGCAAACCCCCTCCAAAATTTCAATGCTAGCTTTGTTGTTGTGCTCCAAGGCCCATGCTAAAGCTTTGGTGAAGTTTCTAAAGTCTGCTCATGTGCCACAAGAGACTTCTACCGACCAATTTGAGAACTGTGTTTCCAGTCTGACTGTTGATAATGGACTAGGCTTCTCCAATGTTGATCTGAATCCTGAGGGAAGAAAACATACAAGGCCTTGCATGTCTCCATTGAATGCAAGGGCACTACTTTGGCTCACGTGTTGGTTGACATGGGTTCTTCTCTGAATTTCTTGCCAAAGGGTTCCCTAGACAGATTGGATTGTGAAGGGCTTACACTGAAACACAATAGCATTGTGGTGAGGGATTTTGACAGTTCTAAAATAATGGTACATGGGGAGGTGAATATCCCAATTAAAGTTGGTTCCCAAATCTTTGACTCCACTTCCTATGTGATGTACATTCTCCCGACTTAATCTTGCTTAATTGGGCGCCCTTGGATTCATGTGGCAGGCATTGTCACCTTCATATTGCATCAGATGTTGAAATATCCTGTAAACATAAAGATCGTTACAGCTTGCTAGACTATTACAGCAAGAGGAAAGAGCAATACAACCTCATGAAGAGTCAGTCGTGGCGGTAAACTTAGGTACTGAAGAGAATAAAAAGGAAGTCAAGAAAGGTGCCAACTTGGAGAATGGTGTCAAAGAACGGTTAATCCAGATGTTACGTGACTATGTTGAGATCTTTGATTTGTCATACGAAGACATGTCGGGGCTTGATACTGATATTGTGGTTTATCGTCTGCCAACAAAAAAGGACTCCCCTCCAGTGAAGCAAAAGGTTCGGCATATGTATCCTAAAATGTCAGAAAAGATCAAGGCTGAAGTCATAAAATAGTTTACTTCCAGGTTTTTAGCTGTTACTTCCTACCCATAATGGGTTACAAACATGGTACATATACTTAATAAGGACGGTAAGGTACCCATGTATGTGGATTATAGGGATTTGAATAGGGCGAACCCCAAAGATGACTTTCCACTTCCTCATATTGACGTTCTGGTTAACAACACCACTCAGCATAAGATATTCTCCTTCATGGATGGCTTCTCTAGTTATAATCAGATCAAAATGGCACCTGAGGACATGAGAAGAATACCTTCGTTACATAGTGGGGCACCTTCTATTACAAGGTTATGACATTAGGTTGAAGAACGTCAGGGCAACCAATCAGTGTGTTATGGTAGCGTTGTTCCATGATATGATCCATCACAAGATAGAGGTCTATGTTGATGACATTATAGCCAGGTCCTAGACTGAATAAGAGCACCTTGATCACTTGCAAAAACTGTTTTAAAGGCTAAAGAAGTACAAGTTAAGACTAAACCCGAACAAGTGCAACTTTGGAATAAGATCTGGTAAGCTCCTAGGTTTCGTCGTCAGTTGCAAAGGTATTGAGGTAGATCCTACAAAAGTTAAAGCTATACAAAAGATGCCAACTCCCTGCACTGAGAAGGAAGTTAGAGGTTTCTTGGGACTTCTAAACTACATTTCTAGATTCATTTCCCACCTAACCGCTACTTGTGAACCAATCTTCAAGCTACTGAAGAAATATCAAGTAATGAAATGGAACGACAATTGTCAGATAGCCTTTTACATAATCAAGGAATATCTTCAAGCACCTCAAATTTTGATGCCACCATTTAAAGTAAGACCTCTAATAATGTACCTAACATTGTTAGAGAATTCA
This sequence comes from Vicia faba, assembly GCA_948472305.1. Classification (NCBI taxonomy): domain Eukaryota; kingdom Viridiplantae; phylum Streptophyta; class Magnoliopsida; order Fabales; family Fabaceae; genus Vicia; species Vicia faba. The sequence continues at coordinate 25,259 of CATIWC010002187.1, forward strand.
ATGGGGTGTGTGTTGGGGAAACATGACGTGTCTGGTCGAAAAGAGCACACAATATACTACCTTAGAAAAAAGTTTACCGACTGTGAAACAAGATATTCATTGGTCAAGAAAACTTGTGCCGCTTTGGCATGGGCTACTCGCCAACTAAGATAGTACATGTTGACTCATACTACTCTATTAATCTCTAAAATGGATCCCTTCAAATACATATTTGAGAAGTCCGCTCTCTCCGGAAGAATATCCAGATGGCAAATGGTCCTGGCAGAATACGACATTCAGTACAACACTCAAAAGGAAATCAAAGGAAGTGTACTGGTAGATCATTTGGATCATTAGGCTGTAGACGACTACCAGTCTATGATTTTGGAATTCTCGGACGAGAATATTATGCAAGTAACTGTCTGTGAAGAACCTGGACTGGATGAAGGACCTCAAAAAGGATCCTGATGGACTATGATTTTTGACGGAGCTTCTAACACGCTCGGCAATGGCATTGGTGCTATGATCATCTCTCTCGAAGGTTGTCATACACCCTTCACCTCTAGGATATGTTTCGAATCATGCATTATGGGTATCAAGGCTGTTGTTTACATGAGAATCAAGTTCTTGCAAGTATACAAAGATTTCTCTTTGGTAATCAGCCAGATTAAGGGAGATTGGGATACGAATCATCCTAATCGCATTCCTTACTGAGAGCATGTGTTGACATTGATCCCGTATTTTGAAGAGATTACCTTTAAACATGTTCCACAAGAAGAAAATCAGTTAGTGGACGTGCTAGCTACCATGTCGTCCCTATTCAAGGCCAGATGGGATAATGAAGCCCCTCGTATCACTATTGAAAGATTAGACAAACCGGCATAATATTATGAGGTTGACACTGATGGATAGAGGAAAAGCCTTGGTTCCATGAGGTGAAAAGATAACTTAAACCCCAAGAATACCCTAAGGGGGCATTTATAAATGACAAGAAGTTTCTAAGAAGGTTCTCTGCTAAGTTCTTCCTGAGTAACGAAATATTATATAAGCGCAATCATGATTCAACTATGCTTCGTTGTATGGATAAGAAAGAAGCTGAGAAGATCATGGAGGATATGCACAAAGGCACCTTTAGCACTCATTCTATCGGGCACACAATGGCTAAGAAGATTATGAGGGCATGTTACTATTGGTCCACTATGGAAACAGATTTCCATCACCACTCTCAGACTTGTCCCAAATGCCAAATTTATGCTGACAAAGTACATGTACCTCTTGTTCCCTTAAAAGTCTTGATGGCTCCTTGGCCATTCACAATGTGGGGAATTTATATGATTGGAGAGATTAGACCTACCTCTTCCAATGGACATCTCTTCATCCTTGTTTTCGATGATTACTTCACGAAGTGGGTTGAGGCAGCAACATTCGCTTTTGTTACCAAGAACATTGTGGATCGGTTCATCAGACATAACCTTATCTATCGGTAGGGTATCCCAGAAATAATTATCATAGATAATGGTACCAACCTCAATAATACTATGATCATTGAGCTTTGTACACAATTTAAAATCCAGCATCATTACTCTTCTCCTTACCGACCAAAGATGAATGGCATTGTGGAGGCCGCCAATAAGAATATAAAGAAGATTATACATAAGTTGAGGGTAACATATAAAGACTGGCACGAGATGTTACCATTTGCTCTTCACGGTTACCGTACCTCAGTGTGCACGTCAACAGGGGCAACCCCATTTTCTCTTGTTTACGGTATGAAAGTTGTCTTACCCGTCGAGGTCCAGATCCCTTCCCTAAGAATTATGAAGGATGCATGCTTAAATGAAGATGGATGGATTCAGACTCGACTTGACCAATTAAAACTGATTAACAAGAAGAGGCTCGCGGATGTTTGTCATGGTAAGATATACCAGAAATGTATGATCAAAGCTTTTAACAAAAAGGTCAGACGTAAGGTATATGAGGTTGGTGACCTGGTAATCAAGCGCATCATCCTGCCTAAAGGGGATCCCAGGGGAAAATGGACTCCTACATACAAAGGACCATTTGTGATTGTTGTACCCCAAAATTTTCCCTCTCTTTTCTCAATACATTTTTCATAAATATCTTCAAAAGCTCAAGCTTGCACAAGTATTGACTAGGTCAAGCCGGCTCGCAACGCTAATACATCAAAATAGGGTTTAAGTTTTCATAAGGACAATTGGACTTTTAATGCCTCGAAATACTTTCATGGATCATTATGGACCTCCAAGAATGATCATGACAAGTTTCAAGCCTTGGATCACCAAAATTTATCAGTTAATTGATCAGATGACCTAAAATCAGTTGTATTGATGAAAAAGTCAATTGTAGCAAGAAAAGTTAAACATTGACTTTTTGGTCAACATTAAGTTTCAAAGATCACAATTCATCAAGACATTCAAAAATATCAAGCTTGATGATCAAAAAGTCAAAAAAGTCAAAAGTCAATTTGAAAAATCAAACTTTTCAAGACTTATGATTTTTTCTAAGTGTTTTGCACATGTTTATTTTATAACTTCACACCAAATTTTCATCATGATGCAAGATAATTCAAGGAAAACTTTCAACATGAAAGTTGTAAATCTCAATAAGATCTATAACATTGTAGGACAAGACTTTTCTAGAAAAGCTTGGATTTTAAGTTATAAATTCATGAAGTTATGGTATTTTTGAATAAACACTTAGAGAAATTTTCAGCTGTTTGGTCAGGATTTTATCCCAACTTCTTGGCATTTTTTCACATAGTTCCAAGATGATTTTGTCAAAATAGACAACATGAAAGTTATAGAGGATGTTTCAAGCTTTCCAAAACATCCAAGAGAATGAATTTATCATACTATAACTTGGAGATTCAAGGGCATGAAGTTGGGCATCCATTCTTGAATTGCAAGTCACTTTAGTGAAGAACACATAACAAAACCCTTATGCTATTCTGCATAATCTTGTGTTGCAGGCCTTCTTACATGAAAATATCATCATAATTAAATGCTTACACCCACTCTTGAGCTATTACCCAAGTGTATAAGCCATTGTCCAAGATATCTTTTCATTTATGGCATAAAGTTACCATTACTATTCTTGAAAAGCAAGCTTGTTGGCACAAAACTTGTCTTGAGCCCATACCTTGTTTGCTTTTGATTTCACTCCACCATAAATCATGGAAAGTAGTGCCTCTAAACCAGAAACTTTGGTACTTCATCTTGGGACCATGACATAACTTGATATTTGCAATCCAACCTAGCAATAACTCTGTAGTTTGTAAACCAAATCAGCTTGTTCACAAACCTCTTACCTATAAATAGAAGAAGCATTTGCAAGAGCATGAGGTCAGGAAAAATAGAGAGAAAATCTAGAACTTTTGTTGATAAACCATCAAAATGTCATATTCACAAAAGCCATAACAGTGCACAAAGTTCCCACTCTTGAGCTTTGAAATCCAAATCCTAGAACTCTACATACTTTGCAAGTTTTGTCCAAACATCTAAGTACCTCACATACATCTTATAGGAGTTGTTAAAACACAAGAAAAACATCGGTAACATCACTATAACCATTTCCTAAGCTCAAGAACAACCAATGCAGCAGTTCAAACTCAAAATACAAATTTCAGCTCCAAGGTAAGTTTCTTGACTTTGAACTCTTCATATAAAGCATCATTAATTATTCATTTGTGAAGATAAAATGTAGATATGATTTCCTTGAAGCTAAACATATGCTTATCTTTCATTTTCACTAACCATGTGTTGAGAACTAACCCATGTATGCAGTAAAACAATGATAGAGTGAAAAAAATGACAGTATGAGTCGACACATACCTATATGGGTCGACACATCTTAGTGGAAAAACAGGCTATGAGTCGACACAAAGCCTCATGAGTTGATACATACTGCTATAACAGGCACCAAAACAGAAAGAAAAAAGGCACATGAGTCGACATAAAGCACATATGAGTCGACACATGCAGAGAATGAGTCGACACATACCCTTATGCATTGACTCATACTAAGTTGATTTGGACTTACAGGAGCAAGAAGAGACTATGTGTCGATTCAAAAGAGCATGTGTCGACACATAATGTTCAAAAATTCAATTTTCCTTCCTTTTTCTCTGTTTTTACATTTTCACATATTTTCTTCATGGCTATTCAATATGGTTGTAATATTTAAGCTCCTATTTCATCCCCATTTGTAAATTGTATTCCCCATCCCCCTAATATTGTAATAGTGTAGGATTTTAATTTTTGCAAATTTATTGTTTTCATATAATTGTTAGTAATTAGGGTGTGTATGGCAAGATAAAATCAATGCTTAGAAAACTCTAATCTCAAGACAAAAATGTATGCAATCAAACACACTTTTCACACTTGCACCTCTATGGTTAACTCCACTTGTTGCCTTAAAATGGTCATGTTATGCATATGAGACATCTCAGAAAAGATAGGGCTTCTTACCAATCAATGGTAAGATAGAAATGTCAAAGGAAAAGAGAAATGAACAAAAGAATTTTGAGTAGGTAGAACGTTCTTAGTTGCTTGCTCACAATATATCTCCAAAACAAACATCTTTTCAAACACACCAAACACTTTCAAAACATGAAATATTTTCAAAAGACCAACACTTTGTATGAATTCTTATAGAGACGATAATCGTTACAAAGTTTTCCTAAATGAAGGTGTTTCTAAAAAGTACTTTCAAAACCCACCACAAACACATTTCAACAAAGAAATTTCAAAAGTGATCTAGAAATCAACTAAGAGCCTGTAGGTAACTACGGATGAAAAAGGTGCTAACACCTTCCCTTTTCATAATCTACCCTCCGAACTCAAGAAAATATCTCAAAGGTCTTTCCTGTTCTTTTCACCCTTTCCTAATTGGATAAAATAAAAGTTGGTGGCGACTCTTTCTATCCGCAATAAATGCAATCAAACGCAAAACACCCAAGTCAGTTCTCCCACCGTATTATAGAACTGGCGAATCTATTAGGGATTAAGATTTAAAAGTGGGGTTACCTTAGCGCTATATCACATTTAAATGATTTCTTTGTTTGCTTTACATTTTTGGTCCATGTTTGAGTTTTATATTGATCCTCTACCTGGATCGGGGAACATCATTAGGTAAGTAGCAATAGATTCTGGAAACTATATGGCATAGACCGATATGGTTGAAGAAATGGCTACATTAGTGTGACGCATTTGTTAGTATCGGTATCCCTTGTGTTGAATCAAGGAGAATACAGGGCCGTTGAGCAGTGTCATAAAGCACTAGCTGACCGTAGAACCTTTAATTGAACAACTTGACCATTAGGAAGTAGTGAGATAGCCGGCTTTGGTGCATTCCAAAGTTGGTTGATACTCGATGCTACGCTCATTGAGATCAAAATTTTGGGATATTTTGGCCGCAAGAAAAGATTGATTGTGCTGAGACAATGCCCAATGAAGAAAGATCAATGATATTGAGATTCCCTAGAACCCGATTACTTTTTAGGACAGGTCGAACCAACTAAACTTCAAGAGGGTATTTACCTATGAAGCTCATGCAAGCCTAAATCTAATAACTTGTTTGCTTTGCTTGTATATGATTACTTGTACATAACATCATGACATCATACCATAGCATTCTCAATAACCATTTCAAGGGTCTCAAAGGTTTGTGATGCAGGGTTATGTTGAACCAGACGTCTATCAAGGGGAAGGAGGATTTATTTTCCTCTAACCAAACGCCATCAAAAACAAAAGCACAATAACTTGAGTAAAGGGCTATGAACCACTTGACATGGTGAGTTTAATCCTCGTAGAAACACATTTAACGATACAAAGTTCTTCAATCAAAGTTGTGATCAAAGTTCAACTTCTAACATCTTCTTGTGTTTACCCCGCAAGATCCTTGAAAACATCGCATCCACATAACATGCATTTTATCATAATAGGTTTTCCCCATACAGGTTTTCTCATCGGCTTACTGTTTATTTCAGTAGAGATGGCTCTTGAGCAAACAGTTAAAGATCTCCAAGCTGAGAACGCTTAGTTCCAACAAGTGCACCTGAACTTAGCCAAAGGGAAGGAAGATCTGATAGCACTCTTCACCAAAGGGAGTATGAAGAAGAATAACAAGAAGGCTGTCATCCTCAACATAGGAAGAAGGTTCAAGGGGCCTTCCCAACAAGCTCAAAAAGAAGATGATCCTTCTGAGAAAGAATACAATCAAGAAGAGGAAGCTAGAAGAACTAGAACTAGGAATAACCAAGCTACTGAGGACGAAGACTATTCTGAGGAGCAGTATCCACCTGCGGATGAAAAATACAAACAACTTGAAGACCGACTTAAGGTTGTGGAAATCAAAGAAGTACTTGGTCTAGACTTTTGAGATTTAGGGTTGGTCCTTAGGGTAGTCATTCCCCACAAATTCAAGATCCCTATCTTTTCCAAGTATGACGGGGTCTCTTGTCCTAAGATGCATCTGAGATCTTATGTCCATGAGATTCAGCCACACACCACTGATCAAAAGTTGTGGGTTCACTTTTTCCAAGAAAGCTTATCTGAAACGCAGTTAGAGTGGTTCTATCAACTCGAGAGGAATAATATCCACACCTGGGAAGATCTAGCTGTTGCTTTCTATAAGCAGTACCAATACAATGTTGATCTTGCACCAACTCGTGTGCAGTTGCAGAATATGACTATGGCCTCAAATGAAGGCTTTAAGAAGTATGCTCAAAAGTGGAGGGACCTAGCCGGAAGGGTTCAACCCCCTTTGTATGACAGAGAGCTGGTTGATATCTTTATGGGAACTTTGATAGGACCTTTCTTCAATCACCTAATCGGAAGCTCTTCGGTCGGGTTCACCAAGCTGATTCTAATTGGGGAACGAGTTGAACATGGAATCAGAAGCGGAAAGATATAAGTGGCTGCATCTTCCGATACTCATAAGAATCCATACAATGGGAATAGAGAGTCCAATGCTGTGTACGGCCAAAAGGGTCGTAACAAGAGTAACCACGACCAATCCGTGGGGGCATTCCTGATCTCTAGTCCTGCATTAATACGACAACAACAATGGGGAAATCAACGAAGGAAAGACGAGCCCAAGAGACAGTTTACCAAAATCAACATGCCATTGTCTCAAGCATTGCAACACATGTTGAGGATGAATCTGATTACGTTGATAGGACCTCATCCAAATCCCAAAACTTCTTCTCCTAACTACAATCTGATGCAATATGTGCCTATCATCCTGACAGTCTTGGGCATGATACTAACGATTGTCGGGCGCTGAAATATAAGATTCAAAATATGATTGACGCCAAGGAGATTGAATTCGACCCTCCCGAGACTTCCAACGTGATCACTGCTCCCATTCCAAATCATTGAGAGCGTCTAGTTCATTTTGTGTTTTCAACTGTAATTTGTTTTGTTAGTTCGAACACTTATCTATTATGTCAAACTTTGTTTTCATTAATGCATTGCATATGTTTGTCTTAAATTAATCCATTATTTTCACTATATTTAAACTGTGCTTTTTATTCCTTTTTTGTGATATTCAACTCTCGACTACAAGTCTTAAAACTTTAGTGGGAGGATGACGAAAACAATACCATAATCTCATACAGTATGCTTTTGGACAGACCTTGCTGACGATGTACAGGCGTTCCTTCAATTCCTAAATAGTGGAGTTATAAGGAAGATAATCCCTAGTCAACCCATTTGAGCCAAATAAGTAGGAGTTTTCTTTTTCGCACAAATTGCAACCTTTAATCATAACTTGGGTAGGGTAGTTTCTCAGTTAATTCAAATGTGTGTTCAGTCACAAGCTTTCACTTCATACACAACGAATGACATCAAAAACATCCTTTTGAATCAAAAGACGGTGATGGTTCCTTATAAAATAGGTAGTCGTTATCTATCAAAAGAAAAGCCCACTAAGTTAAAACTTATGAAGGAGACTTAAGAAAAACTGGGGCATCCTGCTGGCTGTAATCTCAAAACAAGAACAGTCAGGAAAAATTAGGGACAATAAAAGAGGTCGTTACAAATCCTCGACAACACAAAAAATGTTGCAAAAATGACTAACTTCACAAATAAACTTCCAGTATCCGAACCATCACCAAAATGTTATTCCAGACTCAATTGGAATTCAAAATGCACAATTAACTGATTATAGGGCTGAAGAACATTATGATGAATGGGTGGGTACAAATAAACTTTGAGCCTTATCCTTTGTTTTTTAAACTTTGAATCAGGCCACATTACAACCCCTTAAAAGTCCTAATTGAAGCATGGGTTAGTTCAAAAGCATATTGTTACAAAAGGTATCCTGACTCCTGTAAGGCTCACTGTAAATCCTGAGTCGAAAACTTCAAGACAGACATAAACTTTGCATTGTTTGAATTCTGCTGTTTGCATATGGCTAATTGTTTGACAACTGAGAAATTCACACGACGAATATCCAACGAACAAAACTCTCTCAAAATCACTTCAAATGAAAAAACACTTCAAATGACAAATCTGTTAGAACGTAGCTTCATTCTACAACCCTTGTAAGAGTTTTGATGATAACAAACGCAAAGAACAATTATGCTCCCTAAAATTATAGGAATATCATCTCTATCTGAGTATTCAACTCAGGGGGAGACTTTCAAATGCTTTATGTTCTTTCTGTTTCTATTGAAATATCCTAGATTTTTTCATCGTCAAAAAGGGGGAGATTGTTAGAACATAGTTTGATTCTACAACCCTTGTAAGAGTTTTGATGATAACAAACACAAAGAACAACTATGCTCCCTAAAATTATATTCTATTTCATAGAGAAGTTCAAATGGAAGAAGATCAGAAGATGCACTAAAACGTTGTTTCAACTCTGATTTTAAACATCTCTGAAAGAAGTTCTAACGCTGCAATTGGGACTCCGTGTTTCTGCTCTACAAAGTTCTGAAGGAAGCAGCAGTGATTACTTCCATTTTCTGAAGAAAGCATGTTCTGAAGCGTTGAAAATAAAATATTACCATTTCAAGAGTAATGACTGAAAGGGAACAAGGATCTTTGTTTTTGGAAAGCACCTTAATTGTCATTGATCAAGTTTCCAAATGCTCATTCATGCTTCAACTATTTAAACAAGCTTTGAGGATAAATCATTTACGATTTGACATGCACAGTAGAGTTGCTATCATTTTCATCCTCAAACATTCAACATTCAAACCGTGTAAAACATCACTTGTCTTGTGATATTGTTTCATTAGAAACACTATTGTACACTTTTATTCATACATTTTTTAGAGAAATTCCTTGAGAAAAACTGGTTGTGGTTTATACTCAAGAAGACTTTGACAGTTGTTAAAGTAGATTTGTAATCAAGATTGATTAGTGGATTAAGACCTCGTTGAGAGAGGCAAAATCACCTTGGTAGGTGGATTGGAGTAGTTTGAGTTCAAATGAAACAGGATAACCAACTTGTTCTTTACTTTAAGTTTTAAAAATCCAAATTCAAACCCCCCTTTCTTGTGTTTTTCCATTCTTCAATTGGCATCAGAGCACCTGGTTCCATGTTTAAGCACTTAACCGTGTCAGTTAAAGATCCATTATAAGAAAAACACTATGGTGGGGCCAAGTCAGAACATAAACAATGACTACCATGATGAGAAAGACATATCAACGACAAACCTCCAATCTTTGATAGAGAGAACTTTGATTACTGGAAAGACATAATCGAAAGTTTCTTTCTGGCTCATGACGCTGATCTCTGGGATATAGTGATTGATGAGTACATACATCCTGTTGATGAAAGCAGTTATAAGATTGACATAAAAAGAAGATCAGATAATCCAAATCGAAACTTCAGAAATCATCACAAAGCCATAACTATTTTCTTGAGTTCCATCTCATACTCAGAGTATGATAAGATCACAAACAGAGAGACAACAAAGCACATGTTTGAACCCTTGAGAATGACGCATGAAGGCAACACGCAAGTCAAAGAAACCAAAGCCCTTGCGCTCATTCAAAAGTATGAAGCCTTCAAAATGGAAGAAGGTGAAACCATTGAAATAATGTTCTCAAGATTTTCAATTCTGGTTGCTGGGCTAAAAGTTCTGGACAAAGGGTACTCAACTGCTGATCATGTAAAGAAGATCATACTAAGTTTACCAAAGAAATGGAGACCCATGGTCATTGCTCTCAAACTGGAAAAGGATCTGAACAAAATATCTCTAGAAGAACTTGTCAAGTCTCTCAGAAGTCATGAAAAAGAGTTAGAAGATGATGAGCCCTAGAAGAAAGGTAAGCCTTTAGCCCTTAAATCTAACAAAAAACACGATTCTAAAGTTTTGCAGGCAATAAAATAAAACTCGGGTGGATCCTCATCACAAGAAGACGAATTATCCCTTCTCTCCAGAAGATTCAATCAGTTGTGGAAGCACAGGAAAAGGAAGTCCAGAAATTCTAGAAGAACAGGGAATCAGTATGAATCATCATCTAGATACAGAAAGTATGAACCATCTTCTGAATACAGAAAGTCAAGAAATAGAGACATTTTCTGCTACGAATGCAATGAACAAGGCACTACAAAAGCGATTATCCAAAGCTTCAGAAGGAGAAACCTAAAAAGAAATTCCTTAAAGAGGAGAAGAAAAGTCTCATGGCAACATGGGATGACTCAGACTCTTCCGAAGAAGACACAGAATCAGAAGATGAAAGAGCCAACATTTCCCTTACGGCCAACGTGTCAGAATATACTGAATGATCTGGATCAGAATAAGACTTAGAGATAGAAGAGGTATTTTCTTACTTTTCTAGATCTCAATTAGAAGAAATTCTGTCAGAAATTCTATAAAGGTATCAGAAACTTCGAGTCATAAACAAGAACCTAAAAAAGTATCTAGTTTCTGACTCTGAAGAAACTAAGGAACTGAGATTGGAAAACTCTGAGTTGAAAGAAAAAATTTCCAAACTTGAAAATGAATTACAAAATACTCAGAAGGAAACTATCTCAGAAGTTCCTAGTAACCCTGATAAGACCATAAAGGAATATGATCATAGCTTTCAGAAATTCCTCGCTAAAAACATAGATAGAAGCAAGATGGCTTCAATGATCTATGGAGTTAGCAGAAATGGCAGAAAAGGTATAGGATACAAAGGTAAAGTATCCTAACCTAAGAAAGTTAAGGATTTAGTTATTAACCACACTCCTCTAAATTCTCACTTTACCAATGGTCACATACATGACTTAAAGTATACTAGTAATGGTTTTTCTACTAAACCAAAATTCAAACAGAATTTTGGTAACTCTAACAAACAAGGACCCAAAAAGATATGGGTACCTAAGGATAAACTTGTCTATGTTGTAAATATATTTGACAATAAGACTGAAACACCAATCCTGGTCCCTGGACTCTTTGATGCTCTCGACACATGACGAGAAGAAAGCATATGTTCCAAAGCCCGGAGCTTAAATCTGGAGATACGTAGGTTTCAGAGGCAATCAGAAGGGGGGGATCATTGGCTCTGGAACTAATGGTAACGGTAATTATCCCTCTATAACTAATGTTGTGTTAGTAGATGGATTAATGTATAACTTGTTATCCATAAGTCAATTAAGTGATAACGGTTATGATATAATCTTCAATCAAAAGTCTTGTAAAGCATTTAGTCAGAAAGATGGATCTATCCTCTTTAATGGAAAGAGAAAGAACAACATTTACAAAATAAAACTTTCAGAACTGAAAAGTCAAAATGTAAAATGCATATTGTCTTTTAAGGATAAGCAATGGGTCGGGAACAGAAGATCGGGGCATGTTAGTATGAGAAGAATATCTCGGATTAACAAAGTCAATCTGGTCAGAGGACTTCCTAACCTGAAGTTCAGCTCAGATGCTCTGTAGGAAGCATGTCAAAAAGGCAAGTTTGCAACACCCTCTTTAAAAGCAAAAAATGTTATTTCTACCTCTAGACCATTACAACTTCTGCATATAGATCTAATTAGACCAGTGAAAACTGCATCCATTAGTGGCAAGAAGTACAGATTAGTGATCGTAAATGACTATAAAATATGGACATGGGTAAAGTTCTTAATACACAATGACGAGTCACACTCTGTGTTCTTTGCCTTTTGTAACCAAGTCCAAAATGAAAAAGATCTTAGAATTGTTAATGTCAGAAGTGATAATGGTGGAGAACTTGAATAAGAAAGTTTGAACTATTTTTTAATGAGAATGGCATCCCTCAGGATTTATCTTGTCCTAGAACTCCCCAACAAAATGGAGTTGAAGAACGAAAGAACAGAACTTTACAAGAAATGGCCAAAACCATGCTCAACGAGACTAACATTTCTAAGAACTTCTGGGCAGAAGCAATTAACATAACGTGTTACATTCAGCATAGAATCTCCATAAGACCTATTCGGGATAAGACTCCATATGAAATGTGGAAGAACAGAAAGCCCAACATCTCGTATTTCCATCCATTTAGATGTATTTGTTTTATTCTTAACACTAACGAACATATGAACAAGTTTGACTCTAAAGCATAAAAGTGTATTATGTTAGGATACTCTGAACGCTCAAGAGGCTACAAAGTATACAACACATAAACAAGGGTTGTAGAAGAGTCAATCAGTGTTAGATTTGATGATAAGCTTGGATCTCAAAAGTCAAAGCAAGATAAATCTTTTGCAGATATAGAAGTCCAATTTACAGGTACTGAAGACATTGCATCAGAAGTTTCTCACAAAGAATCAAAGACAACACCAGAAGAAGATGTCTCAAATATTACAGCAACATCTTAAGAACCTCTCCAAAAAAGACTATCCAGAAGCAGCCTAGTTCATTCTGAAGATAAAATTCTGGGAAAGAAAGAAGAACCAAACAGAACAAGATCCACATTCAGAAACTCTGAAGAATCTCTCATGGGATTAATGTCTCTAATTGAGCCAACTTCCATTGATGAAGCACTTCTGGACAATGATTGGATACTTGCATTGTAGGAGGAATTAAACCAATTCACCAAAAATGATATGTGGGATCTGGTTCCTAAACCGAAAGGGTTCAACATCATTGGAACCAAATGGGTATTCAGAAACAAGCTGAATGAACAAGGATAAGTAAACAGAAACAAAGCACGACTGGTGGCACAAGGTTATAGTCAGCAAAAAGGGATAGACTATACATAAACCTTTTCTCCAGTCTCCAACATAGAATCTATCATACTTTTAATTTCTTTTGCTGTAAATAACGGCATCACTCTCTATCAGATGGATGTCAAAAGTGCATTCTTAAATGGATACATTGATGAAGAATTTTATGTGCACAACCCCATGGTTTTGAAAATTCAAAACATCCAGAATCGGTATTCAAACTAAAGAAATCACTATATGGTCTGAAACAAGCTCCCAGAACTTGGTATGAAAGACTAAGCAGTTTTCTGCTAGAAAATGATTTTACCAAAGGGAAGGTGGACACAACTTTATTCTGTAAGACATTTAAAAATGACATTCTACTTTGTCAAATTTATGTAGATGATATTATTTTTGGATCTACTAAAGCCACTCTGGGAAGAGAATTTGCTAAGTCTATGCAAGAAGAATTTGAAATGAGCTTGATGGGAGAACTCAAGTTCTTTCTGGGCATTCAGATCAATTAAACTCCAGAAGGAACATACATACACCAAAGCAAATACGTCAAAGAACTTATGAAGAAATTCTACTTATCAGAATGTAAGCCAAAAAAAACTCCAATGCATCCTACATGCATTAGAAAAGGAAGAGGTAAGTAAAAAGGTAGAACAGAAGATCTATAGAGGTATGATTGGTTCTATCTTATATCTTACAACTTCAAGACCTAATATTCTGTATAGTCTATGTCTATGTGCCAGATTCTAATCAGATCGTAGAGAATCTCACTTAACAGTTGTTAAGAGAATTTTCAAGTATCTAAAAGGTACTACTAATCTTGGTCTATTTTATAGAAAAACCAATGAATACAAATTAGTAGGGTGTTGTGATGCTAACTTCGCTGGAGACAGAGTAGAAAGAAAAATCACTTCTAGAAGTTTCAAGTTTCTGGGAGAAAACCTGTTCTCGTGGTCCAGCAAGAGGCAATCCATAATTGCATTATCAACCGCTGAAGCTGAATATATAGCAGCAGCTGGATGCAGCACACATATGCTCTGGATGAAAAGTCAACTTGAAGACTTCAATATATTTGAGAGTAACATTCCTATACTCTGTGACAATACTTCTGCCATCTGTTTATCTAGAAATCCTATTTTACATTCTAGGGCTAAGCATATAGAAATAAAACATCACTTAATTAGGGACTATATTCAGAAAGGAATTCTTTCCTTAAAATTTATTGACACAGACCATCAATGGGTTGATGTCTTCACTAAACCACTTTCTGAAGATAGGTTTAATTTCATTCTGAAACATCTCAACATGAAATTATGTCCAGAACAAGAGTTTTATTTATATATATTCTTTAACCCTCTGAATTTTATTTATTTTTGGTGAACATCTGATCAATAATTCTTCAGAAGTTAGAAAGACAGTTGTATCAGGATCTATCTAAGAAGATCTGAATAGTTCCCAAACGGTTCATTTAAAAGATAGAAGCATGCAGTTCACAACATCAACATATGTCATCCTCTCACAAGAGTTTCTTCTAAAGCTGAACACGCGTTCAAATTATGAAGGTACTAAAGCTTTGATTGGATACATCGAGACTTGTGTTGTATCGTGAATTGTTCTATATCTCCATGCTATCTCCCTATTTTCAGGAATCATTAATGTTATATAATCATTTCTTTTCACTCTTTTCTTGCTAATTAAGTTTTCTATTTGCTTATAAATAAACCGTTCACTTTCACTTTCACTTTTTCACTCTCACTTCTTCTCTCTACTACTTGTGTGCAATTTTCTTTCAAACCTTCAAAAAGTTTGTGTGAACAATGGCTTTATCTCAAAGTGCTCAAAGCTCTCAATGTGTTCCTAGATCTTCTTCTTCAACAGTAGAAAGTTATGAAGAACCTTCAAGAACACTCCTGACTCCAATTGATTCGCTAGAAGTTCTTTGTGAACTCATTATAGACTTCGAAAGTATGAAGGAAAACGGCTACGACCTTACTCTTGATGTTGAACTTCAAGGGTTAACCAAGTATTTTGATCGTCTTCTGGGTCCAGTTTTTCCAAGATTAGTTAAAGAATTCAAGATTCATGCTACAGCTTCAAACCATCAAGTTACTTCGTTTGTGATGGGAAATAAAATAGTAATTTTAGAAGACCTTATTGCACGCTTGATAGGTCATGGCGGCGGAGACACTCGTTGTAGAGACATGGTAGAAAAATGCTCTGACCTAACAACAATCTCAAAAGATATTTTCACTTCCGGCCTACCTTCAAACAAAATTAAAGATCTGAAGGACTACTTCAGAATTTGGTCAAAAATCATCTTGGGCTGCATCAACCACAGAAAGCCCACAAGTTCTTCTGATTATATCAACATTGACTAGAAATTTATTATGTACTTCATTGCAACTAAGGGAAAGGTAAATCTTCCTCATCTTCTGTTTAATCATATGAAGATAAGCGTCAAAGAGACTAGAGAAGAAGAAAGGACTAAGAGGGACTGGATACCTCTGGGTAGGCTCATATCAGATATTCTGACGGAAAACAAACTGGTAGAATATCTGACTGAAGCACAATAGGTTAGCACTCTTGAAGCATGTGCTGGAAAACCTCTGAATGCAAAGAATCTGAAGAAGATGAAAATCATTGACACCATAAGAAAGGATCCAACTGTTACAACAAAGGAAGTCATCACAGCTAGGAGAGCTCCTTTGAAGTATTTTCCTCTTTTCTCTTAAATATATGCTTCTCCAGAATTATTGTCAGATATCTGGAAGCTTGAAAAATGGATAGGACTGTTCTAGAAGTAAACATTCGTGATCTGCGACAATAGGATCCAGAGGTTGCACTCAAGAAATCAAGGAAAAGGAAAGCTGCAGGAGAAGGATCTTCTCATAAGGTACCCAAGGATGCTAAGAATAAAGGTAATTCTTCTTTTATTTCTGTTGTAGAGTCAATGCTTTTATCAACATCTGAAACCCCCTCCTCTCCAAAACCCACAGAAGACCCTTCACCATAAAACTTTGATGATTTTGATATTGAATTTGACCCTTCACTCACACTAGAAAACATTCCATATTCTACTACTACCCATCTTGAGCACAATTTTCCATAACATGCTCAAGTTCTTTCTGATATTGACCAATTTGATCCAGTGTTCCAAACTTCCCAATCAGAAAATCCAAACTCTCAAGCTCCCCACTCTGATAATCCAAACATTCACGCTCCCCAACCAGAAAATCCAAACTTTCACGCTCCCCAACTAGAAAATACAAATCATGGCTCTGATACCACTTCACCCATTCCTGGAATAACATAACCTCTCATGGTCCGAAAACCACTCACAATTCACGATATTCCATAAATTCCATCTCCTTACCAATCCACTTCACCAAACACACCTCATTCACCGATTATCATTTCTGATTCTCCCTCTCCTATCAACCCTCCAGAAGATCACCTTCATAGAATAATAGACTTAGAAGCACTGGACAACCTTGCCTCTAGCTCTCACAAAATTTCCATCCCAAAACCAAAACCAAATATCACCAAGGCAGGTGTTGGTAGAAATTTGATAATTTTTGAAACAGAGATAATTGAGCGGGTTAACTCTATGAAGCTAGTCTGCATAGAAAATATGAATCATGCTGCTTATGATCCACACTAGAGCCAGTTTAGAAAATGGTTCAACTCTGAATCCCAAAAACTCAAGGAGTTAAGTTATGAAATGGCCCAACAAAACTTTTGTGATCAGCTGAATGTTTTCAAGGATCAAGTTTTGTGCCATTGGGAAGATCACCAGCCTTCAGAAATTGATTAACCATGCTCTGATACTCTTCCTCTGGTTATAGTTCAAGACAAAGGCAAATCAATTGAATAAGCTACTAAGTCAGAATGTGCCGCAGCCTACTCTGTAAAGGTGGCACCTTCTGCTGATATACCTTCTTCATCTCTGGTTCTGCAAACTCTGTAGGAGTTGAAGAAAGAAAATGAAATGATAAAGGAGAGATTAGACAAGCAATAAGACACATGCAAGTAAATCAAAGGGATGATGAGAAAACAAGAAGAGTCAAACACTCGGATTAAGAACTTGTTGGAAGCCCTGTTCACACGACTTCCTCCACATCAATCTTAGTTTTTGAAAAATGGTTTTCTTTACTGTGTCCAATTTTTTTGTGTTGTTTGATTTTGAATGTGTTATTGCAATCCTTTTTTAACACAAATCTACTTTTATTTCTTAAACGTGTTTATATTGACTTTTGATTCTCGACAAAAAGGGGGAGAACGTAAGATATTTCTAATAACAGTATCGAGACTCAGTCTCAAACATTTTGAATATCATAACTTCTCATTTTTTTTCTGAAAGAAAAACAGGAACAAAACTCTGGTGAAGATAGAAGTAGATGCATTAAAAACTCTGATCAGAATAAACTTTAGGGAAGTATTTCATCTCTATCTGAGTATTCAACTCAGGGGGAGACCTTCAAAGGCTTTATGTTCTTTCTATTTCTGTTGAAATATCCTAGCTTTTATCATCGTCAAAAAGGGGGAGATTGTTAGAACATAGTTTGATTCTACAACCCTTGTAAGAGTTTTGATGATAACACACACAAAGAACAATTATGCTCCCTAAAATTATGTTCTGTTTCGCAGAGAAGTTCAGATGGAAGAAGATAAGAAGATGCACTAAAAAGTTGTTTTAACTCTGATTATAAACATGTCTAAAAGAAGTTATAACGCTGTAATCAGGACACTGTGTTTCTGATCTACAAAGTTCTGTAGAAAGTAACAACGGTTGCTTCCATCTTCTGAAGCAAGCATGTTCTGAAGCGTTACAAATCAAATATTTCCATTTCAAGAGTAACGACTAGAAGGGAACAACGATCTTTATTTTTGGAAAGCACCTTAATTTTCATTGATCAAGTTTCCAAATGCTCCTTCATGCTTCACCTATTTAAATAAGCTTTGAGGATAAATTGTTTACGATATCAAACGCACAGTTACGCTGCTATTATTTTCATCCTCAAATGTTAAACATTCAAAATGTGTAAAACATCACTTGTCTTGTGATACTGTTCCATTAGAAACACTATTGTTCACTTTTATTCATACATTGTTTAGAGAAATTCCTTGAGAAATATCGGGTTGTGGTTTATACTCAAGAAGACTTTGACAATTGTCAAAGTAGATTTCTAATCAAGATTGATTAGTGGATTAAGACCTCGTTGAGAGAGGGGAAATCACCTTAGTGGGTGGACTAGAGTAGTTTCAGTTCAAACGAACCAGGATAACCAACTTATTATTTACATTAAGTTTTTAAAATCCCAATTCAAACTCCCCTTTCTTGCGTTTTTCCATTCTTCAAAATATTCCACAATAAAGGGGCATGACATGTTACTGTCTAACTCATCTGTGGCAGTCAGGTCGAGATTCCAAGAAATCTCATACAATCCTGAATAGCCAGGGGTAAGTCTCCATCGGAATCACTTAGTCCATTGAACATGAATTCCAGCAAAGGGTCACGTACAACCAAGCAAACATTTTTTGTTATTTTTAAAACACTTACTACTTTGGACAATGACAAATCCTCACAAAGTCCTTTTCATAAGGTGATCCCTGTGAAGTCGCCAAAGCCACCTCTATAAGGTTATCCCCATAGAATAATCTTCACATATAAGGTTCCAAGCCCCACAAGGCAAAATTCATAGATATCTCCACAGAATTATCCCTACAAAGTTGGATTCATGCAATCCCCAGCCAGAGTTCAAATCTCTCGAAAACCCTCTCCTCAACTGAGTTGGTCTTAAGAAATAAGCCTTGTGGATTTATTCCTAAAGAATTCACTTCCCTAATAGGTCATCAAAATATTCTCTTTAACAGGGTTTATTTCCCCAACAAACTGCACATTCCCCAACTCGAGTTTGCTTCTTCGACTATTACAAATCAATGGACAAAACCCTTTAATCCCTGGTAGAGTCATTACATTCCCCAACGTAGTCATTACTATCCCAGTAAGTTACAAAAGCCTAGACCCAAACAGATACTAGTTAACCTCAAGATCAAATTGCTGAAACCTGGACCCGACCAGATAACAATTCGAGTTTCTGAAACCTGGACCTGACCAAATAACCGTTCGAGTTGCTATGATACATGGACCTGAACAGATAATAGTTTAACTTCTTCAAATCAATAACAAAACTCCTCTTCCCCAGTAGAGTTTTCCACTATCCCCGATGAGTTACTACAAAGCCTGGAAACTGACCAGATAGTAGTTAACTTCTTTATCCCCTATAATTTGTTGTGAAGCCTGGAATCTGACCAGATAACAGCTAAACTTTCTTCCTCTCCAATCAAGAGATAGATCCCCGATAAAGCAATGGATAACTAAAACTCCTAAACTCTATTCCCTAAGAAGAGATCAATATTCCTCGCAGAGTCTCCTCAAGCAAAGAGCCAAAGTCAATGTTCCCCAGAGGAGTTATCCTCAACAAAACAGGAATCCCCAGCGGAAACACTCTAAAAAATGTTTGAAGATGCACATACTCTTCATCCTCAACAGCGATCCAGGATTTAACATCCCAAAACTCCCCAGTATTTGTCAAGGATTTATTTTCCCGGACAAAGAAGCATTTCAATAACATTTCACGTTCATACATCATAACATATGCATACGAAGCGCATATAGCACAACCTCATTTTTTAGAACAAAATTACACAATGCATTTCATACATCATGACATTGCATACAACTAACTCTTTACCTTTTCCGGAAAGATCAATCAACAGATAATCATCATCAATAATTTTCAAAAGGTCCAAGAATAGTTCTTGAAACAAGATAGAGAAACTACTTACGCGACCAGATTCAGCTTCACATGGGCTCATCTTGAAGCAGCCCTATCCAGGCTCCTTCTAATTTATTTCCAAATTCAATTTCACACAGGCTCATCCTGAACCAATCTTACATGGGTTCCTTCTAATTTCCAGATGTAGCTTCACATGGGCTCATCATGAAGCAATCTTACACGGGTTCCCTCTAATTTCCATATGAAGTTTCACACGTACTCATCCCAAAGAAGACCTACCCAGGCTCCTTCTCATATATTTCCATATGTAGTTTCAGACAGACTCATCCCGAAGAAGGCCTACCCAGGCTCATTCTCATATATTTCTATATGCAGTTTCACATGGACTCATCCTGAAGCAGCCCTACCCAGGCTCCTCCTCATATACTTCCAGATGCATTTTTACACAAACTCATCCCAAAGAAGCCCTACCCAGGCTCCTTCTCATGTACTTCCAGATGCATTTTTACACAAACTCATCCCAAAGCAGCCCTACCCAGGCTCCTTCTCATATATTTCCATATTTAGTTTCACACGGACTCATCCCAAAGCAGCCCTACCCAGGCTCCTTCTCATATATTTCCATATGCGGTTTCACACGGACTCATCCCGAAGCAGCCCTACCCAGGCTCCTTCTCATATATTTCTAGATGCAGTTTCACATAGACTCATCCTGAAGTAGCCCTACTCAGGCTCCTTCTAATTTATTTCCAAATTCAATTTCACACAGGCTCATCCTGGACCAATCTTTCACAGGTTCCTTCTAATGTATTTCCAAATACAGCTTCACACGGGTTCCTTCTAATACATTTCTAGACACAACTTAACACAAGTCCTTTCCAGCATATCATTCAGTTTAAATCAACCAAAGATTTATTCTGATGCTTCTCCCAATTACAGTTAAGCTTAGACTTAGTCTAATTCCTATAAACAATCACCTTTAGATGGAATCTATAAGCCCATCTCCAACAACTCTTCATCATTTCTCCAAATGGCATCTCTAAGCACATTCCTGATGCAATCAACACATCATTGAGTGCAAATTTCTGGGCACTCTAGTGTTCAATCATCTTTCACCTTCAAGTCAAGAATGAAGGATCCACCAATCTAACTCTTCTGGTTTAAGAAGATTGAACAGGGGCAGCTGTTGTACCCCAAAATTTTTCCTCTCTTTTCCCAATACATTTCTCACAAATATCTTCAAAAGCTAAAGCTTGCAGAAGTATTGACTAGGTTAAGCCAACTTGCAACACTAATACATCAAATTAGGGTTTAAGTTTTCATAAGGACAATTGGACTTTTAATGCCTCAAAATATTTTCATGGATCATTATTGACCTCCAAGAATGCTCATGACAAGTTTCAAGCCTTGGATCACCAAAATTGCTCAGTCAATTAATCAAATGACCTAAAATCAGCTATATTGATGAAAAAGTCAACTATAGCACCAAAAGTCAAACTTTGACTTTTTGGTCAACATTAAGTTTCAAAGATCACAATTCATCAAGACATTCAAAAATATCAAGCTTGGTCATCAAAAAGTCAAGAAAGTCAAAAGTCAATTTGAAAAATCAAACTTTTCAAGACTTAGGAATTTTTCTAAGTGTTTTGCACATGTTTATTTCATAACTTCATACCAAGTTTTCATCATGATGCAAGATGATTCAAGGAAAACATCCAACATGAAAGTTGTAGATCTCAATAAGATCTAAAAAATTGTAGGTCAAGACTTTTTCTAGAAATGCTTGGATTTTAAGTTATAAATTCATGAAGTCATGGCATTTTTGAATAAACACTTAGAGAAATTTTCAGCAGTTTGGTCAGGATTTTATCCCAGCTTCTTGGAATTTTTTCACATAGTTCCAAGATGATTTTGTCAAAATAGACAACATGAAAGTTATAGAGGATATTTCAAGCTTTCCAAAACATCCAAGAGCATGATTTTATCATACTTGATCTAGGAGATTCAAAGGGGCATGAAGTTGGGCATCCATTCTTGATTTACAAGTCATTTTAGTGAAGAACACATAACAAAACCCTTATGCTATGTTGCATAATATTGTGTTACAGGCCTTCTTACTTGAAAATATCATCATAATTTAATGCTTTCACCCACTCTTGAGCTACTACCCAAGTGTATAAGCCATTGTCCAAGAGATCTTTCCATTTATGGCATAAAGTTACAATTGCTATTCTTGGAAAGCAAGGTTGTTGGCACAAAACTTGTCTTGAGCCCATACCTTGTTTGCTTTTGATTTTACTCTACCATAAAACATGGAAAGTAGCCACTCTAAACCAGAAACTTTACTACTTCATCTTGGGACCATGACATAACTTGATATTTGCAATCCAACCTTTCCATAACTTCATAGTTTGTAAACCAAATCAACTTGTTCACAAACCTCTTGGCTATAAATAGGAGAAGCATTTTCATGAGCAAAAGGTCAGGAAAAATAGAGAGAAAAGCTAGAAGTTTTGTTGATAAACCCTCAAAATCTCATATTCACAAAAGCCATAACAGTCCACAAAGTTCCCACTCTTGAGCTTTGAAATCCAATCCTAGAACTCTACATACTTTGCAAGTTCTGTCCAAACATCTAAGAACCTGACATACATCTTTTAAGAGTTGTTAAAACACAAGAACAACTTCTGTAACATCACTATAACCATTTCCTAAGTTCAAGAACAGCCAACACAACAGTTCAAATTCAAAATACAAATTTCAGCTCCAAGGTAAGTTTCTTGACTTTGAACTATTCATATAAAGCATCATTAATGATTCATTTGTGAAGATAAAATGTAGATATGATTGCCTTGAAGCTAAACATATGCTTATGTTTCATTTTTGCTAACCATGTATTGAGAACTAACCCATGTATGCAGAAAAACCATGATAGAGTGAAAAAATAACAGTATGAGTCGACACATACCTATATGAGTCGACACATCTTAGTGGAAAAACATGCTATGAGTCGACATAAAGCCTCATGAGTCGACACATACTGTTATAACAGGCACCCAAACAGAAAGAAAAAATGCACATGAGTCGACAAAAAGCACGTATGAGTCGACACATGCAGAGAATCAGTTGACACATACCCTTATGCATCGACTCATACTGAGTTGATTTGGACTTACAGGAGCAAGAAAAGCTTATGTGTCGATGCAAAAAAGCATGTGTTGACACATAATGTTCAAAAATGCAATTTTCCTTCCTTTTTCTCTGTTTTTACATATTTCACATATTTTATTCATGGCTATTCAATATGATTGTAATATTTAAGCTCCTATTTCATCCACATTTGTAAATTGTATCCCCCATCCCCCTAATATTGTAATAGCGTAAGATTTTAATTTCCGCAAATTTATCGTTTTCATATAATTGTTAGTAATTAGGGTGTGTATGGCAAGATAAAATCAATGCTTAGAAAATCCTATTCTCAAAACAAAAATGTATTGAATCAAAGAAACTTTTCACACTTGCGCCTCTAGGGTTAACTCCACGTGTTGTCTTAAAAATGGTCATGTTATGCATGTGAGACATCTTAGCAAAAACAAACAAAATACAAGATTAAAGTCCCTCAATGATGCTACGAATGTTGTCTTACGAATGACCTTAGTCCCTTAAGAAAAATGCTAAGTTATCTCACAACATTGCATCTTATGACTATACGATGACCCGCGCCCGTCCCTTCACATCCAAAGATAGGGCTTCTTACCAATCAATAGTAAGATAGCAATGTCAAAGGAAGAGAGAAATGAACAAAAGACTTTTGAGTAGGTAGAACGTTCTTAGTTGCTTGCTTACAATCCATCTTCAAAACAAACATCTTTTCAAACACACCAAACACTTTCGAAACATGAAATATTTTCAAAAGACCAACACTTTGTGTGCATTCTTATAGAGACAAGAATCGTTACAAAGTTTTCCTAAACGAAGGTGCTTTTTAAAAATACATTTAAAACCCACCACAAACACATTTCAAACAAAGCAATTTCAAAAGTGATCTAGCAAGAAACTAAGAGCCCATAGATAACTGCGGATGAAAAGGGTGCTAACACCTTCCCTTTTCATAATCTACCCCCTGAACTCAAGAAAATATCTCAAAGGCCTTTCCTGTTCTTTTCACCCTTTCCTTATTGGATAAAAGAAAAGTCGGTGGCGACTCTTACTATCCGCAACAAATGCGATCAAACGAAAAACACCCAAGTCAGTTCTCCCACCGTATTACAGTGATCAAAAACATATTTTCTAGTGGAGCCATGATATTGACCACCATGGACAGTGACGACCTTCCACACCCTGTAAATGCGGACATGGTTAAAAGATATTACGCATGAAAAGAGACCCGCTAGGTTGATTAGCCTAGGAATAAATAAGGGCACCCCGGTGAACCAAAAGGGTTTGGGAAAAATTAGGGATATATATATATATATATATATATATATATATATATATATATATATATATATGAAAAAATATGTACACCCGGCAAGTCAAAAACCTGAAAAGGCGGCTTGGGCAAAAAAGGGTATCCTGGTGGACTGAAAATCCGAAAGGGCCGTTGTTGTACCCCAAAATTTGCCCTCGCATTTTTTCACAAGAAATCTCAGCTTCAAACATTTCCTGACTTCTCAAACTGGCTCAAGAATCGGACAAACGGACTTTTTTGACAGTCAAGCAAAATTAGGGTTTTTACTGATTTTCAGAGCTCTGAATTGTTTCATACAGTGGGCTTAGGGTTCGGTTAATTTTTGGTTCAATTTTGATCAAGCGAGCGTGATTTGGCATTTAATCAGGAATTAGGGTTTTATGGGCATATTCTCAGAAGAATTTGAATTCCACAGCACTTTGCGGTTTATTTCAAGATTTGGATTAAAATTCGCGTTATCTTGGTTTAATCAGCAAAAGAGACAATGGTTTTGAATTCAGTACGTTTTGATTGGGCCAGTCATATACCAGATGCAGTATTGGATTCACAGTGTTTGTGTATTTGATCAGTCTATTTGGATCGATTGCTGCTTTGCTCTGGATGTTGAATAAGACAGGTTTATTGGATCAATGTTGTTTTATTTTAGTTATTCATTATTCTAAAATTAAATGATTGAATTAATTTTTCAATTGTTTTAATTCTAAGAATTTTAAATAAATAAATAAGCAATAAAGAAATTAGAACCAATTGGATAATTTGATTTTTATTGATATTTGAATTATTTACAAATTGTTGTTACAAACAATAATTTACATTTAATTTAAATATTACATAGAATGAAAAACTATCCTATTTTCTAAATATTCTTCGTGCCTCACTCCGCTCCGGTATTCCATTTTTCATCTGCAAAAAGAAATAAGAAAAGTCAGAAAGCATTTAATTAAAAGACAGTAAAAGTGCTCATCATTAGGGACCACTGACTGGGATCAGTTGCCCTCTCTGCAAATCACGGGACTTCTCCCGGTTCACAGAGAGGGAAGATTATTTTTTCATGAATGCAAATGTCAAATGCATAGTTTCTAAAAAATTTGCAAGCTGCATAGAATCTCAATGTCCAATTCAAACCATGTATTTAAAATCCAAACTGGAAAAGTTCAAATCCAAACTTTCTATCCAAAAGCAAAGGCTACTGTCAAAATGCCCAAGGTTTACTCAAAGAAAGATTTCAAAAGTACATTTGCTGTCACAAGCCTACAAGATGTCAAGGAAAAGAAAAAGCACATAAACTGTCAAAAGAGAGATAAAGGAGATGCAAGATGTATTATGCAAGCTAAACAGATCTTAATCATCACTTCCCATCCAGGGCCCCTTCAGAAAAGTACAAGAATATCATATAAAAATCTTAAACTGTACTTTGGAGAGAGAGTAAAGAGAGATAAAGCAGTAGGCAGGGATTAGGCATCAGCAGCAGACAGAAAAGAGATATACAAAATCAGAAAAAGGCCAAGACAGTTCAGCAGGCAATTCAAAGAGAGATATACAAAATCAGGAGCCAACTCAGTTCAGACAAGACAATGCAGTAGCAGGAAGAAAAGATACACAAAATCAAAAAGCCAATGAAACAGTCCAGCATAGCAGGGGCAAGACAGTTCTGAAGAGTAAGAAGAAAACAAAATACACTAAAAGCCAACTCAACTCAGAAGACATTTCAATATAGCAGCATAGCAGGTTAGAGAGAAGAAAAAAAGATACAAACAAAACTCACAACTCTGCATAAGAAAAAAGAGGAAATATCCAAAACCGGCATCAAACAACAACTCTGCAACAGAAATTCAAAACCATGAAACTTCATCAACCCTGTCAAAGCTTTCAAACATTGGAACCCAATAAAATCTAAAACCATAATCTTCAAGGTCCAAACTGGCTTCACCATAACTGCCAAAGCCAAGCAAACATAAAGATACTGAACATACCACACTGTCAAAGCTTGAGCCAAACCATAAAGGCCTAAGCTACCAAAATCCCTGTTCAATCACCAAAACACCAAGCCTCAGAGTTTCTCCCCTCATCATAGGCGATAAACGATTCAAGGGCACCCAAATACATAGTATCCACCATTCAAGGCAATAACTGTTCAAAAGTATTCAAAAGCTAGCATTCAACAATCCAAAGCAACAGGCATACAGCAACTCAGAGAGCCTCAGAAGCAAGCTTCATCATAGGCAAGCACACAAAGGCAACTCAGAAAAACGAAAGTGGAACAATACTCAAGCAAACCATCACAGGGCAACACCAAGGAAGTAAATGTTCAAGGCAACCTAGGCCCTCAGAACCCTAGGTTCATCCTTGGGCAAGCAAGCACACATAGGCGACAACATAAGCAATCACATACATCAAGCAAGAGTTTAAACCAACAAGTCAAGGCAACTGGAAGAGAAGATACAGGAGTAACACTCAAAGACAGTCCAAACCAACAAGCTAGCGAAGTAGAAGAGCAAAGGAACGAAATACCGGAAAAGCTCAAAGCTTCATCGCTGGATCCTCGCCATCAAAGCCTCCTAAGCATCCTCATCTCCTTCCTTCCCTTTTCCAGTAGAGTGTCGCTGGAGGGAAGGGGAAACGAAGGTTGCCGGTGGCTGAGGCGAGAAGCTCATGGTGGATCCTCTGCATCTTGGAAACGGAGAAGACGAATTCAGTGAACACGGCGCCGCTGATTAGCCCTAACCCTCGTTCCACAAACAATGCCTAACCCTAATTTCGCCCTTGTTGACACAGGCCTAACCCGTTCCTGATTCCTCTAAGCCCACTAACTTCTTCTAACAAATACTAACCCTTCCTTTTCTTTGTTTTTACTTCTTAACACTAACCTTCTTTTGTTATTTATTTTCATAAACAATATTTGTTTCTTACACTAACTTGATTCTCTAAAACAATGTTTTTTTTATTTTTTTTGTAAAATACTAATTTAATTAAATTGCATTTTTATCATATAAGTTAAAACATCCTTGTTAAGTATATTTATACATAAAAATAATAAACTTTTTTCCATAATTAAATTGAAAATACTTTTTCTTAATCAAAATACTTTTTATACACAAATTAAACTTAAAAAACATTTTTTGAAATACATTTGTATATATTATACATTTTTATACATAATTAAAATTGAAACTTTTTTAATTAACATTCTTTTTTCATACATGACAATTCAATACATTTTTCTCTAATATTGAAACTCATAAACATTTTGACTAAAATACTTTTTTAATTAAAACTTAACATTCTAATCAAAACACTTCATTTTTCTTTTGTACATAATTCAACATATAAATCAAAAATGCATTTTAAAAGCATTTCTCTAGGTCAAAACCCTAATACGACTCAATTTCACATTTCGCATTTGTATATACTTACACTTACAATTCACATACATATACATTTGTACACTTACACAAATACATTCACATTACCCTATACACATGTTTATCTTACATTTATATTTGATATTCATTTGATCGCGACATTCGATTTGGTTGTAAATTATTGGGTACTATAAGTCTCATCCCCTTGTACATTTATACCCCCACTCCCGGACATTATTTTGTAATAGCGTAGGTTTACATTCCGCAATTTACAGTTTTCCAATTATACCATGGTTAGACCTAGGGTTTGTATGTACATAAAATCAAACGCTAGATAACCTAATACAAAACAAATACATGTAACCAATACACAATCACACTTGCACCCCCTAGGGTAATCCCACATGTTGCCTTCCAAATGGGCCATGCTTGCACGTCGAATGTCTTTGGCAAAACGAAATCAAATGATCATAAGTCCCTCGATGACGCTTTCGAAAGTCGCCTATCAACATGATCAAGTCCCTTCAAGCAAATTGCCAAAGACACTTGGCACCATTGCATTCATGGTCCATACGATGACCCGCGCCTGTCCCGAATAAACTTCCTAAATACAAGATTGCCTACCAATTTCAATGGTAGAACAAAATTGTCAAAGGGGTTAAAACACGACAAAAATATTTGAGAAAGCTTTAGGGTAGATAAACTCTTAAGTACTTGTCAATTTGCAAAGAAAACACTTGTCTAATTTCAAAACCCACTTCACAAACACTTTTCAAAAATCAAACTTTTCAAACCCTTGAGACATCTTTTTAAAGATAAAACACCTTTTGTAAAACATTCGAGTAAAGAATTGTTACAAGGTTAGCCTAGCGCAAGGCATCTTTTCAAAACATTTTCAAAACAAACCACAAAGCACCATTTCACACAATTGAAAACCAAGGCAAGATTGATCTAAGCAAGTACCTAAGAGCCCATGGATAACCATGGATGAAAAGGGTGCTAATACCTTCCCTTTTCATAATCTACCCCCCGAACCCACGAAATATCTCAAAAGGTTTTTGCTGTGCTTTTTTTAACCTTTCCTTTAGGATAAAGTAAAAAGTCGGTGGCGACTCTTGCTAACCGCACAAGTGCGAATATGAACGCAAAACACTAGTCAGTTCTCCCACCGTATCACAGAACTGGCGACTCTGCTGGGGAAACCTTTTAAGTGGGGTTACCTTAGGGTTTAGATCACCTTTACTTTCAATTGATTGCTTTGTTTGCTTTACATTTATGGGCTTTGTATCGGAGTTTTATCGATCCTAACCCGGATCTGGGGAAACCCTTTTTAGGTAGCAACAAGGCTGTGAGGGAACTGTGCGGGGTATACCGACATGGTTGAAGCAGTCTGCTACGTTGATGTGGCACTTTGGTGTGTACCGGTAACCCTTGAGTTCAGTCAAGGAGAGTACGGGGCCGCCGCGTGGTGTCGCGAAGCATCAACTGACCTTAGAACCTTAATTGACCATCTTGTCCTCTTTAGGGTAGTGAGATGACTACTTTGGTGTACTCCGAAGTTGGTTGATACTCGATACTACACTCAATTGAGGGTTGTTTTCCTGGGATATTTCGGTCGCCAGTTCAGTGGCTAAATCGAAACGATGAACAATGAAAGCAATCCAGTGATATTGAGACCTCTAGAACCCGGTTACTTTTGGTAGGACAGGTTTTAACCAACAAACTGAAAGAGGGTAATACCCAGACCTCATGCAAGCCTAAACCTAAGGCCTTGTGTGCTTTGTGTGAATATTGTCTGCCTGTATATACACTTACTTGTTTGTGCATACATGTACATAACATCATGACATCATACCATAGCATTTTAGCATTTTCAATAACCATTTCAAGGATCTCGAGGGTTCTTTTGATGCAGGGTTACGTTGAACCAGACATCTATCAAAGGGCAAGAGGTTTCTCCTCTAACCAATCCAGTCAAAGTTCAAGTGCAACAACTTGAATCAGGGGCTATGACCCACTCGACATGGTGAGCTTGATTCTCGTGGAAAGACATCCACCAACACAAAGCTCTCCAATCAAAGATCAAGTGCAACAACTTGAATCGGTGGCTATGACCCACCCGACATGGTGAGCTTGATTCTCGTGGAAGGACGTCCACCGATGCAGAGATCTCCAATCCAAGAGCAGAGTTCAACCTCTAACATTTTCTTGTGTCTACCCCAAGAGATCCTTGAAAACATGCATCCACACATCATGCATTTCATTTTGACAATCTTTCATTTTTCAGGTTTCCTTACTCTCCTGCTGTTTATTTCAGCAAGAGATGGCTCTAGAACGGTCTATCAAAGACATCCAAGACCAGACTGCTCAGCTGCAGGAGATGTTCCTCAACTTGTCTCTGGGGCAAGAAGAGATGAAAGCTCTCCTCACCAACGGCTTGGGGAATTCCAACAATGCCAGGAGTGATCAGATCGCGGAGCTGCAGTTTGATCTGACAACACTGAGGACTCAAATGATGGGATATTTGGTGGGCCAGATGGCTCTCATCCAAGACCTATCTCAAAGACAAGAGGAACTCAGGGTTCTGGTCCGCCAACTGCTTCCAAACAACCAACTGGGGCAAACATC
This sequence comes from Vicia faba, assembly GCA_948472305.1. NCBI lineage: Eukaryota > Viridiplantae > Streptophyta > Magnoliopsida > Fabales > Fabaceae > Vicia > Vicia faba. Next base: position 55,645 of record CATIWC010002187.1, read on the forward strand.
TGAGGTCGAAGAGCAAGTCACCGCTCAGCCTCCCTCAACTCAAGAAGACAAGGGGAAAGCTCCTCTGCTAGCTTCAGGGTCACAAACCCGTCAACAACCTCGACAGCGTCAACGGGGCAATCGGCGTAAACAAGAAAAGTCGGGAAGACAGTTTACGGAGACTGAAATACCGTCATTCTTCATACTGAAGCGCCTGTTGGAGGTCAACTTGCTCACCGTAAAGGACCCTCCTCAGAAGCTCAATATCTCCTCTCCTCGCTTTAATCCCGACGAATTTTGTGTTTACCACTCCTGCAGCCCGGGGCACAGTACCAACGACTGTTGGGCCTTGAAGAACAAGATTCAAGATCTGATTGACATTGGGGTGCTGGAATTCATGCCAGACGGCGAGATGAAGATCTTCCGTTAAAGGGTTCTCCGCTTGAAGTGACGAAGCTCGAATTGAAAGACTTTTGCTTCTTTTTGAATTTTCAAAGTTGTAATTTCTTTTGCTGTCAAACAATTATTTGTTGATGTTAAACTCTGTTTTCATTAATGCATTGCATATGTTTGTCTTGAATGCATCCATTCGTTTCACTACTTTTATGCTTTTCTTTATGATATTTGACTCTTGATAAAAAGCTGCAAGCCTTTAGAGGGAGGATGACGAAATAATACCGTGATCTTATACAGTATGCTTTTGAACAGACCGTGCTGATGATGTGCAGGCATTTCTTTCAATTCCCAAACACTGGAGTTATAAGGAAGTTAATCCCTAGTCAACCCCTTCGAGCCAAAGAAGTAGGAGTTTCCCGTTCTAAACAATCGAAACCTTTGATATAAACCCGGGGCAGGGTAGTATCTCAGTTAATTCAAAAGAAAACGCGCGTTGAAGTCGCAAACTCTCAGTTCGTAACACAACGAACGACGTCAAGAAAGAAAGCATTCCTTCGGAATCAAAAGACAAGGGTGGTTCCCTATCGCATAGACAGTCAATCTCTCAAAAGAGAAAGAGCCCACCAAGCCAAAACCTATGAAGGAGGCTTAAGAAAGCTGGGGCATCCCGCTGACAGTAATCCCGAAAACGGTAACAGTCAGGCAAAAGTTAGGGATAACAAATCAAAATCAAAACAGTGAGGTCATTACAAAATCCTCAACAACATGAAAAATGTTGGGAAAGAAAACAGAGATGATGACTGTCTCCCAAAAATTCCAAAACTAGTGAACCATCGCCCAAAAATCGTTCCAAACTCAAAACGGAGTGCGACGCACAGTTAACTGAGCTTAGGTTGAAGAACATCACGAAGAGCGGGTGGGTACAAATATACTTTGAGCCTTTATCCTTTGTTTCTTAAACCGTGAACCAGGCCACGTTACAACCCTCCAAAAGTCCTAATTGAAGCATGGGTTAGTTCGAAAGCATACTGTTACAAAAGGTATCCTGACTCCTGTAGGGCTTTGCTCTAAATCTCGTGTTAACTTGTCTTCTGAAAAGTTTTCTGCTAAAAACACATTTTTTCAAAATTTCAAAGACAAACATAAACTTTGCATTATTCGAATATCATTGTCTGCATTTGACTTTTTGTTTGACAGCGAAGAAGTTCATACAAGCGAATGTTCGAAGGAACGAAAACTCTCTCAGTAAGTCGAAATCACTTCAAGAGGATAAAACTTCCATCAAATCTCCTATCAACAAGGGGCATGACATAGCACAATACAATTAACCTGGGGCAGTCCAGTCAAGGTCCAACAGATCTTTCAAAGTTCAATTATCATGGAGCAGTCCAGTCAAGGTCCGACAGATCTTTCAAAGTACAGTTAACCTGGGGCAGTCCAGTCAAGATTTCAAGAAATCTCTCAATATGCAGAGTAATCTGATTCAAGACTCCTACACAACCACTTGGGGCATTCGAATGTCAAAAGTGTTCAACAAATCAACTACAACATTGCCAGATTCGACTCCTGTATCCAGCCAGGGCATATCTGTTGACTACATTGCCAGATTCGACTCCTGTATCCAGCCAGGGCATATCTGTTGACTACATTGCCAGATTCGACTCCTGTATCCAGCCAGGGCATATCTGTTGACTGCATTGCCAGATTCGACTCCTGTATCCAGCCAGGGCATATCTGTTGACTACATTTCCAGACTCGACTCCTGTATCTAGCCAGGGCACGTCTAAAGAGTTCGAAGATTCGACTCCTGTATCCAGCCAGGGCATGTCTGAAGAATTCCAGATCAACACCTGCAACAACCCAGGAAACATCTGTGAACGACCGATTGTAGACCAACACCTGTAATAAACCAGGATTTTATCTACATCACCACTTGGGGCATTCGAATGTCAAAAGTGTTCAAACCCGATGCAGTTTTACACAAGCTCATCATCAGGAAACCCTACACCGGTTCCCCTTCAAGATTTATGAAAACAGTTTACGGATTCTTCCCAACAACGGATGCCAATCTACCGACTTGTTCAGATTCTTATCAAGACTTCTGAAAACAGTTCATGGATTCATCCCAACAACGGATGTTAATCTATCAACTTGTTCAGATGCAACCTTTGAATTCAGTTTACGAACGCTTCCCAACAACGGATGTTGTTCTATTGTTGATTCAACCTCAAGATTTCTGAAAACAGTTTACGGATTCTTCCCAACAACGGATGCCAATCTACCGACTTGTTCAGATTCTTATCAAGACTTCTGAAAACAGTTCATGGATTCATCCCAACAACGGATGTTAATCTATCAACTTGTTCAGATGCAACCTTTGAATTCAGTTTACGAACGCTTCCCAACAACGGATGTTGTTCTATTGCTGATTCAACCTCAAGATTTCTGAAAACAGTTTACGGATTCTTCCCAACAACGGACGCCAATCTACCGACTTGTTCAGATTCTTATCAAGACTTCTGAAAACAGTTCATGGATTCATCCCAACAACGGATGTTAATCTATCAACTTGTTCAGATGCAACCTTTGAATTTAGTTTACGGACGCTTCCCAACAACGGATGTTGTTCTATTGCTGATTCCTCTCCAAGACTTCTGAAAACAGTTCATGGATTCATCCCAACAACGGATGTTAATCTATCAACTTGTTCAGATGCGACCTTCGAATTTAGTTTACGGACGCTTCCCAACAACGGATGTTGTTCTATTGCTGATTCAACTTCAAGATTTCTGAAAACAGTTTACGGGTTCTCCAAGTAAACGGATGTTAACCTGTCGCTTGTTCAGATTCTTCTCAAAGATAACCACCACGGAAGATCGCACTCGCCAAAATTCTCCCTATCCCCAGCGGAGTTCCTCCAATCCCCATCGGAGTCAGACTTTCAAACCTTCTCCCCACAGAGTTTTAAGAAGGCAAATCTTGAGTTCCCCAGTAAAGTCTCCAGGGTTACCTCCCATCAAACCGAAGACTCTCAATCTGGTCTACCCGGCATGAGTCAACTAGTTGGAACTCCCCAGTAGAGGTCATCGGGAATTCTCGTCCCCAGTGACAGCCAAGGATTTATTTTCCCCGGCAGCAGTCAAGACGCTTTTATCTTCGGCCATCTCGGAATCATGTATCCTTGGCAAGATTAGCTCATCAGCTTACATGCGCATTCATTACATTCATATCATAAATATTGATGTCACATACATTGCATCATGCATCATAACATTGCATACAAATAACCCTTTGCCTTTTCAGGTAAGATCCGTCGACAGACGCAGATCATCTCCTGAGACTCATCCAAAAAAAAAAAAGTTCAGATGTGACCCGGACACGGCAACATTTTGATACTTATTCAGACGCATCAGCAGAAACCTTACACCGGTTCCTCTTCAATTTCTTAGCTTCCGAAACAGTTTACGGATTCTTCCCTACAACGGATGTCAATCTATCGACTGATTCAGACTCTTCTCAACTTTTGAAGACAGTTTACGGATTCTTCCCTACAACGGATGTCAATCTACCAACTGATTCAGACTCTTCTCAATTTTTGAAAATAGGTTACGGACGCTTCCCAACAACGGATGCTACTCCATTGCTTGTTCAGTCCCAACTCCTGAAAATAGTTTACAAATTCTCCAGACACGGACATCAATCTGTTGCTTGTTCAGACCCCAATTCAGAGATATTCCAAAACAGGGATGCCCTTCTGATACTCGTCCACTTACCATTGACGTACAGTTCAACATCACCATATGGCATCTATAAGCCCATCCTCTTACCAGCAGTCGCCGAATGGCATCTATAAGCCCATTCCCAGATGGCATCTCTAAGCCCATCCCCGACAAATTCTCTCGCACCAGATGGCATCTTTAAGCCCATCACCAAATGGCATCTTTAAGCCCATTCACCTCCACCGTCACATCGACGAGCGCAAATTTTCTGGGCACATTAGTGTCCAATCTCCTTTTACCTTCAAGTCGCGAAAGGCAAACCTGCCAATCTAACTCTTCAGGTCAAAGAAGATTGAACAGGGGCAACTGTTGTACCCCAAAATTTGCCCTCGCATTTTTTCACAAGAAATCTCAGCTTCAAACATTTCCTGACTTCTCAAACTGGCTCAAGAATCGGACAAACGGACTTTTTTGACAGTCAAGCAAAATTAGGGTTTTTACTGATTTTCAGAGCTCTGAATTGTTTCATACAGTGGGCTTAGGGTTCGGTTAATTTTTGGTTCAATTTTGATCAAGCGAGCGTGATTTGGCATTTAATCAGGAATTAGGGTTTTATGGGCATATTCTCAGAAGAATTTGAATTCCACAGCACTTTGCGGTTTATTTCAAGATTTGGATTAAAATTCGCGTTATCTTGGTTTAATCAGCAAAAGAGACAATGGTTTTGAATTCAGTACGTTTTGATTGGGCCAGTCATATACCAGATGCAGTATTGGATTCACAGTGTTTGTGTATTTGATCAGTCTATTTGGATCGATTGCTGCTTTGCTCTGGATGTTGAATAAGACAGGTTTATTGGATCAATGTTGTTTTATTTTAGTTATTCATTATTCTAAAATTAAATGATTGAATTAATTTTTCAATTGTTTTAATTCTAAGAATTTTAAATAAATAAATAAGCAATAAAGAAATTAGAACCAATTGGATAATTTGATTTTTATTGATATTTGAATTATTTACAAATTGTTGTTACAAACAATAATTTACATTTAATTTAAATATTACATAGAATGAAAAACTATCCTATTTTCTAAATATTCTTCGTGCCTCACTCCGCTCCGGTATTCCATTTTTCATCTGCAAAAAGAAATAAGAAAAGTCAGAAAGCATTTAATTAAAAGACAGTAAAAGTGCTCATCATTAGGGACCACTGACTGGGATCAGTTGCCCTCTCTGCAAATCACGGGACTTCTCCCGGTTCACAGAGAGGGAAGATTATTTTTTCATGAATGCAAATGTCAAATGCATAGTTTCTAAAAAATTTGCAAGCTGCATAGAATCTCAATGTCCAATTCAAACCATGTATTTAAAATCCAAACTGGAAAAGTTCAAATCCAAACTTTCTATCCAAAAGCAAAGGCTACTGTCAAAATGCCCAAGGTTTACTCAAAGAAAGATTTCAAAAGTACATTTGCTGTCACAAGCCTACAAGATGTCAAGGAAAAGAAAAAGCACATAAACTGTCAAAAGAGAGATAAAGGAGATGCAAGATGTATTATGCAAGCTAAACAGATCTTAATCATCACTTCCCATCCAGGGCCCCTTCAGAAAAGTACAAGAATATCATATAAAAATCTTAAACTGTACTTTGGAGAGAGAGTAAAGAGAGATAAAGCAGTAGGCAGGGATTAGGCATCAGCAGCAGACAGAAAAGAGATATACAAAATCAGAAAAAGGCCAAGACAGTTCAGCAGGCAATTCAAAGAGAGATATACAAAATCAGGAGCCAACTCAGTTCAGACAAGACAATGCAGTAGCAGGAAGAAAAGATACACAAAATCAAAAAGCCAATGAAACAGTCCAGCATAGCAGGGGCAAGACAGTTCTGAAGAGTAAGAAGAAAACAAAATACACTAAAAGCCAACTCAACTCAGAAGACATTTCAATATAGCAGCATAGCAGGTTAGAGAGAAGAAAAAAAGATACAAACAAAACTCACAACTCTGCATAAGAAAAAAGAGGAAATATCCAAAACCGGCATCAAACAACAACTCTGCAACAGAAATTCAAAACCATGAAACTTCATCAACCCTGTCAAAGCTTTCAAACATTGGAACCCAATAAAATCTAAAACCATAATCTTCAAGGTCCAAACTGGCTTCACCATAACTGCCAAAGCCAAGCAAACATAAAGATACTGAACATACCACACTGTCAAAGCTTGAGCCAAACCATAAAGGCCTAAGCTACCAAAATCCCTGTTCAATCACCAAAACACCAAGCCTCAGAGTTTCTCCCCTCATCATAGGCGATAAACGATTCAAGGGCACCCAAATACATAGTATCCACCATTCAAGGCAATAACTGTTCAAAAGTATTCAAAAGCTAGCATTCAACAATCCAAAGCAACAGGCATACAGCAACTCAGAGAGCCTCAGAAGCAAGCTTCATCATAGGCAAGCACACAAAGGCAACTCAGAAAAACGAAAGTGGAACAATACTCAAGCAAACCATCACAGGGCAACACCAAGGAAGTAAATGTTCAAGGCAACCTAGGCCCTCAGAACCCTAGGTTCATCCTTGGGCAAGCAAGCACACATAGGCGACAACATAAGCAATCACATACATCAAGCAAGAGTTTAAACCAACAAGTCAAGGCAACTGGAAGAGAAGATACAGGAGTAACACTCAAAGACAGTCCAAACCAACAAGCTAGCGAAGTAGAAGAGCAAAGGAACAAAATACCGGAAAAGCTCAAAGCTTCATCGCTGGATCCTCGCCATCAAAGCCTCCTAAGCATCCTCATCTCCTTCCTTCCCTTTTCCAGTAGAGTGTCGCTGGAGGGAAGGGGAAACGAAGGTTGCCGGTGGCTGAGGCGAGAAGCTCATGGTGGATCCTCTGCATCTTGGAAACGGAGAAGACGAATTCAGTGAACACGGCGCCGCTGATTAGCCCTAACCCTCGTTCCACAAACAATGCCTAACCCTAATTTCGCCCTTGTTGACACAGGCCTAACCCGTTCCTGATTCCTCTAAGCCCACTAACTTCTTCTAACAAATACTAACCCTTCCTTTTCTTTGTTTTTACTTCTTAACACTAACCTTCTTTTGTTATTTATTTTCATAAACAATATTTGTTTCTTACACTAACTTGATTCTCTAAACCAATGTTTTTTTTATTTTTTTTGTAAAATACTAATTTAATTAAATTGCATTTTTATCATATAAGTTAAAACATCCTTGTTAAGTATATTTATACATAAAAATAATAAACTTTTTTCCATAATTAAATTGAAAATACTTTTTCTTAATCAAAATACTTTTTATACACAAATTAAACTTAAAAAACATTTTTTGAAATACATTTGTATATATTATACATTTTTATACATAATTAAAATTGAAACTTTTTTAATTAACATTCTTTTTTCATACATGACAATTCAATACATTTTTCTCTAATATTGAAACTCATAAACATTTTGACTAAAATACTTTTTTAATTAAAACTTAACATTCTAATCAAAACACTTCATTTTTCTTTTGTACATAATTCAACATATAAATCAAAAATGCATTTTAAAAGCATTTCTCTAGGTCAAAACCCTAATACGACTCAATTTCACATTTCGCATTTGTATATACTTACACTTACAATTCACATACATATACATTTGTACACTTACACAAATACATTCACATTACCCTATACACATGTTTATCTTACATTTATATTTGATATTCATTTGATCGCGACATTCGATTTGGTTGTAAATTATTGGGTACTATAAGTCTCATCCCCTTGTACATTTATACCCCCACTCCCGGACATTATTTTGTAATAGCGTAGGTTTACATTCCGCAATTTATAGTTTTCCAATTATACCATGGTTAGACCTAGGGTTTGTATGTACATAAAATCAAACGCTAGATAACCTAATACAAAACAAATACATGTAACCAATACACAATCACACTTGCACCCCCTAGGGTAATCCCACATGTTGCCTTCCAAATGGGCCATGCTTGCACGTCGAATGTCTTTGGCAAAACGAAATCAAATGATCATAAGTCCCTCGATGACGCTTTCGAAAGTCGCCTATCAACATGATCAAGTCCCTTCAAGCAAATTGCCAAAGACACTTGGCACCATTGCATTCATGGTCCATACGATGACCCGCGCCTGTCCCGAATAAACTTCCTAAATACAAGATTGCCTACCAATTTCAATGGTAGAACAAAATTGTCAAAGGGGTTAAAACACGACAAAAATCTTTGAGAAAGCTTTAGGGTAGATAAACTCTTAAGTACTTGTCAATTTGCAAAGAAAACACTTGCCTAATTTCAAAACCCACTTCACAAACACTTTTCAAAAATCAAACTTTTCAAACCCTTGAAACATCTTTTTAAAGATAAAACACCTTTTGTAAAACATTCGAGTAAAGAATTGTTACAAGGTTAGCCTAGCGCAAGGCATCTTTTCAAAACATTTTCAAAACAAACCACAAAGCACCATTTCACACAATTGAAAACCAAGGCAAGATTGATCTAAGCAAGTACCTAAGAGCCCATGGATAACCATGGATGAAAAGGGTGCTAATACCTTCCCTTTTCATAATCTACCCCCCGAACCCACGAAATATCTCAAAAGGTTTTTGCTGTGCTTTTTTTAACCTTTCCTTTAGGATAAAGTAAAAAGTCGGTGGCGACTCTTGCTAACCGCACAAGTGCGAATATGAACGCAAAACACTAGTCAGTTCTCCCACCGTATCACAGCCGTCCAGGCAAAAATTAGGGATTAAAAGCATATCACTATGTCTCGTTGTATCACCTTACAACCATACTTCGTTATCAAGTTCGAATGGTACGGATCAATCCAGTCAACTTCTCCTAAACGGCAAAGTGATGAGTCGCTCAAAGATATAAAGGCGATAGCAAAATTGAAACCCAATCGGATTATTTCGCATAGATATTTTTCTTTGTGTACCACTTTATATATTTATCATTTTTACGATGACTTCATCTTACTAGGATGTCTGTCTCTTTGTACAAAAGCGCCTGTTTATAGGAGAAACTTCCTCAAATTAATACAAAACTTCTCTCTTAAAGTTCAAAACTATTTGTTTTTATTTTTCTATTTTGTTTGCAAAAACGTCTAGTGGTTATTTTAAATGAACATATGCATTTGAATGTGATTACTGTTTTCAAATGTATGCATTAAAAAAAGGAAAGACAATTATTAAGGGCTCTAACAGTTGAGACGATGTTGAAAGTCATCCATAAATCCCCACAGTGAAACCACCTCTAGAGGACTATCTTCACAAGTTTACCCTCGATGAAGATATGTCCCCCAATAATTCCAAAAACAGGGGCATCTTCCCACAGTTCGCCGTCGTATCTTCAGCATATAACTTAAGCATTCCCCTAACATCTTAAAAAATTCCCCAGCACGGTCTATGGATTTCTTGGGTTCCCCAACAGAGTTTCATAAAATCCCTAAGCAGGCCATGAAGCTCTATCCCCCAGCTGAGTTTATTTCTCCAAATTGGTAAATTCTTTAGACATAACACTTTGCTTCAACAAGGCTTACTCAGGATAACCATATCCATAAGAATAGCTACTCGCGTCACATGAATGTTTGTTCCTTCATCCCCAGTCAGTGTGCATGCAATCCCAATCCATTTCAGAATGCTTCTATCCTCAAACAGAAATAATAAATCTCCAGCGGAATATCCTTGAACAGAAAGTAGGAATCCACAACATGATTAACTTCAGCAAAAAGTGAAGAGCTACATGCTTCATCTCCAGCACCAGTCAGGGATTTATTTTCCCCAGTTTAATGACACCATAAAGAGCAACTGATACACTCACATAGTACATCCATACCTCATTTATGATATATCATAAGCATATGCATAATAGAAACACGTATAACATTCTCATTTATTTTTAGAGCATCATGCAATGCATACATCATGACATCGCATGAAACTGACTTTACCTTTTTCAGGTTGAATTCACAGACAAACGAATACTATCAACTTATACACAACATGCCACAGATTAATTCCCAAAACTAGACGGGGAAACCATCTATGTGACTAGCCAAAGAACAGGCCATAGATTAATGCATAAAAACAAACGTGGAAATTATCTATGTGACTAGCCAAAGAACATGCCACATATTAACTCTTGAAACTAGAAGGGGAAAATACTTATGTAACTAGCCATTGAATAGGCCACAGATTAACTCCCGAAACCAGACGAGGAAACTATCTATGTGACTAGTCGATATTCATCCCAAGACGGATTTTCTAATATAAACAAGATTGTGGATTAACTCCTAAAACCCGACAGGACAACTATCTACATGACAAGTATCATCCAGAAGCATCCTTCCCTTGGAGACTGAATTCCGGCAAACATATCCCTCAGTGACTAAATACTGACAAACATTTCCTTTAGAGTCCAAATTTTGAAAAGTTTCCCTTCAGATACAATCAAGAAGGAGATTAATTCTAACACTTCCCCAGCATACCTACTAGATACAATCGTACACAGGCTCATCCTAGAATACTTCACAGAGATGGTCAAGCAAAGACTTATTCTAGTCAATGGATACTTCAGGTGGCATCTATAAGACCATCTATGACAACACTCATTCTTCTCTCCGAATGGCATCTTTAAGCCCATTCAAGCATATCATCCACCATCAGTGTCACTTGATGCACCGGCGAGTGCAAATTTCTAGGCACTTTAGTGTTCAATCATCTTCCACCTTCAGATCACGAATGGCAGACAAGCCAATCTAACTCTTCAGATTTAAGAAGATTGAACAGGGGAACCTATTGTACCCTAAAATTTGGCCGCTCATTTTATTCAAGACATACTCCTAGGGTTCTCAAAGGCTCAAGGTGGACCAAGAATTGATCAGACAAATTCTCCTCCTAAGCAATGAACTACCAACTAGGGTTTCACTTTTCACAAAGAAGTTTTAGTTTCAAAGGCCTCGAGTGGTTTCCATGGTTTCTTACATGTCCTCAAGAATGCTCATACCAAGTTTCATCCCTTGCATCACAAGTTTGCTCAGTCAATTGCTCCGGTGATTGAAAATCAACTATATTAGGTCAAAAGTCAACTATGGTCAACATACAGTCAAACTTCAAGATTTTTGGTCAACATCAACATTTTGAAGTGATATTCATCATTTGATCAAGGTTTGATCATGATTCATCAAGGAAATCTCTCAAAATCATCAAGAATCAAAAGTTACTAAATTAGGGTTTCCTTAGGAGAAGTCAATTGAACTTTGACCAGGAATAACTTTCACATTCTTCATCCATTTTGCCCCAACCAAAGCCCATTTTTAAAGGAATCCAGTCCTCTACAAATTTGTTTTTATTCTCAAGACCAAAAAATGCATCATTGGAAAGATATGATCCAATACATTACAGGTCTTTTTAAATGTCAACAAAAAGGAACTTTTTGTCAAGGCAATTTACATCAAGATAAATTCTCTAAATGAAAAATTGATCAACAGATATATTGTAGAGGACATATTTAGATTTCCAAAAAGTCAAATATCATCTTGAAAAGATAAAAATTGAGAAAGTTATGGTTTGCACAAGTTGGGCAAATTTGTGAAAATACATGAAGTCAACTTTGGGCAAAAGCATATTTTTGAGTTGATGGACCTAATTTTTTAGGTTCAAACATGTTCATGACATAACCAAGGACCTCTAAATATATCCTTGCACCATTTTGATTTTGATTTTGATTTATTTGACTTATTATTCATTTAAATACAAATTTAATCAAAGTTAAAATTCAAGAGGGGGTGCATGCGTGTGGGCTTTATTGCTGATCATGATTGAAAGCCCAAGAAGCTTAGCTTGCTGTACAAAAATGCATGCAACAAAAGCCCATGATTATATTTGATTTCTTCTAATTATTTTTTACCTAATGTGATCCATTATATATACACAACAACCTCCCAGAAAGAAAATCATGCGCAGCTGCCTCTATAACAAGCACAAAAATTCTCAAAACTTTCAAAAAACCCTAGAAGCTTCAAACCTATTCTTCATCCGTGCTTAAGGAATTTTAAGTCTAGCATAACTCTCTTGAGGCTGCCAGGGGTTGATATCATTCATGGTTCACCATAAATAAGTGCCAGAACCCCCTCTTGAAGAAGCTTCGGTTGGTAAGTTTTGATTTTTGAGATTTATGATGATTTCAATTGTTGTAAGCATGCTAACATAGATCATACTCATCATTGTAAATGTTCCAACATTTTACATGGATGCTTTAGTGCAGAAATAACATCGTGCCATTGTTAAGGCACAAAGCTTTTGAAGCTTCGCATCTCACGATACAAGCCTTTTTAGGACAAACCAGCCATGTCATTGGATTTGCAAGGTCTTATTTAGTCTAGTAGGGTTATTTTCTTGTTGATTTTCATTGAATTTCGTAGGATTGGATTTTTGGGCAACCGGAGGGGGTGATCGGAGCCACCGCCCAAGGTTGTTTGACCGGCCAAGGACTCTGCGTAGAAGAATGTGTTTCTCATATTGGTTCATTCAAATAACAGGGTCCCACCCTGCACGCGTGTTTTGATTGGTTTAACCTTTAACATTTGTTTTATACTATATATTTATTAATGTGATTATGTTATTGGATGTATAGTCGTCCCAACGGTTGAAACAACACGCGTTAAGGCTTTGCGGTATGCAAGGGTAGGGATTCGATCCCTACCTCTTGCATAATATTTTTCTAAATTGTTCCTCACAGATACAATGGTTCCACACCAAGTGCGCATACCATGCGCTCTATCATCATCACCATCAGATCCAACCAACACCAGATCCAACGCTCCAGATCTGAGAGCTCATGATAGACCTCAAAAGGGCCAACAACACTGAACCAGACGCTGGAATTGGGCTTGCTTATTTTGGGTCTAACAAATTCCTAAGGCACACCCTCATTTTACTTCATACATCATGCTCAATCATTTTCTTTTCTCTAATTATTTTATATATTTAATTGTTTTATGTTTTTGAAACCAATTTTATTTTAATCATAAAATCAGAAAATCCAAAAAATAATAGACTTAGGGTTTTCTAATTAAATTTAGTTTTTGGTAAATAAATTAATTTAATTATTTTAACATTATTTTATTAATTAAAACCAAGTACAATTAGGTTAAAATTTCAAATCTTTTTCTCAATAAATACCAAAAATATTTTATTAAACAACTATATTTTTAGGGTTTCAAACTTTTTCCCTTTTCAATCTTCGTGCATTTATTATTTTCCGTATTATTATTTTTTCAATTATTGTAATGGCTAACAGTTTGTAATAGTTTTAAACTTGGGTTTATTTACTGTCTTTATCCCCAATTTTTTATGGTTTGTACCCCCCTACCCGAAGCGATGCAATAGCGTAGGACATTTCTTTCTGCTTTATTGTTTTATTATTACTTTTAATGCTTAGATTAATAGGATTGTATGGAAAGATATAAAATAAATCAATAGCTAACCCTAATTGCAAGATAAATGAATTGAATCAAGCACACTTTGCACACTTCACCTCTAGGGTAACCTCTCTCGTTACCTCGGCAAAACAATGGTCATGTCCCTCAAACGTAGGGATACCATTAGCAAAAACTATCAATTTCAAATCATCATAAAGATCATAGTTCCTTGATGTCCCTCGAAGTTGCCTACGGTATATGATCTTGCCCCTCGTCGTTGCCTATGAATATATGATGACATCCATTCAAATTGCTAAAGGTATACCTACATGTTGCCTTTAATGACCATAACGACGACCCTACGCGTGTCCCTCGAACATCCAAAGATAGGGCTTCCTGCTAACTAATGGTGTGGGTAGCACTATCTAAAGGAGGAGGAAAAATACAAGAAATACTTTAAGTGGGTGGTTACTGTTAATTGCTTTCTCACAACTTAAAACACTTTCTCACACCTCACACTTTCAAAAACATTTTCAAAATGCTTTATCAACACTTTTGAGGATTGATACAAGAGCTATCATAAGGCAAAATACCTTGCTATTTGGCTTTTCAAAACTTTTTCAAAAGCCTACACACAAATAAAATAAAGTGAGAAAGCGGTTAAGAGCCTGTAGGTAAGTACGGATGAAAAGGGTTATAACACCTTCCATTTTCATAACTTACGCCCCGAACCCAAAATCTATTGAAGGTCTTTTCTGTTCTTTTCACCATTCCTTATTGGATAAAAGAAAAGTCGATGACGACTCTTGCTATCTGTAACATTTGCGATAAAACTCAAAACAAACAAGTCAGTTCTCCCACCGTATTACAGTATGTATATTTTACTCTTATTGTATGTACATTTGTTGATCATGGGGTTGTACAAAATCTTCTTTACAAATAATTATCGATGTCTACCTTAATCTTTTTGCTTTATGTTTGGATTTGGGTTGCTATAGACATATACCTCACAAATTCTGATTAGGGAGGGATATCTTTTAGTTTCTGGATTCTAGAGATATATTTAAAGCTGATCATCATTGTGGGCATCAGAGCTTAATGCCTTTGTGTTGTTTGTGTTGCGTGTGGATCAATGACGTGAGTAATACAATAGTTATCTCAACTTTGCATTAGACATAACCTCTATTGTGTCACATATAGATCAATGCTCAATGATTTTGACGTGTATTGTAGGTTGAGTTCAATTGATCAACGAGTTTAAGTATTTGATAGGTAGAATGAAATGAAATTCTAGAATGATTTCTCTTGGGCTTGATCGGGACTTTATGAGTCTATTGGGATACTAACTGCAAGTATACAGTTTATTCGTTCTAGTTTTAAATGATTATCGAACCCACAGAGACTGAGGATCAATCGCATACGATCTAATGCTACAATTTGTTTAACTAAGCGATGAATATTTGGTTTTAGGGGGGAAATAGTTTAATTAAAAATAATAGTAATAGTTATACCGGTATGTGATAGTCGGACTGCGGGAATTCGGTGAATCGCTTGGCATATAGAGTATTTCGGTAAAAACTAATTGTTTAAAAACCTGAGACATACACTCTCGTGTTCATGAAATAAGTCATGCTACTAAACCTAGTGGATGCACTTTAAATTTAATAACACTTTTTGAAAACAATGTGAGTTTAATTAATTTATTAAAACACTCTCGTGTATTTAAAAATTAATGTTTCGTTACCACTATCTGGGTTGAACCCCAGCTCTCGCATGCAGGTTCTTGCCTTAATTAATTTCCCACTCTCGTGGCAAAATCGTGTTAATTATCCTCTCACTCTCGTGAAAAGGGTAGTTAAATTAAACATGGAAATTGGAAACTAGAAATTGTTTTATAAATGTTTTTATCCAAGGTATCACTGAATTCTTTCGGTACTTAGGAGTCACATACCGGTACAATTAATTTAGCCGGACATAATGTATTTAATAACTATGCAATTTAAAATATAATCCATAAAAATAAATGACATATCACAAGAAATGAATAAATATTAATTGCAATAAAAAACCTGGAAATAACGTTGCTATGGTAATCTTGGATGTTACAATATTCCTTGCAGCTTGATCGAAATCAATAAATTGTGTTAATTCTTAAATGAAGAATTAACACTCTAAAACTAATGCTGGAAATAGAAATTACAGTAGTGTAGAAAAAGCTCTAAAACAAGAAAATAGAATAATTGCAGGAAAGTAGAAATTTGGTTCTGGGAGAAATTCGTCGACCCTCATCCCTTTGCACTACCACATATATATAGGAGAAAATATTGCAGTTGGAAAAATCTTGGAAAAGGCTTGAGTGGAGTAAAAACAGGATGCATGGTTACTGAGTGAAGAAAATATAGGAGAACACTTCTGCCCTCACGTTGCCCACGTCTCCACTAATTCATAACGTTCCTCTTTACGCGCGTGACGGTCGTCACAGGTGGGTGACGGTCGTAATGCGCTTAAATAGCGCATTACGCTCGTCATTGATGTGTGACGAGCATTCTTTCTGGTTGGGGATGCATTATGGTCGTTACAGGGTGTGACGGTCGTCACCGTTACAAAATCTGTATTTTGCAGATTTGGTTCTTTTCTCTTCTGTTTCTTGTCTAACTTTCTTCATGTGGTCCTTTTTCATTGGCTTAAGTTGACAAATGTTATACCTGTGAAAAGATATAAAAACTCGGGATAATCGGGAGTTAGTCGCCTCAATGTATTATAAAATCGGTAAAAAGCATAGTAATTATATGATACGATTTCTCGTTATCAAATTCCCCCATACTTAAACCTTTGCTTGTCCTCAAGCAAATAGTCATTCGAAAGGTCAGACAAGTTTTGTCAAGCGCATATGCATGACATACCTTGGATTTTTAAAGTAATTTCGGGAAATCCTCGTCGGTTCGGCCAATACTTGAGTGAAACACTAAAGATACGCTAATGACACAAGCAATAAGCTTAGTCGTAGGCTTCCATTTCAAACGAGCTATCCAATAGTTTCGTTATAATTCTACCCAGAGTTCCTCGTATCTATTTCACCCGGTTTCATTCTGGCGCAATCACATTAAGCCCTTTGTCTTAGCACGCACGTAATGGAGTAACCGGTTAGTGAGTTTGATCCTTTTAGCACGGGGTCTGGTACACGTATGTGGCAACCCTACATATGTTATCCAAGTTGGAGGTTGTGGGGTATCGGGCCGTAGCACGCCCTACCGAGTTCAGAACCAGATACCTCTGAACCAACCAAACTGGATTCCTTCGTTATTTTCTCAACTCTTATATGTGACCGTATATTTTGGTGCACATAATTTCTTTTCTTTTAGCAACGAGATAGGAAGGATATTTTAATGATCAAGCATCAAACACTTATATTCATCGATTCTCCACGTGGTTTGTGTCAAGACGGTGCTGACTGCTAGTATAAACTACTAGGGGTTACTGTAGAACTAAAAACTCCAGATATCAATATAATGGCTATTGAAAC
Organism: Vicia faba; assembly: GCA_948472305.1. NCBI lineage: Eukaryota > Viridiplantae > Streptophyta > Magnoliopsida > Fabales > Fabaceae > Vicia > Vicia faba. The sequence continues at coordinate 72,733 of CATIWC010002187.1, forward strand.
GGATCACGTAAGTAGGAAGTCTATGGTGTCATAACCATATCGATCTTGTTATGTCGTTTTCGGCTTCCTTAACTGGGATTTTGTAAAATAGGTATGTCTGGCTAATGCGAAGATAAAATTTTTTTTGGTATGGCTAAATAAAGTGAAGAATTTAAATCGAGAAATATCATAAAAATTTACTAGTTTATAAAAGATGGAAAGGTACCTCTCCCACGCTAAATCCGGCATTGTCCTCAATGTTGCAGTATATAGGCGGGGAAGTACAATTACAAAAACAAACAGAAAGGAAATGAAACAGAGAAAATAATAAACTACATAGAAAATAAAGAAAAAATACTGGTGGCCACGTCCTCTACTCCTGGTGCGAGAGCGTCTGGTAGGAGTGGCTTCTGTGTCAGTATCCTGGAAACCAAGGGTGCTGACGTCCATCCTTAAGGCGTTGAGCTCTGACAGGGCCTCATCCAACCTCTCATTCATGTTCCGCTGTCCAGTCAAGATCTGAGCATTTTGAGCGCATAGATACTCATATTTCTCATGTTGCCTTCTTTCAAGCGGTGCGCTCATTTGATTTTGCATATGAATGGCGAGGAGGACCTCTTCAAGAGTAATAGGAGGTGGTGCAGTTGAGGGTCCTGGAATGTCGTGGACAGGAGGAGCACTATCCATCTCTTCTTGCATTTCATCCGCGGGGGCATTAGGCTGGTCTTCATGAGTGGGAGCACGCCTCACAGGAGCTGAAGGATCGAACAACCAGTTAGCTTGGTTTCGTGGATCGATTCGGTCCCTGCAAGGCAAAATGATGTTTTGATAAACAGTGTTCCTGATCACAGGGTGGAATCTGCCATCCTCCCGCTCATAAATGAGATGTGCGGCCTTGCAGTGATCTAAAGTCAGCAAAGCCGGTGCCATAGAAGGCATAGTCGCGAAAGCAGCACCATAGTTCAGAGCTATGGCAAGTGAAGTGACCAGCCCTCCAAAATAAAAGGGTTTTCCTCCTCTAGCACAGATAGAGTGGATATGAGATAGTAAGAACGGGCGACGTTGATCTTTTTCCCGGTGAACGCGCAATGCATAAAGAAGAGCTCCTTGGAGTTGAGCTTGTGGTTGCTGTCACGGGCGAAGATTGTGTTACTGAGGATGCGGTGGAAATAGCGGGTGGCCGGATTATGAATGTGGGTGGCATTTAGGTGGTCGTAGGATCCGGCACGGATATTCGTCATACTGTGCCATAAGTTGAAGGCTTCCTCACCAAAATTATCCAGCACCCGGAGATGGACAACTTCGTCAGAACAAAAGCCTAAAAGCCACGCGATATCGGTTTGGGGAAGCTCGTGCTCTATGCCAAACATGCGAAATTTGGCCAGGCCTGACAATTGGTTTGTGGCACCTGGCGGAGTGACGTATACAAAGGAACTCAGAAACTCAAGGGTTAGAGTTTCATAAATCGGTCACGGTTCGCGGCACAGGTTCAGTAAATCCACACTTTGCAACAATTGTCGGACACTGTCAAGTAGTCCCAAACTCCTCAAGCAGTCAAGATCAACATACCGTGTAGGTTGGAGACCTCGGCGTTGAAACTTCTGAAATTTGACCCGTTGGGTTTCGCCTTGTTCGCCGGATCTGAAAGTGAGAGCGGGAGCTTGTTGACTGTTGGCCATGATGTTTGTAAAACGGATTGAAAAATGTTTGGAATGAGAAAGGAGTAGTGGGTTGAGAATGTTGGAAGTTTGAAAAAAAATGGAGTGGAGTGGGTATGTTTCGTGATTTTGCAGCAATGGAGGATTTGTGGTTTTGAAGACAATGGTTGGAACGATTCTGTAATAGTCATTCTGATATATTGTGCATGTGACGGTCGTCACGAGGGTGTGACGGGCGTAACACGTTCAATGTCATTAATGAGAGGACCGTTGCAAGACCGTTACATATGTATATATAATTTTTTTTCTTAATATTATAAGTTTGAAATGTTCTAATAATAATAATTTTGAAATATTCTAATATTATAATTTAAAATACTATTTACCAACACACTAATGAAATAATATTTGCAGAAAATGTAAATAGTAAAATAAAAAATATACTGAAAATGAAATACATGAATGAAAATAAAATAATAGCAGTAAGGCAGTAAAACTTGGTACTTGATAAATAATTGAAATTGCATTAATCCATAAGAATTGTTTCGAAATAGAAATAACTTAAATAAAAAATGATAAAATGCTAGAATAAACTAGATTCCTCCCCCACACTAAAACTAAACAGTGCCCTCACTGTATGTACAAATGCGAGAGAAGAACAAATCAAGATAACAATGGCAACTCTAGCCACGGGGAGTAGGGAACATATGCTGGTGCATGAAATCCAGCTGGTCAGTCACCAAATCCATGAAAGCGATGAAGTCCACTCGGAGAGATGTAAGCTCTCCCCGCATTTCAGTAATTTCTTCATGCAAAGAGTGCAGGGTAACAATAGGTGGAGGCGGTGGTGGGATCTCTGGAGCCTGGGTGGTGGTCTCAGTAGAGGCTGCTTGCTGCTCCCATGGATCGGAAAACTGGTGGTATCCCGGTGGTGTTGCAGGGTCTTCAGCATCGTGAGAGGTATTGGGTACTTTGTAGATGTCAACTGTGGAAGGAGACGAAGGCGGTGTAGCAGGATGGTGGAGGTCGAAAAGCCAGTTTGCTCTATTATGGACACTAGTGATAGGGTTCGGGAGCATAAACTGGTGGACAGTCTCATGATTAATTAACAGCTCGAACTCATCTAGCGCAAGATTCCCTATAAAACTGGTGTTGAAGCAAAATTCAATGTTCATTGGCTTTATTCCATAATGCGGTGCTGACCCTAGCATAGGCCTTCGGAGTCCAATGGCATTAGAGATCATAGTGACTAAACCACCCAACAGGATTGGTGCATTCAGAGTTTGTATAATACGCTCCATGTTAGCTAGCATATAAGCGACACCGTTTACCGGATGGCTCTGGGAGGCACAATACATAATGAAGAGCTTATCACATGATACAGATGTAACATTTTGCTCTTTACCAAAAAGGGTATGGCCGATGATCTTATGAAAATACCTGATAGCCGGGTTGTGGATGGACTCAGAATAAAGGTCAGAAGGCTCTGGATGGTTATTGCCAGCAATGCTTCCCCAGAAAAAATCAAGGTCAGAATTAAGCAATAGGTCCTCCTGGGTCATAGTAATAACATCAGGGCCAAAAGGGAATCCTAACAGGTTGGCAAACTCCCTAAGGTTATAGCGGTAGTCCATGTCAAACAGCCTGAAGGTGATCAACCCACGGTTGAACCCTAACCCATGATTTGGAAGGTAGCTCAGTGTGCTCAGGAACTCAAGGGTCAGCTTCCTGTAGGTACAATACCGTCTCCGAATAGGAGCAGTGTCCCAGCCTATCCGGTGTAGCAGATACATGACACTCTCACGAATGCCAAGAGCAGTCATAGCATGGTCATCAGTGTAAATTGTAGGGCACATTTCCCGCTCAGCCAGATCCTCAAAGCGTCTTCTCTGGTGCCTGCTTCTCAAGGTGATATTCATGTAGTTTACTCGTGCCATGGAGCTAAATATGAAAGCTAAAGAATTACCCCCTGAAAATATTTAATAAATGTTTGAAAAACTAAGTTAGTATTTTCAGGTTAAAAATGCCGAAGTTAAATCAAAAAGAAAAAGAAAGTTTAAAGGAAAAATAAAAATAGAAGAAAAAAGAAAATAAAAAAGGAGTAAGAGATGCAACATGAAAGTTTTAAAGATTAAGAAAAAGAAAATAAAATTAAAAACATATTAAAACAATAAAAATAGTTAAAAGAAAACATGGGTTGCCTCCCATGAAGCGCCTTTGTTTTATGTCGATGGCTCGACAAATAATACCTATTCAGTTAGGTATTAGGGTAGGTGGCTCACTTAACTGAAGATAAGCCGAATAGTTGAGATTTCCGATGTTAAAGTAGTGCTTTAAGCGCTGGCCATTGACTATGAATGGTTCGATAGAATTTCCTTTAATTTCTATCGCACCACTTGGGAAAACTTTATTAATTTCGAACGGTCCTGACCATATGGAACGTAATTTTCCCGGGAAAAGTTTCAGTCTAGAGTTGAATAGGAGTACGATGTCTCCTTCCTTAAATTCTTTCCGCGAGATACGCTTGTCGTGTCATTTTTTTGTTCTTTCCTTATAAATTCTAGCATTTTCATAAGCGTCTAAACGCAATTCTTCTAATTCATGGATATCTAATATTCGTTTCTCGCCAGCAATCTTGTAATTTAAGTTAAGGGTTTTAATTGCCCAGTAAGATTTATGTTCTAATTCTACTGTCAAATGATAATATTTTCCATAAACTAATTTAAACGGTGTTGTTCCGATAGGGGTTTTAAAAGATGTCCTATATTCCCAAAGAGCATCATTTAGCTTGGAGGACCAATCTTTTCTGGATGTGGCTACGGTTTTCTTAAGGATTTGGTTTATCTCCCTATTTGACACTTCCACTTGTCCACTCGTTTGAGGATGGTATGGTGTGGCTATGCGATGTTTAACGCCATATTTTGAAAGTAGTTTTTCGAAAATTCTAGAGATAAAATGGGAACCGCCATCACTGATTACTAGTCTTGGTACACCAAATCGAGGGAAGATAACATGCTTAAATAGTTTAAGTACCACTCGTGTATCGTTTGTGGGTGCAACGATGGCTTCAATCCATTTTCATACGTAGTCAACAGCTACCAATATATACTTATTTCCGAAAGATGCGGGGAATGGTCCCATGAAATCAATTCCCCATACATCGAAAATTTCTACTTCGAGAATTCCTTTTTGCGGCATTTCGTCGCGTCTAGATATATTTCCTGTGCGCTGACATCTATCGCAGTTCATAATTGCTACGTGGACGTCTTTCCATAAAGTAGGCCAAAAGAAGCCAGCTTGAAGTATTTTTGCACAAGTTTTCGATGTACTAGCGTGTCCTCCATAAGGGGCAGAATGGCAATGGGAAATGACGTCGTCTATTTCATCGTTAGGAACACAGCGACGGTAGATACCATCGGCGCCTCTTTTAAAGAGTAATGCTTCATCCCAAAAGTAGTGTTTAAGATCATGGAAGAATTTCTTCCGCTGTTGGTACGTTAAATCGGGTTGTAAAACACCGGCAGCTAAATAGTTGACAAAATCAGCGTACCACGGTAATGTGGTGTTGGTACAAATGGCTTTTACTACCGCAGTTGTTAAAGGTTCATTGTGTTTATCTAAATTGTCGGTAGGAGCTATCTCTAGTTTAGCAATAAGGCGTTCATAAGGGAAATCTTCGTTTATGGGAACACTCTCGGTTTGGATTCCATCTAATCTTGATAAATGGTCTGCTACCACGTTTTCAGTCCCTCTTTTGTCTTTTATTTCCAAGTCAAACTCTTGTAGGAGTAAAATCCATTTGAGTAGTCGCGGTTTGGCGTCTTACTTACTTAGCAAGTATCGGATCGCAGCATGATCCGTGTAAATAGTGATTTTGGCGCCCACTAAGTAGGAACGAAATTTATCCAATGCGAATACAACAACTAAGAGTTCCTTCTCCCTAGTGGCGTAATTCATTTGTGCGGGATCGAGTGTTCTGCTTGCGTAGTAGATAGCGTGAAGCTTTTTATCTTTGCGTTGTCCTAGGACTGTGCCTACAACATAATCGCTCGCATCGCACAATATTTCAAATGGTAGGTTCCAATCAGGAGGTTGCATAATAGGTGTTGAAATTAAGGCTTCTTTAAGCTTCTCAAATGCGTTTAAGCATTTATCGTCGAAAATAAACTCAGCTTCTTTCATTAATAATTCAGTTAGTGGCTTAGTGATTTTAGAGAAATCTTTTATAAAACGTCGGTAAAAACCAGTGTGTCCTAGAAAACTTCTTATTTCTCTAACTGTTTTGGGTGGTTCAAGGTTTTTGATAATTTCTATTTTTGCTTTGTCGACTTCAATCCCTCTGTTTGATACAATATGACCCAACACAATTCCTTGTCTCACCATGAAGTGACATTTTTCCCAATTGAGCAATAGGTTGACATTGAAACAACATTTCAGTACTAATTCAAGGTTTGATAAACATCCGTCAAAACTTTCTCCACAAACAGAGAAATCATCCATGAATACTTCCATAATTCCGTCTAAAAAGTCAGCGAAAATCGCCATCATGCATCGTTGGAAAGTTGCAGGTGCGTTACATAGTCCAAATGGAATTCTTCGGTATGCAAAGGTACCATAGGGACATGTGAACATGGTTTTCTCTTGATCATCAGGATGAATGGGAATTTGGAAGAATCTTGAGTATCCGTCAAGATAGCAGAAATGGGAATGTTTGGCTAAGCGCTCGAGCATTTGATCAATGAACGGTAATGGGAAATGGTCCTTGCGCGTAGCTTTGTTTAGTTTTCTGTAATCGATGCACATTCTCCATCTTGTTTGAGTACGTTGTGCCACTGATTCTCCTTTTGTGTTTGTTATAACCGTAACACCTCCTTTCTTAGGCACCACGTGAACTGGACTGACCCAGTTACTATCTGATATTGGGTATATGATGCCTGCCTCTAGCAGTTTCTGCACTTCTTTCTTAACGACTTCACTTAGGATAGGATTTATTCGTCTTTGATGTTCTCTAGAAGTCTTGCAGTCCTCTTCCAACATAATGCGGTGCATACAGAGAGAAGGGCTTATTCCTTTTAGATCTGATATATTATAGCCTAATGCGGTTAGATACTTCCTTAACACACCAAGAAGTTTTTCGGTTTTGATCTTCCCTAAATTGGCATTGACTATAATTGGCCGTTCGAGTTCTTTATCTAAAAATTCATACCTAAGATCTTCAAGTAACGTTTTAAGTTCTATACCAGTTTTCTTATCAGTTGGGGTAGGATCGGGTGTTAAGGCGAAACATTCGCTTAGGTTGGCATTTAGATGTTCTTGTTTCCAATCACCGTCCTTGAGGATAGTTGGTGTCGGAATTTTCAGCATCCTAGAATAGGTGTCTTCTTGGCTTTCTAGTTCTTTGACACATTCATCAATAATATCTAGGAGACAGCATGAGTCATCTATAGCAGGGGATTTAAAGAATTGGGAAAGAATGAATTCTACTTTTTCTTCTCCTACCTCGAAGGTAAGCTTTCCTTTCTTAACGTCAATGATGGCTCCTGCAGTAGCTAAAAATGGTCTTCCTAGTATGATGGGAATGTTTGAATCTTCCTTCATGTCCATTATTATAAAGTCAGTCGATATGTAAAATTATCCTATTCGGACAGGAATGTTTTCTAGCATACCAACAGGGAATTTGACTAATCTGTCAGCTAGTTGTAGGGACATCTTGGTAGGTCTCGTGTCACCTAGTTTGAGCTTCTCGCAAATAGATAAGGGCATTAGACTAACACTTGCTCCTAAGTCGCATAGAGCTTTGTCTATGACAGATTTTCCAATTACACATGGTATGGAGAAACTACCAGGATCTTTTAGCTTTGGAGGCATATTATTTTGAATTATGGCGATACATTCGGCAGTTAGCATAACGGTTTCGTTTTCAACGATTTTTTTCTTATTAGACAATATTTCTTTTAGGAATTTAGCATATGACGACATTTGGGTTATAGCTTCTGTAAACAGAATAGTAACGTTTAATTGTTTCAGAAGTTCTACAAATTTCTTGAATTGCCCCTCGTTCTTGGATTTTGCAAGTCTTTGAGGGTATGGAATTGGTGGTTTATATGTTGGTGGAGGCACGTAAGGTTTTTCTGAAGCCTCTTTATTCTCATTCGCGTCTTCCTCTACATTCTCAGATTGATCTTTCGACTTCTCTACTTCCTTTTCAGGTTTCTGATACATGGTCGGATTTTGGAGTATAGGATCTACCTATCCATCAAGGGCTGTCCCACTTCGTAATGTGATAGCATTAGCGTGTGCTTTAGGATTGGGTTGTGGCTGTCCAGGAAATGTACCAGCAGGTGCGGCAGAACTAGCTTGGTGTTGTGCTACTTGGGAGATTTGGGTTTCTAACATTTTATTGTGAGTTGCTAGGGCATCTACCTTATTTGCTAATAGCTTCAATTGTTCACCAGTGTGAACGTTTTGATTGAGGAATTCTTTGTTTTGTTGAGATTGATTAGCGATAAAATTTTCCATTAAGATTTCAAGGTTAGATTTCTTAGGAATGTTAAGAACATTAACAGCGGGTTTTTGATAACCTGGAGGTACAGCAGGTGCTTGGCCAGGTGCATATAAAGCGTTATTGCTCTTGTACGAGAAGTTAGGATGCTTCTTCCAACCAGGATTATAGGTATTAGCATAAGGATTACCTTGAGCGTAATTTACCTGATCAAGTGATATTCCTGCTAAGATTTGACATTCGGTTCCAACATGACCAGGGACTCCACAAACTTTGCAGCTTGGGGTAACTACAGCCACGGTGGCTGCAGGAGGTAAGTTCAAGCTTTCTATCTTTTGGTTAAGAGCTCTACCTTAGAATTAACTTTATCTAGGATACTAATCTCGTACATCCCACCTTTGGTTTGAGTTTTCTCCACAGATGTTCTTTCTCCTCCCCACTGATAGTGGTTTTGAGGCATATTTTCAATGAGTTGGTTAGCTTCGTCGTAAGGCTTGTCCATCAGTGTACCACCTGCGGCGACATCTATAGAGAGTCTTGTGTTGTATAAGAGTCCATTATAAAACGTGTGGATGATCAGCCATTTTTCTAGTCGGTGATGTGGGCACATTCGCATCATATCTTTGTAGCGTTCCCATGCATCGAATAGCGATTCAGTATCCTTCTGCCTAAATCCGTTGATTTGGGCTCTTAGTGCAACAGTCTTGCTTGGAGGAAAGTATCGTGCTAAAAATACAATCTTAAGTCCTTCCCACGTAGTGACGGAATTTGATGGTAAGGATTGCAACCAAGCCCAAGTTCTATCTCTTAGCGATAAAGGGAAAAGACGTAATCTTATTGCATCTTTACTAACACCATTTGCTATGACTGTGTCGGCAAATTGAACGAATTTTGTAAGATGTTCATTTGGATCCTCGGTAGGATCTCCAGAGAATTGGCGTTGTTGGATATCTGATATCAATGACGGTTTCAACTCAAAATCATTTCGATTTATTGCTGGAGCAGTAATGCTATTGTGGGGTTCTTGTTGTGATGGAGCTGCGTACTCCTTCAGTGGACGGGTCCTTTGTTCATCGGCCATGTCTAATTCTGGATTAGTTTCGGTTTCGGAGGAAGAATTAGAATCTGTTTCAGAATCAATCTTGATTTCGGGTTTGGGTAAAGGAATAGCGTGATTTAAACAGTAATCCCTGACTGCATGTCTTACGGAAAGGATGCGTTCAGGTTCGTCCGTCGATTTGTCAAGTGGTTCGCCTTGTGAGCGAGTCCTTGGCATACAAATCAAAAAAGGGTTTATGTTGCCTAGTCTAAACGCGCAACAGAAGAATCGTAAAATCAGTCCCCGGCAACGGCGCCAAAAACTTGATCGGGACTTTATGAGTCTATTAGGATACTAACTGCAAGTATACAGTTTAGTCGTTCTAGTTTTAAATGATTATCGAACCCACAGAGACTGAGGATGAATCGCATACGATCTAGTGCTACAATTTGTTTAACAAAGCAATGAATATTTGGTTTTAGGGGGGAAATAGTTTAATTAAAAATAATAGTAATAGTTATACCGGTATGTGATAGTCGGACTTCGGGAATTTGGTGAATCGCTTGGCATATAGAGTATTTCGGTAAAAACTAATTGTTTAAAAACCTGAGACATACACTCCTGTGTTCATGAAATAAGTCATGCTACTAAACCTAGTGGATGCACTTTAAATTTAATAACACTTTTTGAAAACAATTTGAGTTTAATTAATTTATTAAAACACTCTCGTGTATTTAAAAATTAATGTTTCGTTACCACTATCTGGGTTGAACCCCAGCTCTCGCATGCAGGTTCTTGCCTTAATTAATTTCCCATTCTCGTGGCAAAATCGTGTTAATTATCCTCTCACACTCGTGACAAGGGTAGTTAAATTAAACATGGAAATTGGAAACCAGAAATTGTTTTATAAATGTTTTTAGCCAAGGTATCACTGAATTCTTTCGGTACTTAGGAGTCACATACCGGTACAATTAATTTAGCCGGACATAATGTATTTAATAACTATGCAATTTAAAATATAATCCATAAAAATAAATGACATATCACAAGAAATGAATAAATATTAATTGCAATAAAAAACCTGGAAATAACGTTGTTATGGTAATCTTGGATGTTACAATATTCCTTGCAGCTCGATCGAAATCAATAAATTGTGTTAATTCTTAAATGAAGAATTATCACTCTAAAACTAATGCTGGAAATAGAAATTACAGTAGTGTAGAAAAAGCTCTAAAACAAGAAAATAGAATAATTGCAGGAAAGTAGAAATTTGGTTCTGGGAGAAATTCGTCGACCCTCATCCCTTTGCACTACCACATATATATAGGAGAAAATATTGCAGTTGGAAAAATCTTGGAAAAGGCTTGAGTGGAGCAAAAACAGGATGCATGATTACTGAGTGAAGAAAATATAGGAGAACACTTCTGCCCTCACGTTGCCCACGTCTCCACTAATTCATAACGTTCCTCTTTACGCGCGTGACGGTCGTCACAGGTGGGTGACGGTCGTAATGCGCTTAAATAGCGCATTACGCTCGTCATTGATGTGTGATGAGCATTCTTTCTGGTTGGGGATGCATTATGGTCGTTACAGGGTGTGACGGTCGTCACCGTTACAAAATCTGTATTTTGCAGATTTGGTTCTTTTCTCTTCTGTTTCTTGTCTAGCTTTCTTCATGTGGTCCTTTTTCATTGGCTTGAGTTGACAAATGTTATACCTGTGAAAAAATACAAAAACTCAGGATAATCGGGAGTTAGTCGCCTCAATGTATTATAAAATCGGTAAAAAACATAGTAATTATATGTTACGATTTCTCGTTATCAGGGCTACAAATGATTGTTTATTTTCTTTATTTACTTTTCTGCATTTTACCTTCAACAAACCCAAAACTAAACTTAGGGAGATTGAGACTCTTTATAGGTAGTTTTTCCCTCGCACTAAACCTTATGGAGACGATATGACAAAACTAAATAAAAACTTACTTTTTGTTGCCCCTTTACCTCTTCAGTAGTATCATAACAGGCATCTTGGTCTATTGGGTGAGCTTCATGGAGTATTTTATGGTACTTGTTGTACCCCAAAATTTGCCCTCCCATATTCTTCAAGATTTGTCAAGATCAATCTTCAAATGGATCAAGGGGTTGCCCAGTCAAACATCCTCATAAGCCAGTCAAAATTAGGGTTTTTGTTCCTTCAAGAAATTTGAGGTTTTCAATGGCTCAATCAAGTCCTATAGGCCTATATACATTGCCAAGCATCTACATGTCAAGTATCAAGAGTCATAGGGTCAAATTGCACAGTCAAAAGCTTCATTTGCTACACAGTCAACTACAGGGGTAAAATGGCCATTTTACAGTCAAAAGTCAAAAATTTTGGTCAACATCTTATTTTGAGCTCACAATCATCATTTGATCAAGTCTTGATCATGATTCCTCAAGAATGGCTCAAAAGTCATCAAAGATGCAAAAGTTGCTATTTTTGGACAGTAGAAAAGTCAACTGTATCTTGACCAAGGCATAACATTTTCATGGTTCATCAGAAAAATCCCATCCAATGCTCATTTTGAAGGGGATGACATTTCCTACAACTCATCTTCACATTCCAAGTCCAAGAAATGCTCTCACAAAAAGTTATCAATTTCTACATTATAGGTCAATTTCAAAAGTCAACAAAAAGGCACTTTAAGTCAAAGACCATAACTTGAGATTGGTAAATCCAAATGAAATGGGACCAAAGGAATTGCTTAGAGGACTTCAAGACCTTTCCAAAATGTCAAAGAACATGTTCATATGATCAAAATTGAGCAAGATATGAATTGGAGAAGTTGGGAAATATTTGTGAATTTGCAAAAGTCAACTTTGCTCAAAACATATCATTTTTGCTAATGGGCCTCAAATTCCTTCTTGAAACTTTGTCCAAAGCCTATGCAAGACCCACCAAGCCTAAATTGATTTATTTTATTATTTTTATTAATTAATTCGATTTTTAATTGATTTTTAATTCATTTAATTAATTTAAAATGTAGGAAATTCAAAGATGTGATTTTTTCAATCTTTTGTGAAGCAAATAAACTCAGGGCAAGCTGGAAAATTCGTGTATCAATCAAGGACATCAAAATCTCCATGTTTGGCATGTTTTCTCAATCAAAAAGATTGAAAAATATTTGATTTTCAATCAAATATTGGAACATCAATGCAAGGGATTTCTTGTGCAAGATTTGACCTAAAACCATTCTACTATAAGTGCATAAGCTAAACCTAATTCCATTCACGTGAAAAACTGCTGCAGAAGCCATAATCATATTCCAAAAAAATCAAAGAAAACTCAAAAGCTGAATTCCATAATTTAACGTAGTTCAAAGCTTGTTCTTGTTTCTAATATATTGCAGGAACTCCCAAGAGAAATTTGCAATCAAAATCACACACCAAAGCTCAAGAAATCTCCACAAACAGTCACACGGTTTGGTTATTTTTTCCATAATCCTAATTCAATATTCATGCATTATTAATGAGATTTTTTGTGTGTATTGCATCGCTAGAACTCCCATGAAGCTTTTGGTACTGGTTAATTGCCTTATAACGCCCGGAATCAAAAATCATCATTGACGAATTCTAGGTTTTTGAAGCTTTCAATTTGGGTATTTCCAGCACAGGAAAAATTAGACCTTCTCACACGTATGGTTGAACTCAGGAGATTGAGACAAACATATTGATACCATCACGCCCAATTTATATAGCCTGTAGGGCTATTCGTTATTTTTCCTCGTGCTATTTTGTGGGGGTTAAAAACCCCCGCTATCTGTTTGTTTTGTACAGGTTTCAGGGAAGACGATGAAGACGTGGAAGCATGTGGTTGGGCAGTTCAAATGAAACACGCGTTTTTTCTCTTTCCAGCATAGTGTTTGTTTTCTTAATAATATATTTGTTTGTTATTATAATATCAAAGGCGTTCAGTTGGCTTAGTGGTCAGTGAGTTGGCATGCAACCATTGGGAGCTGGGTTCGATTCCCAGGTCCCCCAAAACCTTTGCTTCATATTTTTTCCAATGTGATCATATGCAGGCTATTGAGCGTTGTTCATCATACACCTCATGCATCAGCCTGCCATGTGGCCATGATCATAAATCCAAAGGCCAAAGGATGATCCTCACCATATTCCCAGTCAACACATGCTCTGGGGAATCAGCAAGGTCAAACGGGTTTGAGTGTCATTGGGCCAGAAATCTCCAAACACACCTCCTAAAGGGTCCAACACCCCCACTGGTTTCTATTTCTTTTTATTTTCTTTCTTTTTATTTTCTTCTAATAATTATTATTACTATTATCTAATTAATTCATAAATTATTTTTCATAATAAAAATCAAAAACTTAAAATATTGTTTATTTTTATTATTTATTATTTTCACTATTAATAATTATTTTTGTAAATAAATGTAAATTAATTAATTTAGTTAAATTAGGTTAACTTTAATCTTTTTTTACAATAAATAAAACAAATCTAGAATTAGGGTTTTCTTGACTTTTAATTTCTTTTATTTTTATTTTCATTAAAAACATAAAAACATAAAAACATAAAAACATAAAAAACATAAAAAACACAAAAATACTTTTTCTCTTAATTAATTAATTAATTAGTTATTAGGTTTAATATTTCATTAATTGCAAAAAAGGACAAATTACTTTCTTTTCTCAAAAAGGGTCAAAACCCTAAGACGTTCCCGATTTAATTTCTTTCGCGCTTTAATTCCTTTTGATTATATTTATGTAACTGTTTCCGAGGATGTAATAGTTAATTAGGTCTTTTACCGCTTTCTTTTATTTTCTCGCATTTATTTTCCAAACGGGTTTTGTTTTTGGCGATGTATAGACCCGCGCCTTGTAATAGCGTAGATTTACCTTTCTGTACTTTATTTTCCGCACTCTTAACTGTTAATTATGCATGACAAGATTGCCTGACAAATAAAATCAATCCGTAGCTCACAAATAACATCTACAAGATAAATATAAACTGAAACAACACACATGCACATGCCACTCCTAGGGTACGCCTCATTCGGTTGCCTCGAGGTGGTCGTCAAGTATATGGTGTTTTAGAGGTTGCCCTCCTGTCTAAAGATCCAGTTGCCTCGGATAAAAAGTATCTAGGACATTAGGATTACCGCTAAGGCGTCCTACCATTGCTTTGGTGACCACATTGTCCCTAATAATCGAATTGACCCGACAAACTCCAACGACGGTGCTACCTACTTCTCAATAGTGGGATAGTACTGTCTAAAGGACTCTTACACAGCCTAATTCCTTAGAGTAGGTAGATTTCTCCTGGGTACTTGCTCTTTTCAAACAAAAAACAACTTTTCGCACCTACACTTTCAAAAAGTTTTCAAACAAATACTTCACACACTCTTGAGGACTGATACAAGAGTTACCTAGAAGTTTTTCAAACTAACCTTTTTCAAAACCCACAAACACTTGAAAAGAAAAAAAAATTTGAAAACATAGTGAGCAAGTACCTAACAGCTAGTGGATAACCACGGATAGAAAGGGTGCTAACACCTTCCCTTTCTATAAATCTACCTCCCTAACCGAGAGACATCTCGAAAAAGGAATTTTGCTGTGCTTTTGTCCTTTCCATGTTGGAGAACATAAAAGACGGTGGCGACTCTTGCTTACCGCGACATTTCGCGAACCAGCTTTAAAACAGTCAGTTATATTTCCACCGATCACAGAACTGGCGACTCTGCTGGGGACTTTATAAGTGAGGTGTACCTTAGGATTAGATCATTCTATGTTTTCAATTGTATGCCTTGTTTGCTTTAATATTGTGGGCTTGCATCGGAGTTTCATAGATCCTAACCTGAATCTAGGGAATACCCTTTAGGTAGCAATAAACTGTGAGGGACCTGTCTGTTATAGACCGACACGGGTGAAGCAGTAGCTACGTTGGTGTGACACCTTGGTCTGTACCGATATCCATTATGTTGGAACGAGGAGAATATGTGTCTTCTGAGGAGTCGTTAAGCACCAACTGACCTTAGAACCTTAAATTGACCCAACTTTCCCATAGAACAGTAGCAGTATGGTACACTCATTGAGGCTAAACTCTCGCGATGGTTCCGGCCGCAAGAAAAGGTTGCGAAGCTGGAGTTATGACCGATTGAGGGTAGTCAGTGATATTGAGATCCTCTAGAACCCGATTACTATTTTCTAGGACAGGTCTAAACCAACTGAAACTGAAAGAGGGTAGTACCTAAACTCCATGCCGGCCTGAAATCTAAGGGCTCTTTTGTGTGACTTGTGTGCCTTCAAACTTGAACTACTTGCACATTCTTGTTATCTGACAACACTAGTTCCTTGCATGTTTTGTTTACAGTCCTTAATCTGGACTTATTACAGGGCTTACTTACACCTCACACCTTTGCATCCACGTACATAACATCATACGCATCATAACATCATACCATAGCATTTCCTTAACCATTTCAAGGATCTCAAAGGTTTGTGATGCAGATCATGATGAACCAAATGTCTAGCAAGGGGCAAAGGGGATTTATTTTCCTCTAGCCAAGGTTTTCTGGAGATCAAAACATGATAACTTGAGTCAGGGGCTATGACCCACTCGATATGGTGAGCTTTGACTCTTGAAGAAGGACTCTCAACAACATGAAGTTCCTTCAATCAAGCTACCGGATTCAAATTCTAACAATTTTCTTGTTTACCCCGCGAGATCCTTGAAAACATTGCATACATATATCATACATATCATTGCATTACAGGTACCCCTTTTTACAGGTCACTTATCTTCTTCGCTATTTATTTCAGCAATCATCATGTCTACGGAACCTACCACTGAACAAGCTATCAAGGCCCTCCAGGCCCAGAACGCCCAGTTTCAAGAGCTGGTCATGAGCTTAGCCCAGGGTCAACAGGAATTGAAGACTCTGCTGTTGAAGAAGAAGAAGAAAAGGACTTTATTGTTCAACACTGGATGGAGGTCTGGGAATACACTGCAGAATGAGGCTGATCTGGCTACTTCCTCTGTAGGGAAAGACAGTCCCCAAGGGGGAAGGGTTCCTAGTCCTGTGGTCTCCGACAATGAGACGGATTACAATGATGAACAGTACCCTCCTGCGGAGGACAGGTACAAACAACTAGAGGACCGTCTAAGTGCTATGGAAATTCAACATGTGCCTGGGTTGGATTTTGGAGATCTAGGTTTATCTCCTGGGGTGGTGATCCCACACAAGTTCAAAGCACCTTCTTTTACGAAGTACGACGGGGCTTCCTGTCCTAAGCTGCATCTCAAATCATATGTAAGGAAGATCCAACCGTATACTGCAGACAAGAAATTATGGATCCATTTCTTCCAGGATAGTCTTTCAGGGACTCAACTCGAATGGTTCTATCAGCTGGATGGAGCCAGTATTCGAAACTGGGAGGACTTAGCTACTGCATTTTATAAGCAGTATCAGTACAATTACGACCTCGCTCCCACGCGTACCCAACTCCAGGGTATGTCACTTGGGACGGGTGAAGGTTTTAAGGAGTACGCGCAAAAGTGGAGAGACTTGGCTGGAAGGGTGCAGCCGCCTTTGACTGACCGTGAACTTGTTGACATGTTCTTGGGGACCCTGTCTGGTCCGTTCTTCAACCATCTGATTGGTAATTCTTCTGCAGGGTTTACAGACCTCATTCTGACTGGCGAGAGGATAGAAGCTGGTATCAAGTCGGGGAAGATACAGAAAGGTGCATCCTCGAGCTCTGAAAATAAGCCCTTCAAGAAGGAATCTAGTGTTGTTTATGGGTCAAGGAAACAGAATAAATCGGAGCGTCGCAAAGCTGTCAACGCGGTGGTAATTTCAAAGCCTGCTGCTGCTCCTCAGCAATACAACCAGCCAAGGGGTGAGAGATATTGCCACAACTGCTGTCAACCAATCTAGTATGACCCTCTCAGATATTGCCACAACTGCTGTCAACCAATCTAGTAATTGTCAAAGAAGCTCTGAAGGTAGTAAACACAACCTCTCCAAAGTAAAATCCCAACCCTCGCTGCGCTTATCACTCTGACAGCCCAGGGCATACTACAGATGATTGTTGGGCTCTGAGGAATAAGGTTCAGGACCTTATTGATGCTAAATAAATACAGTTCGAAGCGCCCAAAAGGCCCAATGTTGTGACTGCTCCCATGCCCCAGCATGGAGTGAATGCTGTTGAGGAAGACCGGTATGTAGCCTCTGTGGATGATATTGTTACTCCGCTGTTGACTGTCAAAAGGGACCTGTTGCTAGCCGGTTTATTTCCGGGATGTAGTAAAGGTTGCCATCTATGTGCTGTTTCACCTGCTGGTTGTCCTTTGCTGAAGTCAGGCGTCCAAAACCTGATGGATAGCAAAGAGATCTTGTTCGAGAAGATCGCTGTTCCCTCTGTCCCTGCTGAAGAAGTGTCCATTGTTACTATTTTCAACAACCCTCCTAAGGCTCCTTCAAAGAAGCCTATCAAAATCATGCCCACTCAGAAGATTGCTCCTATCATCATCACTGTTCCGGGGCCCCTCCCCTATACATCCGATAAAGTTGTCCCGTGGCACTATGGGGCAGATGTTTATGTGCTTGGAGTTAAACAAGAGTTCGATACAAGTACCGGCGTCAGTAACATCATCGGGCCTGCCAAAGTCACTCGCAGTGGTAGACTTTTCTCACCTGATATTGCGCCACCAGCTATTCAGAGACCTCTTGTTATCACACCTGCAAGTGTGCCTGCTTCCCCTCCTGATCAAGTTCCTATTTCTACCCCTGCTACCGAGTCATCTGACGCTCGTGGCAAAGGGATTGCTACTGATGTGCCTGCCCAGATGGAGGCACCGAAGACAACCAATGTTGAAGCTTCCAAGCAAGAGATGGAAGAGATTCTCAAGATTATCAAGAAGAGTGATTTCAACGTAGTTGAGCAGTTGGGGCACACCCCATCTAAAATTTCTATGCTATCTCTATTGTTGTGTTCGGAGGCCCATGCCAAGGCCCTTATTACCTTCCTGAAGACGGCCCACGTGCCACAAGAGACATCTGCTGATCAATTTACCGATTGTATGGCCAACTTGACTGCTGATAATGGTTTGGGTTTCTCTGACGCTGATCTGACTGCCAAAGGAAAGAACCATAACGATTCCCTGCATGTCTCCATTGAATGCAGGGGCACTACTCTTGCCCATGTGCTGGTTGACACTGGTTCCTTATTAAACGTATTACCCAAGAAGGCCCTAGACAAGTTGGATTGTGAAGGTTTTGAGCTCAAGCCTAGTAACATTGTTGTCCGGGCCTTTGACGGGTCGAAAATGATGGTACATGGTGAAGTTGACATTCCGATCAGGGTTGGCTCTAAGGTCTTTGACTCTACTTTCTATGTGATGGACATCCGACCATCCTATTCTTGTTTGCTGGGTCGGCCATGGATCCACAAGGCTGGAGCTGTGACCTCCACATTACATCAGAAGCTTAAGTACCCAGTCAGAGGGAAGATCGTAACAGTTCAAGGGGAAGAAGAATATATGGTTAGCCACCTTAACTCGTTCCGGTACATAGAGATGGATGGGGAATTCATTGAGACCCCCTTTCAACACTTTGAAGAGGTGCCTCAGACACTGGCTTCAGCAGAGACTGTGATTGAAGAAGATTCTCCGTTGAAGATGGCCTCCTTAAAGGATGCCTGGGCTGTTATCGAGAAGGGTGAGTGCGCAAATTGGGGCCGACTTCCTGATTTTACTCCGAAGACTGACAAGTTTGGTTTGGGTTTCACTGTAGAAGCTCAGAGGGCTGTTCGTAAGGCAAGGATTGGAAGACCTCCTGTGTTCATCACCAATCCGGGAATAAATGTTATTGAAGACGACGTGGAGGAATCTGAATTTGACAGCTGGATCTACCCAACGACCAACGGTGGACCAAGCAACTGGACTGTGAAAGACTTCATACCTATTACTTTTGTCACTCAGTAATGAACTCCTTTGTTTTGAATTTGTAACAGACAATAATTTGAAACTTTATGGCTCGGTGTCTTACCCGGGGCACCGTGGCTTCATTTGTGAGGGCTTATTACTTGTCATTTTCATATATCATTAATAAAAGCATTGGACGTTTTTGCATTTCGAATCTTGCGCTCCTTTTCTTTCTTTGTTATATATTGCAAAACAGCTATATTTACACACACTCACCTATACAGGTTCCAATCCACTCTGGATCTCACTGGTAACAGCTCTGCTACTACCAGTTATGACTTCGAAAATCCAATCAACTTAGCCGAAGACGAAGGTGAAGATGATTGCGAAGTGCCTGGTGAGCTTGCAAGACTGCTTCTCCAGGAAGAGAGGGCCATTCAGCCACATGAAGAGCCAGTGGAAACGGTAAATCTGGGTACTGAGACAGACAGAAAGGAAGTCAAGATTGGTGCCAATCTGGAGCCTAGTGTGAAACAACGGTTGATTCAGATGCTGCATGATTATGTGGAAATCTTTGCCTTGTCTTACAAAGACATGCGTGGGTTGGATACTGACATTGTGGTTCATCACCTGCCTACCAAGGAAGACTGCCCTCCGGTTAAACAGAAGGTCCGCCGTATGCGTCCAGAGATGTCCGAGAAAATCAAAGATGAGGTTATGAAACAATTCGACGTCGGGTTTCTAGCAGTGACTTCTTACCCTCAGTGGGTTGCCAACGTGGTTCCAGTACCGAAGAAGGATGGCAAGGTCCGAATGTGTGTTGATTAGATGGATTTGAACAGGGCGAGCCCCAAGGATGATTTCCCTCTACCTCACATCGACGTTCTAGTGGACAATACTGCTCAGCACAAGGTATTCTCCTTCATGGATGGTTTCTCCGGTTATAATCAAATTAAGATGGCTCCTGAGGACATGGAGAAGACCACTTTTGTTACTCAGTGGGGCACCTTTTGCTACAAGGTCATGCCTTTTGGGTTGAAAAATGCTGGGGCAACCTACCAACGTGCCATGGTTGCTTTATTTCATGACATAATCCATCATGAGATTGAAGTATATGTTGAAGATATGATTGCAAGGTCCCAAACTGAGGAAGAGCACCTTGACCATCTACAGAAACTGTTTGACCGTCTGAAGTTGTACAAGCTGAGGTTGAACCCGAACAAGTGCACCTTTGGGGTAAGATCTGGAAAATTTCTAGGCTTCGTCGTGAGCGAAAAAGGTATTCAAGTGGACCCTGCCAAGGTGAAAGCCATATAAGAGATGCCAGTTCCCAAGACAGAGAAAGAAGTCAGAGGCTTTCTAGAACGGCTGAACTACATTGCCCGATTCATCTCGCACCTAACTGCTACCTGTGAACCAATCTTCAAGCTACTGAAGAAAGATCAAGTAGTACGTTGGAACGATGAATATCCGGCCGATTTCAAAAGAATCAAAGAGTATCTCCAAGAACCACCTATTCTTATGCCACCGGTTGAAGGGAGACCTCTAATACTATACTTGATAGTACTTGACAGCTCAATGGGGTGTGTGCTGGGGCAGCATGACGAGTCTGCCGAAAAGAGCATGCTATTTATTACCTTAGCAAAAAGTTTACCGACTGTGGGACCCGATACTCACTGCTCGAGAAAACTTGCTGCGCTTTGGTATGGGCTGCTCGTCGGCTGAGACAGTATATGTTGACTCATACTACCCTGTTAATTTCAAAAATGGATCCAATAAAGTATACCTTTGAAAAGCCTGCCTTGTCCGGAAGAATAGCAAGATGGCAAATGATCTTGACGAAATATGAAATCTAATACACAACTCAAAAAGCAATCAAGGGAAGTGTATTGGCAGACCATTTGGCACACCAGGCAGTGGACGATTACCAGTCGATGAACTTTGAATTTCCAGACGAGAATATCATGGTAGTGACTGATTGTGAAGTACCTGGACCGGATGAAGGACCTGAGGAAGGATCCCGATGGTCTATGCACTTTGACGGAGCCTCAAAAGCTTTGGGTAACGGTATTGGCGTCGTGATCATATCTCCAAAAGGCACTCATACTCCACTTACCGCCCGACTATGTTTCAACTGCACCAACAACATGGCGGAGTATGAAGCATGCATCATGGGTCTTCAAGCTGCAATTGACCTAAGGATAAAGTTTCTGAGTGTCTTCGGAGATTCCGCTCTCGTGATCAGTCAGATCAAAGGCGAGTGGGATACGAAACACCCGAACCTTATTCCCTATAAGGAGTATGTG
Source organism: Vicia faba (assembly GCA_948472305.1). Taxonomy (NCBI): domain Eukaryota; kingdom Viridiplantae; phylum Streptophyta; class Magnoliopsida; order Fabales; family Fabaceae; genus Vicia; species Vicia faba. Next base: position 94,140 of record CATIWC010002187.1, read on the forward strand.
TTAACATTGATCCCCCATTTCAAAGAGATAACTTTTGAACACTTCCCAAGAAAGGAGAATCAGTTGGCGGACGCGCTAGCTACAATGTCTTCTATGTTCAAAGTCAAATGGGACAACGAGGCTCCCCAGATCATTATTTGGAAATTGGATGAACCTGCACATTGCTGCGATCTTGAGGTTGAAGAGGTAACTGAAAAACCTTGGTATCATGAAGTGAAGAGGTACTTGGAAGCTCAAGAATACCTCAAGGGTGCATCTGTCAATGACAAGAAGTTTCTGAGAAGGTTCGCAGCAAAGTTCTTCCTCAGCAATGGCATTCTCTACAAAGGAAACCATGATTCAACCTTACTGCGTTGTGTGGATAAGACTGAAGCAGAAAGGATCATGGCAGAGCTGCATGAAGGTATCTTCGGAACGCATTCCAGTGGACATACCATGGCAAAGAAAATCCTTCGGGCGGGATATTTCTGGTCCACAATGGAAGCCGACTGTTACCAACATTCTCGGACGTGTCACAAATGCTAGATCTATGCTGATAAGGTGCACATTCCTCCAGTCCCTCTGAACGTCTTGACAGCACCTTGGCCTTTTGCAATGTGGGGCATTGATATGATCGGCGAGACAAGACCACATCCAACGGGCATCGCTTCATCCTGGTAGCGATTGATTACTTCACAAAGTGGGTTGAAGCAGCTTCCTATGCTACCGAAACCAAGAACGTCGTGGCACGGTTCATTCGGCACAACCTGATCTATCGATACGGTGTACCTGAGAGGATCATTACGGATAATGGTACCAATCTTAACAACAAGATGATCACTGAGCTCTGCGAGCAATTCAAGATACATCACCACAACTCTTCTCCTTACCGGCCGAAGATGAATAGGGCTGTCGAAGCAGCGAATAAGAATATTAAGAAGATTGTGCAGAAGATGACGGTGACCTACAAAGATTGGCACGAGATGTTACTGTTTGCTCTTCATGGGTACCGTACCTCAGCAAGGACGTCAACAGGGGCAACACCCTTTTCCTTGGTCTATGGCATGAAGGCAGTCTTGCATATTGAAGTCCAGATACTCTCTCTCCGGATAATGAAAGACACAGGTTTGAGCGAAGATGACTGGATCCAGACTCGACTTGATCAATTAAATCTAATCTATGAAAAGAGACTCACCGTTATTTGTCATGGCCAAACGTACCAAAAACGAATGATCAGGGCATTTAACAAGAAAGTCAGATGACAAGAGTATCAAGTCGGAGACCTGGTAATCAAGCGCATCATTCTTCCTCAAAGTGATCCCAGGGGCAAATGGACCCCTACGTACGAAGGGCCATTTGTGGTTAAACATATCTTCTCAGGAGGAGCTATGATTCTAACCACCATGGATGATGACGACCTTCCTCACCCCGCCAATGCAGACATAGTAAAAAGATACTACGCATGATAAAAGACCCGCTAGGTTGACACACCTAGGCGAAAATAAGGGCTTCCCGGCAAACCAAAAGGGTTAGGGCAAAAATAAGGGATGAAATGAATAAAAATCTGTACACCCGGCAAGTCGAAAACCTGAAAAGGCGGCTTGGGCAAAAATGGGTATCCCGGTGGACTGAAAACCCGAAAGGGCGGTCCAGGCAAAAGTTAGGGATTAAAGCGTAATACTATGTCTCATTGGATTACCTTGCATTCAGAATTCAGCATCAACTATCAAGTTCAGACGACATCAATCAATCAGCCTCATCTCCAACTAAGCAGGGAAGTGATGAGACGCTTGAAGACATAAAGGCGATAGCAGAGTTGGAACCCAGTGGGATCTTTCACATAGCTGTTTTGTTTTCTTTTCACAAAATTGTATAAACTCTATGTTGTTCGGCGGCGTTCTCTTACTAGGACGTCAGCCTCTTGTACACAAAACGCCTATTTACAGGCAAAATTCAAAATCAATACAAATCCACTTTTCAGACAAATTGCCAATTGTTTTTCCTTTATCTGTTTTGTTTTGCAAAGAACGTCCAATGTTCATTTTTGATATATTCATTTGACATTATTTGCTAATCATAAATATTTGCATACGAAACAAAGGACTAAGTACAGGTGACATCAGAAACAGGGGAAATAATAAGTTGTCTAAGCGATCTAGTTGCTTTGTCCACCAAGGTACCAAGGTAGGTTCGGCTGAAGAATGTAACCAAGATACCTTCACTCCCCGCAGAGTAAGACATGATTCAACAGTACTCTCCTCCGAGCAGAGTTGGTCTCCCATCAGCCCCGAAAAGGCACAGTATCTCCAGCAAGTCAGCGATTCTCTCCCCAAGCAGAGTTAGTCTACTGTCATCCCTAAGGAATTTGGGTATCCCCAAAAGATCTCAATATTCTCCAGCAGAGCATACAGATATCCCTTAACGAGCATCCCCGACAGTCTTAATATTCCTCAGCAGGAATATAAGATTGCTCCCCGGCGGAATACAAACACACCCAGTGGAGCCATTCCCCAGTACAGTTCAAAAGTTTCCCTAGGAGAGTTGAATCATCCTCCCCAGTAGATTCTGGAAGCTTATCCCCAGTATATTCTGGAAGCTTATCCCCAGTAGAGTCTGGAAGCTGGTCCCCTGCAGAGTACATACATCTCTCCCCGACCATGTTCAGAAGGTTATTCCCCACCAGGGTATAACTGGGTTATCCTCAGCTAATTACCACGGAAAGATCGTCCTCCGCGAAGTTCTTCCTATCCCCCAGTGGAGTTCATCAAAATCCCTCAACAAAACTTATCAACGGAATCCCCAGCGGAGTTCTCATTAAAATCCTCAACGAAGTATCTCTTCCCCATAGAGTAATTCTCTGCAGAGTAATCTCTCCAATAAGTTTATTCCCCAACGGAGTCATCTTCTCCTACCGGTTTATTCTTGCAATCATCATCCCCAGCGGAAGCGAAGAACTCTACTCTTCAACATCAGCCCAGGATTTAACTTCCCGACACTCGTCAAGGATTTATTTTCCAGACGAAAATACATTCATAGACATTTCACATTTCATACCTCCTGCTTACATACATGATAAAGTGCATACGACACGATCTCATTTATTCCTGAGAACATCATGACATCATGCATTTCATACATCATGACATTGCATACAACTAATGTTTTGCCTTTTCAGGAAGAGGTCAAATCAAAAGATGATTACCATCAACCTTTTGAAGTTCCGGATTCAATACATGTATCCAGCCAGGGCATATCTGTAGACGACCTAATTCCAGATTCTATACCTGTATCCAGCCAGGGCATATCTGTAGACGACCAGTTCCAGATTCGATACCTGTATCTAGCCAGGGCATATCTGTGAGTAATTGATTGTGGATTCGATACCTGTATCTAGCCAGGGCATATCTGCATGAAGAGTGTAGAGATTTGATACCTGTATCCAGCCAGGGCATATCTGCAGATGACCAAATTCCAGATTCGATACCTGTATCTAGCCAGGGCATATCTGTGAGCGATTGATTGTGGATTCGATACCTGTATCCAGCCAGGGCATATCTGCATGAAGAGTGTAGAGATTTGATACCTGTATCCAGCCAGGGCATATCTGCAGATGACCAAATTCCAGATTCGATACCTGTATCTAGCCAGGGCATATCTGTGAGCGATTGATTGTAGATTCGATACCTGTATCCAGCCAGGGCATGTCTGCATGAAAAGTGTAGAGATTCGATACCTGTATCCAGCCAGGGCATATCTGTATACGACAAGTTCCAGATTCGATACCTGTATCTAGCTAGGGCATATCTGTGAGTGTTTGATTGTAGATTCGATACCTGTATCTAGCCAGGGCATATCTGCATGAAGAGTTTGAAGTTCCAGATTCGATACCTGTATCTAGCCAGGGCATTATCTGTGAGCGATTGATTATGGATTCGATACCTGTATCTAGCCAGGGCATATCTGCATGAAGAGATTGAAGATCAACACCTGAAACAGGCCAGGAAATTATCTTTCTTTCTCAGGTACGCAAGTTCTCGCTAAGGAATCTCTTACACGATCGACACACATTTCCAAATGGCATCTATAAGCCCATTCCCGACAAGTTTCTGTCACATCTCCAGATGGCATCTATAAGCCCATCCTCCTATCCACCATCTCTCCAAATGGCATCTGTAAGCCCATTCCTGACATCACGTTGCTGATATTCTATTATGCGAGTGCAAATTTATGGGCACTCTAGTGTTCAATCATCTTCCACCTTCGGATCACGAAAGGCACGCAAGCCAATCTACATCCTCAGGTCTAAGAAGATTGAACAGGGGCAACTGTTGTACCCCAAAATTTTCCCTCCCATATTCTTCAAGATTTGTCAAGATCAATCTTCAAATGGATCAAGGGGTTGCCCAGTCAAACATCCTCCTAAGCTAGTCAAAATTAGGGTTTTGGTTCCTTCAAGAAATTTGAGGTTTTCAATGGCTCAATCAAGTCCCATAGGCCTATATACATTGCCAAGCATCTACATGTCAAGTATCAAGACTCACAGGGTCAAATTGCACAGTCAAAAGCTTCATTTGCTTCACAGTCAACTGCAGGGGTAAAATGGTCATTTTACAGTCAAAAGTCAAAAATTTTGGTCAACATCTTATTTTGAGCTCACAATCATCATTTGATCAAGTCTTGATCATGATTCCTCAAGAATGGCTCAAAAGTCATCAAAGATGCAAAAGTTGCTATTTTTGGACAGTAGAAAAGTCAACTGTATCTTGACCAAGGCATAACTTTTTCATGGTTCATCATAAAAATCCAATCCAATGATCATTTTGAAGGGGATGACATTTCATACAACTCATCTTCACATTCCAAGTCCAAGAAATGCTCTCACAAAAAGTTATCAATTTCTACATTATAGGACAATTTCAAAAGTCAACAAAAAAGGCACTTTAAGTCAAAGACCATAACTTGCGATTGGTAAATCAAAATGACATGGGACCAAAGGCATTGGTTAGAGGACTTCAAGACCTTTCCAAAATGTCCAAGAACATGTTCATATGATCAAAATTGAGCAAGATATGCATTGGAGAAGTTGGGAAATGTTTGTGAATTTGCAAAAGTCAACTTTGCTCAAAACATATCATTTTTGCTAATGGGCCTCAAATTCCTTCTTGAAACTTTGTCCAAAGCCTATGAACTACCCATCAAGCCTAAATTGATTTATTTTATTATTTTTATTAATTAATTGGATTTTTAATTGATTTTTAATTCATTTAATTAATTTAAAATGTAGGAAATTCAAAGATGTGATTTTTTCAATCTTTTATGAAGCAAATAAACTCAGGGCAAGCTGGAAAATTCGTGTATCAATCAAGGACATCAAAATCTCCATGTTTGGCAAGTTTTCTCAATCAAAAAGATTGAAAAATATTTGATTTTCAATCAAATATTGGAACATCAATGCAAGGGATTTCTTGTGCAAGATTTGACCTAAAACCATTCTACTATAAGTGCATAAGCTAAACCTAATTCCATTCATGTGAAAAACTGTTGCAGAAGCCATAATCATATTCCAAAAAAATCAAAGAAAACTCAAAAACTGAATTCCATAATTTAACGTAGTTCAAAGCTTGTTCTTGTTTCTAATATATTGCAGGAACTCCCAGGAGCAATTTGCAATCAAAATCACACGCCAAAGCTCAAGAAATCTCCACAAACAGTCACACGGTTTGGTTATTTTTTCCATAATCGTAATTCAATATTCATGCATTATTAATGAGATTTTTTGTGTGTATTGCATCGCTAGAACTCCCATGAAGCTTTTGGTACTGGCTAATTGCCTTATAACGCCCGGAATCAAAAATCACCATTGACGAATTCTAGGTTTTTGAAGCTTTCAATTTGGGGATTTCCAGCACAGGAAAAATTAGACCTTCTCACGCGTATGGTTGAACTCAGGAGATTGAGACAAACATATTGATACCATCGCGCCCAACTTATATAGCCTGTAGGGCTATTCGTTATTTTTCCTCGTGCTATTTTGTGGGGGTTAAAAACCCCCGCTATCTGTTTGTTTTGTACAGGTTTCAGGGAAGACGATGAAGACGTGGAAGCATGTGGTTAGGAAGTTCAAATGAAACGCGCGTTTTTTCTCTTTCCAACATAGTGTTTGTTTTCTTAATAATATATTTGTTTGTTATTATAATATCAAAGGCGTTCAGTTGGCTTAGTGGTCAGTGAGTTGGCATGCAACCATTGGGACCTGGGTTCGATTCCCAGGTCCTCCAAAACCTTTATTTCATATTTTTTCCAATGTGATCATATGCAGGCTATTGAGCGTTGTTCATCATACACCTCATGCATCAGCCTGCCATGTGGCCATGATCATAAATCCAAAGGCCAAAGGATGATCCTCACCATATTCCCAGTCAACACATGCTCTGGGGAATCAGCAAGGTCAAACGGGTTTGAGTGCCATTGGGCCAGAAATCTCCAAACACACCTCCTAAAGGGTCCAACACCCCCACTGGTTTCTATTTCTTTTTATTTTCTTTCTTTTTATTTTCTTCTAATAATTATTATTACTATTATCTAATTAATTCATAAATTATTTTTCATAATAAAAATCAAAAACTTAAAATATTGTTTATTTTTATTATTTATTATTTTCACTATTAATAATTATTTCTGTAAATAAATGTAAATTAATTAATTTAGTTAAATTAGGTTAACTTTAATCTTTTTTTACAATAAATAAAATAAATCTAGAATTAGGGTTTTCTTGACTTTTAATTTCTTTTATTTTTATTTTCATTAAAAACATAAAAACATAAAAAACATAAAAAACACAAAAATACTTTTTCTCTTAATTAATTAATTAATTAGTTATTAGGTTTAATATTTCATTAATTGTAAAAAAGGACAAATTACTTTCTTTTCTCAAAAAGGGTCAAAACCCTAAGACGTTCCCGATTTAATTTCTTTCGTGCTTTAATTCCTTTTGATTATATTTATGTAACTGTTTCCGAGGATGTAATAGTTAATTAGGTCTTTTATCGCTTTCTTTTATTTTCTCGCATTTATTTTCCAAACGGGTTTTATTTTTGGCGATGTATAGACCCGCGCCTTGTAATAGCGTAGATTTACCTTTCCGTACTTTATTTTCCGCACTCTTAACTGTTAATTATGCATGACAAGATTGCCTGACAAATAAAAACAATCTGTAGCTCACAAATAACATGTACAAGATAAATATAAAATGAAACAACACACATGCACATGCCACTCCTAGGGTACGCCTTACTCGGTTGCCTCGAGGTGGTCGTCAAGTATAGGGTGTTTTAGAGGTCGCCCTCCTGTCTAAAGATCCAGTTGCCTCGAAACGGTTGCCTTGGATAAAAAGGATCTAGGACATTAGGGTTATCGCTAAGGCGTCCTACCATTGCTTTGGTGACCACATTGTCTCTAATAATCGAATTGACCCGACAAACTCCAACGACGGTGCTACCTACTTCTCAATAGTGGGATAGTATTGTCTAAAGGACTCTTACACAGCCTAATTCCTTAGAGTAGGTAGATTTCTCCTGGGTACTTGCTCTTTTCAAACAAAAAACAACTTTTCGCACCTACACTTTCAAAAAGTTTTCAAACAAATACTTCACACACTCTTGAGGACTGATACAAGAGTTGCCTAGAAGTTTTTCAAACTAAACTTTTTCAAAACCCACAAACACTTGAAAAGCAAACAATTTTTGAAAACATAGTGAGCAAGTACCTAAGAGCCCGTGGATAACCACGGATAGAAAGGGTGCTAACACCTTCCCTTTCTATAAATATACCACCCGAACCGAGAGACATCTCGAAAAAGGAATTTTGCTGTGCTTTTGTCCTTTCCATGTTGGATAACATAAAAGACGGCGGCGACTCTTGCTTACCGCGACATTTCGCGAACCAGCTTTAAAACAGTCAGTTATATTTCCACCGATCACAGTACTACTGTTCTTTTTGGAAGGCTTGAATGATAGTATTATGGTTATCTATGGACAACATATCTTGATGAATTATCAGGATAGGAGAATTTTAATGCTGAAGAGATAGACAGGAAGAGTTTGAGTTGACTATTTATCACTCTGAAAGTATCAACTTCATGTTCTATGGAATTGGTAAGTTCTCTACATCACTAATGTTGTAGACAAAGATACTTGGGAATTTCATAATTCCACTCATAAAGGCACATCTAAGTGTGTTTGGTAGAAAATGATTCAGATGTGAGGATGATCAAGAATAAGGTTTCTCAAGTTTCTAATCAAGTGGTTTGACATTAAAGTGACAATTCATTGAAGAACAACAAGAGCATCCTTTTTGTTTCCAAATTTTGGTAATTTATTCCCTAGTCTCTAATGTAAGATTTCTTACGACTATTGTGTTCCTTGGAAGGCAATCCAATCAGGTGTTTGAGAGTTTGAACAGGATGTCTAGACCGAATTTCCAGAACATTTGTAGTGATTTCAACAAGTTTGTGATGCTAAAGAAAAGGTTGGAACTGGTGTATAGATCAATCAATGTCAAAGCATTCATCCATGTGAGTGTGAAGACCTTGGATCTTTGTGGATCAGAATGCCCTACTAATATCAAGAACAACTGTATGGGTTTTCTATTTCTTGGTTTAGTTAGGAAAGTGATCTTGATTATAAATATTTCAAGAATTTTTTTGGTTATACTAGAAGATGGACTTCCGATGAAGATATCTCTTTTGAAGAACTATCTCAGATGCGCTGGATGTTTTTATTAAAAGATCTTTGTATCTAGAATAAAAAGTTTTATCAACCATGAAGAAATATGAGGTGATTTATTTATGATCTTATGTCCTAAGAGAATGAAGGATTGTTTACCATCTATAACTTACAAGGTGAGGTGACTATCTTATTCCTAAAACTTGATATCTTGATCAGGTCTATTAGGATAAGCTCAGAACAGTTGGAGAGGTTTCTTCTAGTAGAAAGATGATTAGAAGCTTAAGGAGTGTGAAGTTTTCAAGCTATAACTAGCAAAGAGAAAACTCAAGTGACAAAAGGTTGTTTATATCAAAAGGAAAGCTGAGTCAAGGATGTCAATCTTAATGTCTCAACATTGTGCTAGACATAAAAAAACTCATGCTAGAAGTATATACTTGCACTGGAGATGTATCTTTTGTGAAAAGTTGATCTTAATAGTTTTCTTTGTTATCTTTAACTTCCTCGAAGGTCAAAATTAGCATAGGTTAACAAAGCAGTGGTTTATACTCATAGAAGGAAATAATTTCCTTATCTCTCATACCTTTCTTAGAAATTCAACTAAGATGATTGGTATTTTGGAACTAACTGTTCCAGACACTTGACTGCAGCAAAAGTGTTTTTGGTTGTGTGTTTAGTCTCATTCTATAAACTTTTTCATGTATGAAATGGAAGATTAAAGGCATTGGACAACTAAAGAAGTCAGGGTGGATTCTCTATGTTTTCGTAATTTTTCTTCTTTTTAATGAAGTATTGATGGCTAGTGTGTTTCACATAAGATATTTATGTAATTATATGTTTTCGTAATTTTTCTTCTTTTTAATGAAGTATTGATGGCTAGTGTGTTTCACATAAGTCATTTATGTAATTAAGGTCTGAAGGTATATGTCATCAAAAAAGAATGTTTATCTCGTATGAGATGTAAGAGGTTCCTAGGAGGATTTAAAAACAATTGCTATTTGTAGACTCCATAAGTATTTAATTGCTTATTGTAACACCCTAATTATTTATTGAATTATTTTTAATAGATTAATTACTTGATGTTGTTTATTTTGTACGTTGATGAGCGCTTTGTGGTGATTTATTTAGTGTAATGGATGGTTTGATGACATTCTAGGTGGGGTAGTGTCATATTATAATAATGATAATTATTTGATATTTAGATAATTTAATTGGAATTATTTGGACTTTTGAATAATTATTTAGGATTTATTTAATAATTAAATTAGAATGATTTGAGTAGAAATAATGAGGGGAAGATGGTCATTGCTTGAGGTTTAGTGAGGGTAAGAGTGGAATACCATATTAAGGGTCCAAGGGGTAAGAAGGACTTAAGGGAAATATTAGAGAATGAATCGTATTGTTGGAACGGTCGTACTCGGAGAAAGGCAGAAGTGGAGAAGTGAGAAGAGCTAGGGCAAAGGAAGCTATTGTTGAATCTTAGGAACCGTCAATCCAAGGTAAGGGTAGGATTCCGACTCTCAAAGGGATTGTATAGTGATAACTATGTGGGGGTTAACTTGTGTGTCACCATTGATTGGGATTTTAGGTTTGTTTGGGGTTTTGAGAATGAATTGATAATATGGTGATTATGTTGAAAATTGTGTTTTATGATGTGAAAAATGCTATGATTTGATACCCATAATCTATTTTGTGGCAAGACTAGTGCAGAATCGCAATTGAGAAGTTGTTGTTTCATACGTCTCGTTGGGCAAGCCATGTGCAGCACCGGGAAAAGTTGTTTCTTATGGGCAGCATCGTGCGAGCTTAAGGCGAAAGAACCTGTGAATTTGGAGTGTTAATGGAAAATGTATGAGGGGGAATTTTTTCCTCAGCTTCGCCGGGCGAAGGTGGTGGCGAGCGCGAGTCACAGAGTGAACAACGAGCAAAGGGATGGGTGGAAAAACATGCTACTGGAAAATGTATGGGATGTGTTGGTTTACCTCTGCTTCGTCGGGCGAGACCTAGACAACAGATCCCCGTCGTCGGTGTAACACCCCAATTCTACCCAGCAATATAAATGTAAATTAGAGTTAAAAAAATTATACAACTGAATCAGGATACCACAAATTCAACTTAAAACCATTGCATTCGACATGGATACATAACACTTTAAAACTTCCGATGAACCAACATCAAAATAAGTTAATCTTTTAAATCAACAACTTGAACAACTACGCAGCGGAGTCATACTAAAATCTTCATGAAAGCAACTTCTAAATGACAAGTACTTAACAACAATCAACTTAAAGTTCAACAACTTAAATAAAAAATACTAAAGCAACAAGCGTTCATCCCCCCGATTGTTACATATTAGAGCAATGACACAGACTTGAACTACTGAAGGTAAACCATCTTTACTCTGGATTACCTGGATCTTACCAATAGAGGGAAACATTCAAACATAAGGGGTGAGATATAGAGCATTATAATAGAACGTATGATAATTATTACACTAGAATCAGTTCATGCAAAAATCACCTCTTCACGACTTATAAACAACAACCATCACAACAAGCTATCAACAAAACACAACAACTAATTCATCATCACAACAACTCAACTATACAACTTAGAATGTGACACAATACTATGTGAAAGCATGTGGTACCATTGGAGAAGAACTCCCATCTTAAAAATAGAGCAGAACTCCCATCTTAAAAATTTCCAATTAATAGAGGCATCACCAAGGCATAAGCCTTCTTCGCAGTTTGCCAATCCAGGCCATTACAGAGTATGCAGATGTATGTGACTCAATGAATGCACTATCACATACTGACAACAATCATCATCCATCGTAAGGCATAAGCCCACATCACCATTATTACCAATAAATAGAAGTAATTCATCATCATGTAAATTCCCTGCAACTTCACATTATCAACGAGAATTCACAACAACAATCACAACATCACAACAACTTATCATAAATCAACATTGGCCATAATCCTATCACATCAATCAACTATTAAATTATTAACATAATTAAACAGCAACTTAACATAATTCACACAACACGGTTAACGGCAAAAAACACAGCATGTACGGGCAAAAGGGATATGGAACTACGTGCCCCCTCGACATGAACGACATAAAGGACAGCATAACAACTAACATATACTTCTCGACACGCACTAAGAAAATAGGGCAACGACCGACCTATGCTCCTCGACACGTCCCTCAACCTAATTATGCTCGAAAATCTAACGCATCATTCCCTTACACGCCTCACAGCCTAAAACACCGCTCGGTACCTACAACTTCAGTATCCTCCCTGACCTCTAATTCGGCCAACAACACAGTCACGATATAACGTCTTAAAGACCATACGACTATAATTCATAAATTCCGGCCAACCACTCAAAATAACACAGTAACGGGCAACTATATTCCTATCGACAAATTCGTTCATTATACAAGACCGACTTCAACAATAATTCCTAACATCATAACGACCATACCCTCATAACGACCACAATAACCTAACGACCACAACAACCTAACGACCATAAAAACAAGCAATAATCTACACTAACCTACTCATCGATTAAACCGAGAAGTCAAACAGATACACAAAACGTCTACAACACACCACTGGGAAACTTCCTAAAACAGATTAATTAAACAGTCTTAGAGTTCTACCCAATGGCCACAACATGAATAAACGAGCAACTTCGATAGCAATTCAGGAACATCCAAGCACAACAATCATAAAACGACCAATTCCCACGTAATACGCATCATAAATCCAATCATAAGGCCAGAACCCCACCCTTACCTGGATTGAAGGTCGCTCAACCAAAGCTTCGGCCGTAATCCTTGATTTGCTCTGCTCGACACTGGGAAGCTTGCTTCTCGTCCACGCAGCTCTACCGGTTAACGTATCGGAATCCTTATTCTCCAACTAAAACAATTTCTTGTGTTAGCTTCTCCTTATATATAAATCCTCTTGGGCCTAACCTACACCCCTATTTTACTACTTCTAACGAATAACATAAGTCTAACAATGTTTCATATATTCCCTTTAGTTCCAACATTATAATTATTATTAATCAACTAATTAATTAATTAATAATAATATAAAAACTTATACCAATAATTCTTAACACCTCGCAACTTCCCACGTAATCCAAAATAATTTCATTCAATAAATAATTAAATTAAATTATGGTCGTTACAACTCTCCCCCACTTAGAGTATTTTCGTCCTCAAAAACATACCTTATTCGAACAACTTAGGATAGGAGTCCCGCATCTTGCTTTCCAACTCCCAAGTCATACTCACTTACTTCTATGACTCTTTTCAAGAATCACTCTCTTCATCTCCACATCATTAGGAATACAAATCCGATTATGAAATCTCAACATACCTTGCGCATCCAACTTAAAAACACTATTCTCAGACTGATCGATCCCAACCATCGAATCTAACAGCTTCACATCTAACTTTTGAGTGTAAAATCAAGCTTCTCAAATGCACTTTTGTTTTGATGAAGACAAACCATGAGGGACAAAGAAGGCAAAGATTATTGATCAAGCTAAAAGCATCTATGGATAAAGTCTCCAGTTTAAACACTTAGCTAATTTCAAGGTATAATGATAATACTTACTTTTGAACTTAAGACATAAATGCTCAATGGTGAAAGGAAATATTTTATATTGTCCAAATCCTTACTCAAGTTTTTCTAAGCTAAAAAACATTTTTCACTTGAGTGCAATCGATTTTCATATTATTGCAATCGATTGCATGCTTCAATTTTTTCAAATCTTTTGCTATTGTTTCTCAGTGCAATCGATTTGCATATTTGTGCAATCAATTGCATTCTTAAATTTTTCAAAACATTGCTACTGTATCTCAGTGCAATTGATTTGCATGTTTGTGCAATCAATTGCACTCAATCAATTTTTGCTACTGACTTCACATGCAATCGATTTACACTCTTGTGCAATCGATTGCACACTCAAAACTTTTGAAATTATAGTTGTTGAAACCCCGTGCAATCTATTTACGCAAAGGGTGCAATCAATTTCATGCTGCACGATATTTAAAAATAGCATCTTTGCACATGCCTGTTCATAACACCTTTTCATGGAAACCTTTCACTCAATCTTGGCAATTGTTCATGATTCATCTCTAGAACTTTATGATGTTTCAAAAAGGTGCTATAAACATATAAATACTCATTTTCAAAATCATTTCAACACCTCTTCCAATTATATTTTCTGAATTTTCAAATATAAAACACAAGCTTTTCTTCACTTTCATACACAAGTTTTCTGCTAACTTTCACATATTATTAATCAGAAAACTTTGAGCATTATATATATTGAGTCATTGTATACTATTATCATTGAAAGAGAAGATCAATTCATTTATTAAATCACTCAAAGTGATCATTACTACTCAAACTCACTGAAATCAAATATTAATAAATACTTACTTATTTTTCAGGATTGTTGGAAATAAGTTTAAGTGGTTTTATAAATCTTGTCTTTCCAGGATTGTTGGATACAAGTGAAGTCACTTTGAGAGGATTGTTCTCATTTTTGATATAGTGAAAATCCAAGAGGATTGTTCTTGGTCCAAGAGGATTCTTATTGGTTTTGGGTAGTTCTTTTTTAAGTTTACCATAATAAGGAAATCTCTTTCATGTTGAAAGGGGACTGGAGTACTCTCGGACTGTGAGGGGAACTAGGATATATCGCTTGTGTCTTTTTATTTTTCTGCAATTTACTCTTACATAAACTCACCATAATCCAGAAAAATTATATCTATCATCACTAAAACAATTTTTTTAAAAAAATACCTAATTCACCCCCCACTTAGGCGCACTTCGTACTTACAATTGGCATCAGAGCAGGTTATAGGTAACCTGTTCCTAAAAGATCTAGAATGGATTCCGCAAATCAAAATCCCGTTTTCAGAGATGGTGGTAGTAACAACAAGCCTCCTCTATTTTGTGGTGAATATTTTGACTTCTGGAAAATACGCATGAAGGCACATCTAGAAGCACAAGGAGAAGAAATATGGGATGCCGTCGAGAATGGTCCATTTATCCCTATAACGGTAATCAATGGTGCTGGCTCATCAAAGCCTAAAACTGCATGGGACGAAGATGATAAGAAGAAGGTTCTCTATGATAAAAAGGCAATAAACCTTCTTCAAGGTGCACTTAGCATGGATGAATTCTTCCGTGTCTCGGCATGCAAAACAACAAAAGAAATATGGGATACCTCGGTATAAACTCATGAAGGAACTGTTGAAGTTAAAAGATCAAGACTAAATACCCTGGGTCAAGAATATGAATTATATCGAATGTAGCCTGGAGAAACCATTCTTGACCTGTAAAAGAGATTTGTGCACTTGACAAATCATCTAAGTGCTCTTGGTAAGACTTTGACGAATGATGAACTAAAACTGAAAGTACTTAGGTCCTTAACTAGGTAATGGCAACCAAAGGTAACGACAAATTTAGAAAAGAAAAGTATCTCCTCCATGACGTCCGAAACATTGTTTGGGAAACTTCAAGAATATGAAACGGAACTTAGAAGACTTGAAAAACATGAAAATCAATAGAAGAAATCTAAGAATATTTCTTTGAAGATAGATTCCAAGGAAGTTGAAAAGGAAGACAATCCGGAAGAAGATGAAAATTTCATGCTTCTTGTTAAAAGGCTTGGTAATTTATTTGGTAGAAATGAAAAATTCTTTTCTCATTCAAAAGTAAAGAAACAATTTAAGAAAAAGGAAGCTTCAACATCAACACAAGAAGTCACATGTTATGAATGTGGTAAGCAAGGTCATATCAAGCCGGATTGTCCGAAACTCTCCAAGAAAGGTGGATACAAAAGCAAAAAGGGATTCAAGAACAAAAAGGCCTATGTGGCATGGGAGGATAATGAAATAAGTTCCTCATCCGATTCTGATAGTGATGAAACTGCAAATCTAGCATTGATGGCCTCACACCATTCCGATGATGAAGAAAATGAGGTTAGTAATGAATTCTCTCTTTTTGATAGTGATGCACAAGGTGCTATAGATGAACTATTGAATGAATGTAAAATTCTGTATAAAACTATTTCATTACAAAAGAAACAAATTTCATCCTTAGAAGAAAAATGTGAATCTATAGAAAAAGATTTCAAAGAATAAAAACAAAAATTAAGTGATGAACAAAAACAGAGTTTTGTATGCAAAAATTTTGAATCACTCTCTTTCCAAATTGTCCAATTAAAAAGAGTCATTGAAAGATATGAAAAAGTCCAAATTGGATTGGAAGGTGTTCTTAGCCAACAAAGATACTCCAATGATAAAAGTGGACTTGGATATTCAAAGTTTTCAAAACCAAGTTCTAATAAAACTATCTTTGTTAAGGCTAGTGATCAATCATCCAAAGAGAAAGTGAACAAACCTAAAATAGTTCATTACTATCCTAAAAAGAAAACATTTCCTAAGAAGAAATATTATCCTTCTAGATATAGAAGTAACTTTGAACCTACTTGTTTTTATTGTGGTATTAAAGGACATACACCTAATGCTTACTATGTTAGAAACTTTAGTGTGGAAAGTGGGCATTATGTGTGGGTAAAGAAAGGAACTAATTACGAAGGACCCAAAGCAACTTGGGTACCTAATAAAGCGTAATTTTTTTTGCAGGTATGCTTGAAGACCACATGAAATCTTTGGTATCTTGATAGTGGTTGTTCAAAGCATATGACGGGAGACATAAACCAATTTTAAAATCTAGTTCTAAAGGCCAAGGGTTTTGTCACTTATGGAGACAATAATAAGGGATGAATTTTTGGCAAAGGCAAAGTTGGTGCTCCACCTTTCACATCCATCGAAGATGTTATTTATGTTGAAGAACTAAAGCACAATCTTCTTAGTATTAGAAAACTTTGTGACAAAGGCTTCAAGATCAAGTTCACAAAAGATTAATGGTTGATAGAAGACGAAGTCACACATGAGGTTATACTTAAAGGTAAAAGAATCAATAATATATTCATGATTTCCCTTGATGATCCATCTTTGAAGCTAAAATGTCTCATGGAAAACAACGATGATTCATGGTTGTGGCACAAAAGAATTGCTTATACTCACATGGAACACTTCAATAAACTAATCAAGCATGATCTTGTCATTGGGTTGCCTAAGAGAAATTTTGTCAAAGATAGACTTTGTGATGCCTGTCAAAAAGGGAAACAAACAAAATCAACTTTAAAATCTAAAAATGTGGTGTCTACTGCAAGGCCACTACAACTGTTAAATATGGACTTATTTGGTCCATCAAGAACAAGAAGTTTCGGAGGTAATGTATATGCTTTGGTTATTGTTGACGATTTCTCTAGATATACTTGGACATTCTTTTTAGTGAAGAAAAGTGATGCATTCAAGGCGTTCAAGAAATATGCTAAACAAATTCAAAATGAGAAGTCTCTAACAATTGCCTCCATAAGAAGTGATCATGGCGGAGAATTTCAAAATGCTCTATTTGAAGAATTTTGTGGAGAACATGGAATATCTAACAACTTCTCGGAACCAAAGACTCCTCAACAAAATGGAGTGGTAGAAAGAAAGAATAGGTCTCTTGTGGAACTTTCTAGAATGATGCTTAGCGATTCAAATCTTCCAAAATATTTTTGGGCGAATGCAGTGAGCACGACATGTTTTGTTAGCAATAGAGTTAACATAAGACCGATCTTGAAGAAAACTCCATATGAACTCTTCAAAGGGAGGAAATCAAACATTGCTTTCTTTCACATTTTCGGATGCAAATGCTTTGTCTTAAACAACGACAAAGATAACCTTGGAGGTCCTCAAGAAAATATTTCCAAAGATCAACCAATTCAACTGGAAGAATCACCCCAACAAGAATCAAATCTCAATGATCTACCGAAAGAATGGAGAACTCATAGAGATCATCCTATTGATAAAGTAATTGGTGATATAAATCAAGGTGTGACAACAAGATTATATCTCAAAGATGCTTGCCTAAACATGGTGTTTGTCTTTTAAATTGAACCTTCCAAAGTTTATGAAGCCTTAGGCGACGACCAATGGATTATCGCGATGCAAGAAGAATTAAATCAATTTGAAAGGAATCAAGTTTGGGAACCTGTCCCTAGGCCAAGCAACAAACACATTATTGGAACAAGATGGGTGTTTAAAAACAAACTTGACTAAAATGGAATAATTGTTCGTAACAAAGCAAGGTTGGTAGCACAAGGCTACAGTCAAGAAGAAGGAATACATTTTGAAGAAACTTTCGCTCTGGTTGCAAGGTTAGAAGCTATTCGTCTCTTACTTGCCTATTCTTGCTCATTAAATTTTCAGCTTTTCCAAATGGATGTCAAAAGCGCATTCTTGAATGGATATATCACTGAAGAAGTCTACGTTAAGAAACCCACTACGTTTGAAGATTTCAAGAATCCATCTCATGTATTTAAATTGAGAAAAGATCTCTATGGGTTGAAACAAGCACCAAGGGCATGGTATGATCGTTTAAGAAACTTATTATGAGAAAAAGGTTTTGAAAAGGGCAAAGTTGACAAGACTCTGTTTATCAAGAAAATCAAAGATGACACTTTGCTAGCTCAAGTCTATATTGACGATATCATTTTCGGATCTTCAAACCAAGAAATGTGTGAAGAATTTTCAGCAATGATGCAAGGAGAATTTGAGATGTCCATGATGGGTAAAATCAATTATTTTCTTGGACTTAAAATTAAACAATTAAAAGATGGCATCTTCATCAACCAATCCAAGTATTGCAAGAAACTCTTGAAAAGATTTGACATGGATAACTGTAAGGCAATGTCTACACAAATGGGTTCCGGTACATATGTTGATCAAGATGAATTAGGTGTTTCCATCGAAATTGCAAAGTATCGAGGTATGATTGGCTCCTTATTATATTTGACGGCAAGTCGTCTTGACATAACGTTTAGTGTTTGTCTATGTGCTCGCTTTCAAACAAATCCAAAGGAATCTCATCTCACGGTGGTGAAAAGGATCATGAAGTATCTCAAAGAGACAACAAATGTCGGATTATGGTATCCAAAAGGTAGTGTTTGCAACTTAGTTGGTTATTCTAACGCGGATTATGCAGGTTGTAAAATTGATAGAAAAAGCACAAGTGGTACTTGTCACGTCCTTGGAAATGCATTAGTATCATGGGCCTGCAAGAAACAAGCATGTGTTGCTCTTAGCACGGCCGAAGCAGAATATATTGCAGCGGGTAGTAGTTGCGCTCAAATTTTATGGCTCAAACAAAAACTTCATGACTACAGACTCA
The DNA here is from genome assembly GCA_948472305.1 of Vicia faba. Taxonomy (NCBI): domain Eukaryota; kingdom Viridiplantae; phylum Streptophyta; class Magnoliopsida; order Fabales; family Fabaceae; genus Vicia; species Vicia faba. The sequence continues at coordinate 113,175 of CATIWC010002187.1, forward strand.
ATCTAGGATGCATTCCTCTATGATGCGACAATACAAGTGCAATAAACATTACAAAGAATCCGGTCATGCATTCAAGAACCAAACACATAGATATACGACATCATTTCCTTTGTTATCATGTACTTCAAGGAGATGTCGACGTAAAATTTGTAGATACTCATAATCAACTTGTCGATATCTTCACTAAACCTTTGGCAAGAGAACCGTTTTATAAGATTCGACGAGAGCTTGGCATTCTTGATTAACACGAAATATGAGGTGCTTTCTATCCTTGTTATATATATATATATATATATATATATATATATATATATATATATATATATATATATATATATATATATATATATATATATATATATATATATATATATATATATATATATATATATATATATATATATATATATATATATATATATATGTTTTTAACCATGCTATATGTGAATATATATGTTAAGTGGTGTTTAATTTTAAGAAAAATGTATTTTTGGTCTTTTTTGGTTGCTGCAAATCGATTGCACAATAGTGTAAATTGATTGCTCACTGAGTGTTTTTAATTTTGACCTTTCATTGTCTCATATTCAATTCCTTATAATCAAATAGATACTTTAAGCTCTTATGGTCACTAAATACTTCAAATCTACCATAAAGATAATGCCTCCAAAATTTCAACACAAAAACAACTGCAACAAGTTCTAAATCATGCGTAGGATAGTTCTTTTCATCAGTCTTCAACTACCTTGACGCATAAGCAACTACCTTCTCATTATACATAAGCACACCTCCTAAACCCATCTTAGAAGCATCACAATATACCACAAAAGGTTCTCCTGGATTAGGTAATGTCAAAATCGGAGTCGACGTCAATCTTTTCTTCAATTCCATAAAACTTTCTTGTCACTGAACATCCCACACAAAAGCTCTACCTTTACAGGTCATCTTAGTCAATGGAAGTTCCAACTTAGAGAAACCATCGATAAACCTCCTATAATAACCGGATAATCTCAAAAAGCATCTAATCTTGGTAGCTAACTTCGGAGTTTCCCATTACAACACAACATCTAATTTAGATGGATCTACCGCAATGCCACTACCTGAGATCACATGACCAAGAAAACTAACCCCCCTTAACCAAAATTCACACTTAGATAGCTTTGCATACAACTTCTTCTCTTTCAAAACTTGCAGTACTATTCTTAAGTATTTTGCATGCTCTTCTTCTGACTTGGAGTAAATCAAAATGTCATCAATGAACACCACCACAAATCGATTTAAATAAGTATGAAATATGTGATTCATGTATTCCATGAATACTCCTGGCGTGTTGGTAACACCGAAAGGCATCACCGAATACTCATAATGTCCATAACGTGTTCTAAAAGCCATCTTCTGGACATCTTCATCCTTCACTTTAATCTGAAGATATCCCGACCTCAAATCTATCTTACTAAACACACGAGCATCCACCAATTGATCCATCAAGTCATCTATTCTTGGAAGCAGATACTTATTCTTAATCGTCACTTTATTCAACTGCCTATAATCAACACAAAGCCTCATACTTCCATCTTTCTTCTTTACTAGCAACACTGGATCTCCCCACGGTGATACACTTGGTCTCACAAATTTCTTTTCAAGTAACTCTTCCAACTGCTTCTTTAATTCTGACAATTCAGATGTAGACATCTTGTATGGTGCCATAGACACAGGTCTGGTACCAAGTACAATATCAATAGAAAATTCAACTTCTCTCTCTGGCATTTCATCAGGAATTTCATCAGGGAAAACTTCAGGAAACTCACGCACCACCTGTAATTCCTCAATTATAGCTTGATTCTCAACATATAGCGACACCATCAACGAAAAAATAAGTGCTTCTTCTTGCATCAACTTCCTCAATTGTCTAGCATACAACGGACTATCTTCCTCTTCTTCAGGAGTAGAAAACCTCATAGACTTGTTATAACAATTAATATGAACATATTTATGCTCTAACCAACTCATACCAAGAATTACATCCAACCCTCTTAAAGGAAAACAAACCAAATCAACAGCAAAGTCTCTATCATAGATCGACAAGGGACACTTTAAACACACAAAAGAAGTAGTCACTGACCCCTTGGCTGGAGTGTCGACAACCATCTCTCCATTCATAGAAGATAACATAAGAGCCAATCTTTCAACATAATCAGCAGCAATAAAGAAATGAGTAAAACTGGTATGAATAATAGTAATTAAAGGAGTACTATTAATGAAACATGTACCTCTGATAAGTTTGTCCTTAGCAGCTGCCTAATCCTCAACCAAAGCAAACACTTTACCACTGGTTTGCGCCTTCTTTGGTTTCTGACACTGGCTACCAATGTGTCCTTCTTCAACACAATTGAAACAAATCACCTCCTTATGCTTTCACTCACCCATAAAATGTCTAGTCTTACCACATCGGAAAAACCTCTTCACCTCAGCAGCACACACATTACTCTTATACCCAGTTTTTCCACATTTGAAACAAACCACACCAGCAAGAGCATCTCCCCACTAGTCCTCTGACCCTGAGCAAATTTCTGCTTACCTTTACCAGCTGGGGAATCATAAGGCTTACCACAATTCTGTTGGTGCTTACCCATCTTCTCACTGATAATCTTGTAGTGAGCATTATTATCCTCTTCATAAATCCTGCAACTATCAATCAACTCAGCAAAGACACGGATCTTCTGGTATCCATCTACCTTCTTGATCTCTGGGCGTAACCCATTCTCAAACTTGATGCACTTTGAAAACTCAACATTAGCCTCACTATAGTGCGAATAAAACTTAGCCAACTCAGCAAACTTTGCAGCATAATCAACAACTGACATACTTCCTTGCTTCAGCTCAAGAAACTTAATTTCCTTCTTACCACAAACGACTTCAGGAAAATACTTCCTCAGAAATTCTCTACGGAACACAGTCCAAGTGACATTTTCACCTGCAACTTCTAACCTCTGACACGTCTCTAGCCACCAGTCATCAACTTCGACTGCTAGTATATGAGTACCATACCAAACCTTCTACGCTAGAGTGCAGTCCAACACACGGAAGATTCTTTCAATTTCTTTCAACCAGTCCAATGCTCCATCAGGATCATACTTTCCCTTGAATGTAGGCAGATTCTCCCTCTAGAAAGTCACCAATCTACGAGATCCAGCATTCCCATCAGTGTTCGGTTGATTCTCCATAGCATGCGCCATTTCTTCTAAAGCAGCGGCAAGTGCAGCATCATTCCTTCCAGCCATCTCAACTTATAACTACAACATAAACATCGGTTAGAACTCAAATTAACAATACTCGATTTTTAAACAACCTACGACTCGACAACTTGGTCGGATGGACCGACTTTGCTCTGATACCAACTTTGTAACACCCCAATTCTACCCGGCAATATAAATGTAAATCAGAGTTATAAAAGTTTTACAACTGAATCAGGATGCCACAAATTCAACTTAAAACCATTGCATTCAACATGGATACATAACACTTTAAAACTTCGAATGAACCAACATCAAAATAAGTTAATCTTTTAAATCAACAACTTGAACAACTATGCAGTGGGGTCATAATAACATCTTCATGAAAGCAACTTCTAAATAAAAAGTACTTAACAAAAATCAACTTAAAGTTCAACAACTAAAATAACAAATACTAAAGCAACAAGCGTTCATTCCCCCCGAGTGTTACATATTAGAGCAATGGCACCAACTTGAACTACTGAAGGTAAACCGTCTTTACTCTGGATTACCTGCACGTTACCAACAGAGGGCAACATTCAAACAGAAGGGGTGAGATATCGAACATTATAATATAACGTATGATAAATATTACACTAGAATCATTTCATGCAAAAATCACCACTTCATAACTTATAAACAACAACCATCACAATAGGCTATCAACAAAACACAACAACTAATTCATCATCACAACAACTCAATTATATAACTTGGAATGCGACTCAATACTATGCGAATGCAGGTGGTACCATTGGAGTTGAACTCCCATCTTGAAAATGGAGCATAACTCTCATCTTAAAAATTGCCAATTAATAGAGGCATCAACAAGGCATAAGCCTTCTTCGCAGTTTGTCGATCCAGGCCATCACAGAGTATGCAAATGTATGTGACTTAATGAATGCACCATCACATACTCACAAAAATCATCATCCATCGTAAGGCGTAAGCCCATATCACCATTATTACCAATAAATAGAGGTAATTCATCATCATGTAAATTCCCTGCAACTTCTCATTATCTATGAGAATTCACAACAACAATCACAACATCACAACAACTCATCATAAATCAACATTGGTCATAATCCTATCACATCAATCAATGATTAAATCATTAACATAATTAAACAGCAACTTAACATTATTCACACAACACGATTAACAACCAAAAACACAGCATGTACGGGCAAAAGGGATAGGGAACTACATGCCCCTCGACATGCACGACATCTTGGACAACATAATAACTAATATATACTCCTCGACATACACTGAGAAAACAGTGAAATGATCGACCTATACTCCTCGACACGTCCCGCAACCTAATTATGCTAAAAAATCCAACGCATCATTCCCTAACACGCCTCACAGCCTAAAGCGGCACTCGGTACCTACCACTTCAGTATCCTCCCCAACCTCTAATTTGGCCAACAACACAGTCACGATATAACGTCTTAACAACCACACCACTATAATTCATAACATCCAGCCAACCGCTCGAAATAACAGAAAAATGAGCAATTATATTCCTATCTACAAATTCGTTCATTATACAAGACCGACTTCAACAATAATTCCTAACATCGTAATGACCATACCCTCATAACGACCATAACAACCTAAAGACAACAACAACAAGCAACAATCTACACTAACCTACACATGGATTAAACTGGACAGCCACACAGATACACAAAATATCTACAATACACCACCGGATAACTTCCTAAAACGGATTCATTAAACAGTCTTACAGTTCTTCCCAACGGCCACAACATGAATAAATGAGCAACTTCGATAGCAATTCAGGAACATCCAAGCATAAAATCATAAAACGACCAATTCCCACGTAATACGCATCATAAATCCCATTATAAGGTCAGAACCCCACCCTTACCTGGATTGAAGGTCGCTCAACCAATGCTTCGGCCGTAATCCTTGATCCGCTCTGCTCGACACCGAGCAGCTTGCTCTTTGTCCGCGCAACTCTATCGGTCAGCGTACAAGAATCCTTATTCTCCAACTAAAAGAATTCCTTGTGTTAGCTTCTCCTTGTATAGTAATCCTCTTGGGCCTAACCTACACCCCTACTTTACTACTTCTAACCAATAGCATAAGTCCAACATTATTTCATATATTCCCTTTAATTCCAGTATTATAATTATTATTAATTAACTAATTAATTAATTAATAATAATATAACAACTTATACCAATAAATCTTAACATCTCGCAACTTCCCACATAATCCAAAATAATTTAATTCAATAAATAATTAAATTATATTATGGGCGTTACCGTCGGGCGAGCCTCGGGCGAGCATGGCTTTTTATATTTTTGTAAAGACCATAACTTGAGTTTCTAGATGTAATTTGGTAGGATCAAATGAGTTAATTGATGTCTATTTTTCAGAACTTATAACATGATAAGTTGTATGTGGTGTGATGAATTCATCGTGATATACGTGTTATAATGAATTGGTATGGTTATAATGATAATATATGAAGGTCTTAAGCATCGTGAATTGTATGTTGCTCAGTGAATGATGGTGGTCGTATTGGTGTTTCACATTGATAGATGTAGATGTCAATTTGTGTTGTTTTGTTGCATGGTTGTGTCATATGCATTTCCTATTGGAGGCTTTGGTCCTCTTTGTTGGCTATGATCTTAGATGGCATGGATCGTGGGGCATTGTGAACCTCATTGTTCATGATGTGGGTTGCCTCTGATCCTAGATGGTGTGGATCGCGAGAGAGGTGAACAAAAATTGTTCACGATATTGGTGGATCTGGTCCTAGATGGCATGGATTCAAGAGAGATATTGGTACCACATATATTGGGTATGTGAGTTGGCCTCATTTCACTGCATTTTCATTAATATGATGTTTGAGTTGTGTGCTTGGTGTATGTATTACTTGATAATTGATGCTATGTGTTGATGATTATGTATGACTAGTGAAATAACATGCAATATAATTGTTGTATTTTGTGAAGGTTTGAGTAGTGAAATGTTTTGCTATGCATGATTTACTTGCTATATACTTATTACTATGCATTCTCTTATATTGTTGTAATATCTCACCCATCTGTTGGAATGATGCTTTATACAACATCATGTAGAAAGTCGGGAGTAGTCTGAGACTGCAGAGGTCCGAAGAGGTTGCTCTTCATTTTATTTAGAGTTGATGTCATTTATCTGATACATAACACTGGGAGGGATGAACGCATATTTTATTTTGTTATCTTTGGCTATTGTTTGGAGTCTTAGGAACTCCCAATTATATGAATAAATGTTGTTTTGGTTTGAAAAGCTTGTTGATTTCTAATATAAATATTTTTTCGCTGCATTAATAAAAGTTGAAGTTTAAGACCATGAGTTGACATTTCGAGTTCATCCATAAATGTGTTATGTATCTGTGTATATGTTTTAAGTAAGTCTTTGTATTGTTTCAAAGTTTAGCATCATAATTGTTTGTTAATTGATTTATTCTAAATAACAAAAATTACTCTGATTTTATTATTGATTCTTCAGAGAAATTAGGGTGTTACATTAGTAGTATCAGAGCAGGTCAGGCTGTCCGACCAAGTTATTGAGTCTGTAGTGTGGTATGACAGTTGAATAAAGTTGGTGTGTTTCTTCTAACCATTGTTTTTTGTGATGGTGTGAAACAGTGAAATATCTAGGAGAAACGATGATGTGATTATTGCTGCTTTCCAGGTTGTTGCTTAAGTTGTGCAACATCAGCCTAATACTGGTGGGAATGATGGATCACGTGTTTTATAAACATTTTAGAGGAATCATCCTCCTACTTTCAAGGGTAGGTATGATCCTGATGGAGCACAGGTTTGGCTGAAAGAGATTGAGAGGGTCTTTTGGGTTATGGACTGCTTGGAGGCATATAAGGTGCAGTTTGGTACACACATGTTGTCAGAGGCAGCTGATGACTGGTGGGTTAGCACCCGTTAGAGGCTATGAAGTATAGGTGAGGTTATCACTTGGGCTATGTTCAGCAGGTATTTTCTGAGGAAGTATTTTCTAGAGGATGTGCGCAAGAAGAAAGAGATAGAACTCCTAGAGTTGAAATAATGGAATTTGTCTATAATTGAGTATACTTCCAAGTTCTTGGATCTTGTGAAGTTCTATCCTCATTACAGTGAAGCAACTGCTGAGTTCTCAAAGTGCATCAAGTGTGAGAATAGGTTGTGCCCAGCGATCAAAAAGGAAATTAGATATCAGCAGATTCATAGATTTTTAGAGTTGGTGATAGCTACAGAATTTATGAAGAGGATAATAAGGCTCATTATAAGATTATGAGCGAGAGGAGAGGCAAGCCACAACAGAACCGTCGGGAGCCTTACATTGCTCCAACTGACAAGGGAAAACAGAAAGTTGTTGATGGTAAGAGGCCAAGTGGGGGAGGCGCTCCTGCTAACCTTAGGTGTTTCATGTGCGGTGAGTTGGGACATCGAATCAGTGAATGCTCGATTGATATAAAGAAGTGTTTCCGTTATTCTAAAGCTGGCCATGGGGTAGCTAATTGCAAACACAAGTCAGTGATATGTTTTAATTATGGTGAAGAGGGATGTGTCAGTACTCAGTGTCATAAGCCAAAGCAAGCTCAATCTGGTGGGAAGGTGTTTGCTTTAGCATGAAATTAGACATCCAGTGAATACAGACTGATCAGAGGTATATGTTTCATTAATAGTGATCCTTTAATTACTATTATTGATACTGGTGCTACACATTCTTTTATTACTGTTGATTTTGTGAAAATATTAAGTCTTGTGTTGTCTTCTATGATTGGATAAATGGTTATCAAGACTCCAGCTAAGGGATCAGTGACTACTTCTCTAGTATGCTTGAAATGTCCTTTGTCAATCTTTGATAAAGTTTTGTTGTGGATCTAGTTTGTTTGCCCTTAAGTGGTCTGGATGTGATCTTAGGTATGAATTGGTTGGAATGCAATTATGTTCATATTAATTGTTACAACAAATATGTAAGGTTTCTTGCTCCTGGTGAGGAGGCGGAAGGGTGTTTCTTGTCGGCTAGGTAATTGAATGAGTTGATGCAGAATGAGCTCAAGTTTTTTCTTTGATGGTGTATTTATCAATAGAAAGTCAAGCTACAATTAATGAGTTGCAGGTGGTGCACGATTTCCCTGAAGTTTTCCCATATCATATTTCATATGTGCTGCCAGAGAGAGAAGTGGAGTTTTCTATTGATCTTGTCCCTAGTACAAGACTCGTTTCGATGGCACCATATAGGATGTCGAAATTTGAGTTAACAGAGTTGAAGAAGCAATTAGAATACTTGCTTGAAAAGAAATTCGTGAGACCATGTGTATCACCTTGGGGAGCTCCAATGTTTCTAGTGAAAAATAAAGACGGTAGCATGAGATTGTATGTAGATTACTGGTAATTGAATAAAGTGACAATCAAGAACAAGTATACATTTTTAAGGATAGACGACTTGATGGACCAGTTGGTGGGTGCAAGCGTGTTTAGAAAAATTGACTTGAAGTTGGGTTATCATCAAATTCGAGTTAAAGACTATGATATTCAGAAGACGACTTTCAGGACTAGGTATGGACATTATGAGTATATTGTGATTCCGTTTGATGTGTCAGATGCTCCAGGAGTTTTCATGGAGTATATTAACAGAATCTTTCATCAGTACATGGATAAGTTTGTTGTAGTCTTTATTGAAGATAATTTGATTTATTCTTAGTCACCAAAAGAGCATGCTGAGCATTTGTGAATTGCATTGTAAGTGTTGAAAGAGAAGAAATCATATGCTAAGTTGTCTAAGTGCGAGTTCTTGTTGGAAAAAGGTGAGTTTTCTTGGCGACATAATTTCCAGAAAGGGTATTGCAGTGGATCCATCCAAAGCAGATGCAATTTTGCAGTGGGAGGCTCCAAAATCAGTTGTAGAGATTATAAGGTTTTTGGGATTCACAAGTTATTATAGAAGATTTATCGAGGGATTTTCTAAGTTAGCACTTCCATTGACTCGGCTAACTTGTAAAGGAAAAGCGTTTGTGTTGGATATTCAGTGTGATGAAAGTTTTATCGAGCTGGAGAAGAAATTGATGGAGGCTCCGATTTTGATATTACTAAACCTTGAGGAACCTTTTTTGTGTATTATGATGCATCTAAATTGGGTTTAAGTGGTGTGCTTATGCAAAATGACAAAGTGGTAGCCTATGCGTCGAGGAAATTGAAGATTCATAAGCGAAATTATCCTACTCGGGATTTAGAACTGGCTCTCGTAGTGTTTTTGCTAAATATTTGGAGGCATTACCTCTATAGCTTCAGGTTTGAAGTTTTTAGTAACCACAAGAGTTTGGAGTACTTGTTCGACCAAAAGGAACTGAATATGAGGCAACAAATGTGGTTAGAGCTGTCAAGGGATTACAACTTTGGCTTGAATTACCATCCAGGTAAAGCTAATGTTTTAGCAGACGCTTTGAGTCGAAAATCGTTACATATGTCTGCTATGATGGTTAGAGAGTTAGAATTTATTGACAAATCCAAATATTTGAGTTTAGTTTGCGAGTTAACATTGCATAACGTGATGTTGAGTATGTTGAAGATCAATAATTATTTCCTGGATACTCTTAAAGGAACATAGAAGTTAAGTGTAAAGCTGGTAGACGTGATGACTAACAGTAATTAGTCAGAAGACAGTGATTTTAAAGTGGATATGCAAGGTGTGTTGAGATTTTGTGACAAAATTAATATTCTTGATGACTCTGAGTTGAAGAAGATGATTCTGGAAGAAAGTCATAGAAGTAGTTTGATTATCCACCTGGGAGTTACTAAAATGTATCAAGACTTGAAGAAGTTATTTTTGTGGCCTGGATTGAAACGTGATGTGGCACGGTTTGTGTATGCGTGTTTGACTTGTCAGAAGTCGAAAGTTGAACACATGAAGCCTGCATGATTAATGAAATCGTTAGATGTTCCGGAATGGAAATCAAACTGTATATCGATGGATTGTGTGACGGGGTTGCCGAGTACTCTGAGAGCACATGATACCATTTGGGTGATTGTTGATAGGCTGACAAAATCAACTCATTTCATTCTGATGAATATCATTTTTTTTGTAACGAAGTTGGCGGAGATTTACATTCGTGTGATTATAAAATTTCACGGTGTTCCGTCGAGTATTGTTTTTGATAGAGATCTGATGTTTACTTCTGGATTTTAGAAGAGTTTGAAGGATGCATTGAGCATTAAGTTGAGACTAAGTTTTGTGAATCATCCACAGACCGATGGTCAAATGGAAAGGACTATTTAGTTATTGGAGGATTTTTTAAGAGCTTGTGTTCTTGAGGAGGGAGGTGCATAGGATAGTTATCTTCTAATGATAGAGTTCACGTATCACAATAATTTTCATTCGAAGTATTGGAATGGTGAAGCTACTGGCAAAAAACACAGAGCCACCATCAAACTTTATTTATCCCGAAGAAGGGGGAACTATCGAGAAAACCATAAGAGGATGGATAAGATGGTCTTGCAACCAAGAGAAAGGGTAAGGGAGTCTATTATGCAAGGGGAAGGTATTAGCACCCCTCACATCTGTTGTACTCAACGGGATCCATTTTTCTTGTTTGCTTTTAAGGGTGTGTTTATCTATTACTATACTTGCTTAAGGGGAAAGAAAAGGTTTTTTATTATTGCGTTCGTGAGGGTTTTTTATCCAGTGAAGGAATCAGAACATTGTAGTTCTTCTAAAAATGTTGTTTTGTTGGTGTTTTTTAATGGGAGACATTAACGCACACATTCTAGCAATAGGCACGGCCTGTATCATGGTATAATGGAGATAACATGCCCCTTTGGGGAGTTTTGATTGGTTGAATGTTTTATGAGTTTTAAAAAGAATTCGAGTAATGATTAAATGTTTTTGAATTTTTGATTTGTGAAAGATAAGTTTAAATCTTAATTACAAAAGAAAAGTCAAAGGGGAAAGTCTACCCTAATATTGTCATGCATGGGTTTCAACCCAAGGTCTAATTAGTTCGCATCTTAAAGAAGAGGAAACAATTATCCTAAGGGAGCATGTTATAAGCACAAAGTAAAAGGAGAAAGTGTTGGTGAAGAGTGATCATGGAAAAAGTAACGACACAATAGGTAGTATTATGAAGGGCGTGAATGGATTACTTGGTGTATGGGAATTGAATCGGGTTATGATTAACCAAGGGGTGTACTTGATTAATCTCATGAGAATAGGTGTTCCTACCCTCAACCATGAGACCCTTTGTACATGGAAACACTTGGTATATGGACCAAAGTGGTTGATTCTGGTTATGATTAACCAAAGGCAAGACTTGATTAACCTCGTGAGAATGGTCATGCCTAAACTCAACTATGAGACCCTTTAAGAAGATGCTTGGTATGTAACCCAAGGGGAGAGAAGTTGCTTCAATGTACAAGATGAAAATAAAAATCCTATACAAGGTGGCCATGTGCATGCTCCTAGAAAGTGGGACTAGCGTAGCACTAGTATTCTAAATGACCAATTGAAATAATTGATTGAATAGTTGTCACCATAAGAAAGCCCAAGACCAAGCTATGAAATATGTGCAAGTGTGCATTTGTAAGTGGATACCTACTCATTGATGATGAGCCAAGAGGAGGCCATGTGTTCTAATAGGATGACATATGCATAATTAAGAAACAATTAAAACATACAAAAAATAAACCCTAAGCTATTACAAACATACGGGGATTCAAGTTTATAAATAGGGATGGAATACAATCCTAATTAAATTATTACAACCATATTGAATAGCTATAAAAAAATATAAAAAGGAAAGTACTATACAAAGAAATAAAAAAAAAATTATGTATTGACACATATCCCTTATGCATCGACACATGCCACTTCCTGTTTCTGAAAAAAACCAAAATCAACTTACTATGAGTCGATACATAATGGTATGTGTAGACTCATTTCTTGTTTGTGTCGACACATTCGTGTTTTGTGTCGACTCATACACCTTTCTTGCCCCTGGAAATAAAAAATAACACAGTATGAGTTAACACATAAGATTTTGTGTCGACTCATTTATGTTTTGTGTCGATACATACACATTTTGTGTCGACTCATAACCTATTTTGTGCCTGATATGCGTCGACTCATACTGCTGTTTTTTGTTTCTAACACAGCTCTGCTACATGTAAAAGTCAGTTCTCAACATATAATTGATAAAAATGAAAATCAAACATGTGGTTATCTTCAAGGGTATGATATCTACATTTATCTTCAAAAATGAATTACTAATGATGCTTGAAATGAAGATCTAAACCTCAAGAAGACTTACCTTGAAACTGAAATTTATGTTATGAGTTTGAACACCTTTCAAGAGCCTGTGGTGATCAGAATGGCTTCAGTGATCCTTTAAGAAGTTGCTTCAATCTTTGCTTTTGTATTGAGAGCTGCAAGGTTGTACAGGGGGTTGAAGGGTTTTTTCTGTTTCTGTTTTCCTTTTGAGTTGCTACTGTTTTTTTGTGGTTTATGTTTTATGGTTCAAAACATTTTCATGATTCAGTATAATTTAATGGTTGTTGTTGTTTTTCTTTTCTGGTTTTGAAATGTTTTTCTTCTCTTCTTCTCACAGTGTTTTTCTCTCTTTTCTCTGCTGTCTTTTTTTTCTCTCTCAATATCGCTATTGTCTCTCTTTTCTTTCACACAAAACTCTCCTCTATCAATATTACTCTTGTATCCTCTCCCTTTTTCTCTGCCCATTCTATTGTTTGTATATCAGCTGAGAGGTGGGAATTGGGGGGAAAGGTTGGTGAGATTTTAAACAATTTTGACATGATATTTCACTACTTTTCCATTACAGATTTGGGTGACTTCTATTTTATGTAATGTTTGGCATTTGTTGGCAGCAGTTTTTGACAGTTTTAGCAGGCCGTCTTTATAGGTTTTTGGACTGTTATACATGGACTGTTTTTGTGTAGGAACAACATGTTTTTGACTGATATGCTTGGACTGGTTGGTGCAAACCTTGGGCTTTATACAACAGCAAATTAGACAACATTGTTTGGACAGTTTGGATTGGTTTTGAGCCTGTTATATTTGGACAGTTTGGACTTGTAATGAGAAATTCCTTTGTGTGATTTCAAGTAGTCATGGCATGAATCCAAAAATAATTTCAAGATAATCAATAGTGGCTTGATTCTTGAATATAGTAACTTGTGATGTAAGGAATTGGTGACTTGTGAACAAAAGATAATGTATGAAATACCAATTTCCATTATTTCTAATTTACAATCCAAACCCATGTTTTCTTTCTCTTCCAATTTCGAATCTTCATGGCAAATTTAAACCACTTGGAAAATGATAGATGTCGTCTTAGTTCAAAATTTATTCCCTAAAGAAACTCCCCAAATAACAAAATTTAACTAATATGAGAAAAATTCCTGGGTTTCACCCCTTATACCTCTTGATAAGCAATTGACTTGTAGAAGGAGATAAATCTCAACGTGACCTTGAAGCAAAAATCCTAGTTTCCTGAAAACACTGTGAAACTTTAATATTGCATAACCACTGAACTCTTGGACCTCAGGTGTCTTTATTCAATGAAATGCATGATATGAAAATGAACTAGTGAAGATGATGTAGATGAAATGCGAAGCCTAAGCCTAACAAAAGTAAAAGGTAGGACAAATTTGGATTATGACAGTTTCCCCTATTTAATCGTCTTAAACCTGATGGTGAGGTGGGCGTCAGCCTTTCAAATATTAGATGTAGAAGATAATTAAATACTAAGACTTGAAATTTGTCTTGGAGAGATGGTGTGAGTGTTATTTGTTCATGACGTTTGCTGGGGATAAAAAATGAGTTTTCTGGTGAACTAGTTATGACAGATAAATGGGGTTGAATAATGTTACCTTGTACTGAGGTAACGGTGCCAATACAAGGTCCTCGGGGAGGTGGGTGTTAAAGTGACTGAAAAGATATGGTTGATGATGTAGTGGTGACGGAAAGTTGAATTAATTACAACATGATAACTTAAAGACAATGGGTAAACTCGAAGACAATGGTGAATTTATCGTGTGGGATCCACGACCCAAAAAGAAAGGTAAAGACGATGAGTAAAGATCGGCGTATGATCCATGACCCAAGAGAAAGGTAAAGACAATTTGAAGGTAAGACCTGCAAGCGACCTACGATCCTAGAAAAGATAACATGAAGGTAAGACCTACGAGCGATCTATGACCCTAGAAAAGACAACATGAGGGTAAGACCTATGGGCAACCTACGACCCTAAAAAATATAGCGTTAGGGTAAGACCTACGACCGACCTACAACCCTAGAAAAAATACACGAGGATAAGACCTACGAGCGACCTATGACCCTGGAAAAGATAACATAAGGGTAAGACCTACGAGCGACCTACGACCCTAGAAAAGATAACGTGAGGGTAAGAGCTACGAGTGACCTACGACCCAATAAAAGATAACGTGAGGGTAAGACCTACGAGCGACCTACGACCCTAGAAAAGATAATGTGAGGTTAATACCTACGAGCGACCGACCTACGACCCTATAAAATATAGCATGAGGGTAACACCTACGAGTGACCTACGACCCTAGAAAAGATAACATGAGGGTAAGACCTACGATGACCTACGACCCTATAAAAGATAACATGAGGGTAAGACCTACGAGCGACCTACGACCCTATAAAAGATAGCATGAGGGTAAGACCAACGAGCAACCTAAGACCCTAGAAAAGATAATGTGAGGGTAAGACCTACGAGCGACCTACGACCATAGAAAAGATAACATTAGGGTAAAACCTACGAGTGACCTACGACCCTAGAAAAGGTAACATGAGTACTGAGCATTGAGGAGTGCAATATACTGGAACCACGACTTATTTTGGTTGGTAGTGTAATGACGGATGTTAACTGGGAATTATAAGGATGATATTCTTTGCGGGGATGTTTTACTGCTTTGGGGATTTATTTGGGGCTTTCATGCAAGGTATCAAATCTGGCTCATGCTTCATATGCATTTTGAAGTGTGGCATGATAATTCATGGATATGCTATGCATTTGAGGATGTAATGTAATATGAAGTGATGATTATTGTATGCAAAGGGCAAAATATTAGGCTCATTGGGATCATTTACACATTGAAAACTTCGAGAATTAATTTGTAGCCTTGCCGAGTTCACTAGGGATTAAATCTTGCAGAGGGGGAGTAGCTTGATCTGACTTTCTTCACATGATGGACTTCTTGTGAATGACTGAGTGGAGATGTGGGTCTCATCAAATGCCCTAAGTTTCACGATGTTGGAGAATCGGGTGCTCAATCGTCTATAAGGAGGTGACGAAGACAGAAGCTTGGTCGAGGTGATTGTTATGACTTGCTACCTGCATAGAAAAACAAACACTTAAACATCATGGAATTCCCTTAGGATGCCTTCATATCCATGTAATGTCATGTTTCACATCTTATCTTGTAATTATTATTGCCTTATTGTTTTCAATGCAATGCTTAACAAAGAATTTAAATCACAATTCGCATACGAAAAATAAAGTGAAAAGGACATAACAAAGACTTTTTCGTGGAAGGAAAGATTTTTATTAATGAGCTTGGCCTATGAATAGGCATTCGTACATGGAAAAAAAATCCTAAATGAGGAAGTTGCAAATAAAAAATAAGATACGATAAGAAAAATGGCAATAAGAAAATCTCGAAATTCCATCAAAACTGATATTGCTATAGTTCACATATCCTAGATCATCCTAGCCATGTGCTTCCGAAGGATAATAGTTGAATTGATCCATCCCGTGTTAGGATGGTGCACTTCTTATTCGTGAAGAGTCTTTAGACTGCAGTCTCTCGCTTTTTGTCCCTAATTTTTGCTTGGATCGCCCTTTTGAGTTTTCAATCTACCAGGACACCCATTTTTGCCTAAGCCAACCTTTCGGGTTTTCAACTTAGCGGGTTATTATCTTCTTTTTTTATTTTTTATCCCTAACTTTTTCCTAAGCCTGTCTTTCGGGTTTTCGACTTAGCGGGTCTTTTATGCGTAGTATTTTTTGACAGAGTCTGAATTGACTGGAAGTGGAACGTCTTCCCCATCCATGTTTGTCAGGATTAGAGCACCTCCTAAGAAAGCTTTCTTCACGATGTATGACCCCTCATAGCTGGGAGTCCACTTACCTCTTGGATCAATGTGAATTGGGAGAATCTTCCTTAAGACCAGGTCACCTGTATGGAACTCTCGAAGTCGAATCTTTTTGTGAAATGCTCTCTTGAGACGCTGTTTGTATAACTGACCATGACAAATGGCTTCTAGGAGCTTCTCTTCAATGAGATTGAGTTGGTCGAGCCTTGTTTGAATCCATTCAGCTTCATCAAGTTTAGTATCCATCAGAACCCTTACTGAAGGAATTTCCACTTTGACTGGGAGCACCGCGTCCATACCATAGACTAGTGAAAATGGAGTTGCCTCAGTGGAAGTACGCACCGAAGTTTGATAGCCGTGCAGGGAAAAAGGCAACATCTCATGCCAATATTTGTATGTTCTAACGATTTTCTGGACAATCTTATTTATGTTCTTGTTTGCTTCTTCGAGTGCTCCATTCATCTTTGGTCGATATGGTGATGAATTATGGTGCTCAATCTTAAATTCTTCACACATTTCCTTCATCATTTTGTTGTTGAGATTCGACCCGTTATCAGTGATGATCTTGTTAGGAGTTTCGTAACGACATATGATTTATTTCTTGATGACGCGGGTGAAACCTGCTTGGTCACATTCGTGTACGAAGCTGCTACCACCCACTTGGTGAAGTAGTCAATAGCAACAATAATGAACCTATGTCCATTTGAAGCGCTCAGCTCGATCCGTCCAATCATATCAATTCCACACATTACAAAGGGCCAAGGTGAAGTCATCAAATTTAAAGAGGTGGGAGGAACGTGTATCATTTCTACGTAAACCTGACATTTATGGCACATCTTCACATATACACAACAGTTACTTTCCATCATCATCCAGAAATAACCTGCTCGTAGGATTTTCTTGGCCATGGAATGTCCACTGGCATGAGTCCCAAATAAGCCCTTGTATATTTATTGTATCATGGATTCTGCTTCGTGCCTATCCATGCATCTGAGTAGATTCGAATCATAGTTTCTTTTGTAAAAAACGTCTCCTGACAATAAAAACTTTGATACCAACCTTCTAAGAGTCCTCTTATCACATATTGTAGCACCCTCGGGGTACTCTTGCTTCTCAAGATAACTTTTGATGTCGAAGTACCATGACTTTTCGCCCGACACGTCTTCAGTTGTGAGGCAATGAGCAGGGAAAACGTGTGCTGGCTCCTTGTAACAAAGGATTCTTATATTGGGTGCATGATTCGGATAAATGACTTTGAACATTGCTGCTAAAGTAGCCAGAGCATCTTCCAATTGATTAAATTCTCTAGGAATATGCTCAAAGGTGATCTCATAAAAAGAGGGAAACAACTCTAATATACAATCCTGATATGGGACTAAATTAGTGTGTCGTGTATCCCAATCACCTCATACTTGATATATTACTAAGGTAGAGTCCCCATAAACTTCAAGAATCCTGATCTTCAATGCAATGGTTGCTTCAAGTCCCGTTACACAAGCTTTTTATTTTTCGACATTATTCGTACAATTAAAACATAGCCTGGTTGTGAAAGGCGTATGAGTATTGCGTAGAGAAGTTAAAACTTCCCTAATACAATGGCCCATGGAATTTGACGCACCATCGAACGTTAGAGTCCATTGCTCCCGTAGTTCAGGTCCTTCCTTATCATCAAGTTTCATAATATCCTTTTCTGGAAAATCGAACTTTATTGACTAGTATTCTTCCAATGGCTGATGGGCGAGATGATTAGCAAGAATGCTACCTTTTATAGCCTTTTGTGTGACGTACTGGATGTCATACTCAGACAAAAGAATTTTCCATCGAGCCAATCTCCATGTAAGTGTCGCTTTCTCAAAGATGTACTTTATCGGATCCATCATATATATCAGAAGTGTAGAATGCGTCAACATGTATTGCCTCAAACGTTATGCTGCCCACATAAGAGCGCAACAAGTCTTCTCAAGTAATGAATACCTTGATTCACAATCAGTAAACTTCTTGCTCAAGTAATAGATGGTGTGTTCTTTTCGTCCAGTATCATCGTGTTGTCAGAGCACACAACCCATATATCCTTCAAGAACAGTCAAATACATAATGAGAGGTCTCCCTAGAAGTAGAGGTATGAGTATTGGTAGTTCCTGAAGGTATTGCTCAATCTTTTCGAAGGATTCTTGACAACTTTCATCCCAATGGACATCGTGATTCTTGTGTAGCAATTTAAAGATGGGTTCACAGGTAGCCGTAAGATGGGAAATGAACCTGTGTATGTAATTTAACCTTCCAAGGATCCCATGTACTTCTTTTTCAGTTTTCGGTGTCGGCATATCCTGTATTTCTCTCACCTTGTCTGAATCTACTTCAATCCCTCGCTGACTTACAATAAAGCCAAGTAACTTGCCTGACCGAACCACAAAGGAGCACTTGTTGGGATTAAGCCTTAACCTAAACTTTCGTAGACGACCAAACAAATTCTGCAAGTGGACCAAATGTTCTTCCTCATTTTGTGATTTTGCGATCATATCGCCCACGTACAGCTCGAGCTCTTTATGAATCATGTCATGAAAAAGAGTCACCATAGCATGCTGATATGTCGCACCAGCATTTTTGAGACCAAAAGGCATGACCCTATAGCAAAAGGTACCCCAAGGAGTTGTAAAAGTTGTTTTATCCATGTCTTCAGGAGCCATTTTTATCTGATTGTAACCCGAGAATCCATCCATGAAAGAGAACACTGATGACTGAGAAGTATTATCAACCAATACATCAATATGAGGCAATGGTAAATCATCCTTTGGGCTGGCTCTATTCAAGTATCGGTAGTCCATACACATACGTACCTTACCATCATTCTTGGGTATAGGCACAATGTTAGAAATCCAAGGCGGATAATTTATCACAGATAGGAAGTATGCATCAAGCTGTTTCGGAACTTCTTCCTTTGATCTTCAAAGCCATGTCGGGTTTGGTCCTTCGCGGCTTTTACTTTACAGGAGGACATTCTGGCTTGAGTGGCAATTTGTGCATAACTATATCAGTGTCTAAACCGTGCATGTCTTCATACGACCAGGCAAAGATGTCAGCATACTCTCAAAGCAACTCAATCAACCCCTTCTTTTCTTCACTTTTCAAGGCGTCACCTATCTTGACTTTTCTCTTTACCTCTTAAGTACTAACATTGATAACTTATGTTTCTTCTTGATATGGATGAATGACCTTATCTTCCTATCTCAAGAGTCTTTCTAGTTCTCCATGGACTTCACAATCTTCCCCACTATCCTCGTTAGCATGGTCAAATGAATTCTCCCGGATATTAGGAACCATAGCACTATCATTTCCGATGGAATTCAAGACAAATTTTAATGATTGATGATTTTATGCTTTATTTTAGAAAGTGCAAGAAAATATTTAGAATATGAAAAGAAAAGCATTGCCATTTTTATTTTGAAAAGTAAAAGTGAAAGAAAAGACAGAGAGCAAAATTGTATGCGAAAGTTTGATTTTTCATTCAATTTTAAATGGAGATTGAAACATAAGGGGCCTCTTCTACAAGTTGTCTCTATGCCTTTGGCAAGGCACATGACTTAATGGAAATAGAAAATTACACATCAAGGAAAACAACTTCAGGGATGTCTGCAGCAGTCCAATTGTTGAGCTCCTGGTCTAGCGTAATCTGATAGATAAATCTGGAAACATCATCATCGTCACCTTCATCATCTGTTGAGAGCACTTGTCCTTCTTTACTTGTACCAGCACTGATGAACACTTCAAAAATTGAGGGAACCTGCTTTCCTTTTAGAGGAACCAAACTAGCTTTCATGGAGGACAACGGCTGATATCTGAGACCACAACGATCTTTCTTCTCTTGTACTTCAATCAATTTGCCCCAACCATCATAGGGAGATCTAGCATCTATGAGGGCTTTGGCATCCTTCAAAGAGGTCATGGGTGCTTCAGACTTCTTACCTTCCACGACGGGGAACTTGTCAACAGTAATAATCTCCAAAGCTTAAAAGGGCAACTCCTGCACCTCACCTTCCACTTCCATATAACAGTAGGTTGTTAGATTGTTAATCACTACATCTTCTTCTCCACAAACGATGACAACTTTTTCATTCACAATGAACTTCAGGCGTTGATGAAGAGTATATGTCATAGCTCCTACTACATGGATCCATGGGCGACCCAAAAGGCAAGTATAAGATGGGCGAATGTCCATAACATAGAATGACAGATAGAAAGTGTGGGGACCAATCTTGATAGGCAAGTCCACTTCTCCCTCCATAGATCTCCTTGAAACATTAAATGCTCGAACACTTAGGGTGGAAGGCCTCATCATCACCCCGTCCATATTTAGCTTAAACAAAGTAGCCTTAGGCATCACATTGAGTGAAGAAACTGTATCTACCAAAACTCGAGATAAAACCGTATCCAGACACTTCATAGAAACATGCAGCACTTTATTATGGGCTCTACCTTCAACTGGAAGCTCATCATCATAGAAACCCAAACAATTTCCTACAACAACATTGGTTACGATCTCTTTAAACTGGGCCATTAAAACGTCTTGATTAACATGGCCGAAACACAAAATCTTCAGTAAAGCATTGTGATGGGTCTTCGAACACAAGAGGAGAGACAATATGGAGATCTTGGACGACGTCTGGTTGAGTTGATCAACCACTTTGTAATCAATGTGCTTAAGAATCCTCAACAGCTTCTCCGCTTATTTTCCTACAGAAGGTTCAGGATGACAATCAATCACTTTCTTACCCCTAGCCTTGGCCAAAGCATCATTGTCAGTTTCTTTGGGAGGTGGTGGTGGGGGAGAAAAGATTCGGCCACTACGAGTCATATTACTGGTTCCTATAATGGTGCTAATATTCTTGTCACCCACTGGAGGACAATCATATTTCTTCCCAAGAATATATACCACGTTATACTCCCACGGGACTACCTTTGAGTTATAGAATAGAGGAGGAATAGGAGTTGGAGTTATTGTGGGGGCAGCGGAAGCTTGAATCATTAATGGGCTAGTAGGAGCCTGAATTGTCAACGGGGTACTCGGGGTTACTAAGATGCTTCTCAGATAATAAAGAATTTCCAAGACATCAATATCTTCTTCTAGAAATATCTTCTCTACTTGTAGGACACCTTCATTCATTAGTTGTTGGATAGCCGTCTTCAAACTAGTACATTCTTCAGGTTTAGAGGAACATGTCAAATAAAAATCATGGAGTTCTTGCAACACCTCATGCTCCAAAAAATGTTCTCTAACAGTCCCTAATGACATATTAATCTCGTCAACCTTGGTTACGAAAGTCAGTTCACTACTTTCTTCAATAGCATTAACCGCTGCCCCTGGGCGAGGAAGCATGGGATTACTCTGAATATTGTGACCAACATGGTTGAAATTGATGGCATTTGCATCGAGGAGGTCTTAAACTTTACATTTAAATGCTCTATAATTCTAAATCGTGTGGTCTGGGGCTCCATAATGAAATTCATAATGAGCATTGATGTCATACCCCCTAGTAAGAGGATTAGGTGGTGGACCAAGTTCCCGCAGTTGAACCAACTGATTGGAAAGCAACTAAGGGAGAAGCTGAGCATAGGACATAGGAATGGGATCAAATCTTCTTTCAGGCACTCTCTGTCTCTGTGGAGCTCTCGGACCTTGAGGTTGTCGATTCTGTTGTTGATAAGTTGGAGGTGGTGCAAATTGTTATTGTGGAAGATATTGTGATTGAGGAGTGAAAGGTCATTGTTGGGCCATCCAGGGTACTGGAGTTGTAGCACCATACACTTGATGAACAAATTGATTAGTAATAGTAGCTGGTGTTAGGAAATACGAAAATCGAAGTTGGGGATATGCAGGAGCTTTCCCTTGGTTGATGGTGACAGCACTAGTCTCACCCTCTTTCTTCTTGACGAAACCAGAAAATGGCTTTCTACCAATGCCAGTACTGTTGTTGGTATTGTTAGGGACACCTTGGATCATTCCAACCGTAATATAAGTTTCAACATGTTTTCCAATAATGACCATATCAGAGAAAGAAGTAGCGGTATTGTTGAGCATGTGTTGGAGATAAGGAGCTCATAAAGTACCTATGAACAAATCAATCAGTTCATAATCCAAGAGAGGAGGTTGGACCCTTGCAACCAGTTCACGCCACCTTTGAGCGTACTCTTTGAACGACTCTTCAGATTTTGTATCATCCCTTAAAACTGAGTACGGCTAGGAGCCATGGCGGTATTATAATGGTAATGTTTCAAAAAGGCATCAGCAAGTTCTCCCTAAGTACTGAAAATGAGTTCTTTCTAGTTGCATATACCAGTCCAACGGTGCCCCGGTCAAGCTATCTTGGAAGAAGTGCATGATTAACAGTTCATTTTCAGCATAGGCTGCCATCTTACGACAATAGGAACGAAGATGAGTCTCTGGACAGGATACGCCTTTGTATTTGTCAAAATCAGGAACCTTGAATTTGGGAGGGATAACTACCCCAGGCACGAGACACGTTGCAGCAGTATTGAATCCCGAAGTCTTGATGCCCTCCATGGCTTTGAGACGCTCTTCAAGAGCATGGTACATTTTTAAAGTTTCAACAACTTCGTCGACAAGATTCACGTGGGGTTCAACAAGATCAATGATGTCGCGATGATTATCAACATCATTCTGAGGAGCTCCAATATGAAGAGTTTCCATTAAAATGAATAGTTTCCATAAGCATGAAGATTTTCCATAAGTTGATCCATGTGAGTGCCCATGGTATCCATATCTCCTCAGAGAGCATTCTGATTCTCTTCAAAAAGATCCATAAGTCTTCGTTGGTTGCTTCTTGTATGGTAGGGATGTAGAGAAGTCGTCTTTTCTATTCACTGATGTCTGATGGAAAAGGGACCCCAATAAGTTTTTGTTATGAATAATGGATGCATGATAGTATGAATGAATTTTTTTCTTCATTTCTAAGGAAATCAAAAGACTCGTCTATCTTTTAAAAATTTTTGTTTTCATTTTTGAAAAGCTCGACCAACGAGACTTGTCTTTGGAATTCCTTAGATATGAGATGTATATACATGATGGTATGATGTCATGGTATGCTATGGCATGAGATTTCAGCTCCACATATTCTGGATAACCAAGTGTAGTCCTTTGCATAAACTGAAAGTAACAGGATCAAAAGTCTGACGTCACTGGCATGGAGTCAAAGTAACCATCCATAACGTATGTACTAGGGGTTTATCACCTGCCGAACAAGTTTCTAGGGAAACCTCAGAGTCTACGTTCTTCCTTTGGATATTACCGATGTCCCAATTACTCAGTAATCGATAATATTCGTTGGAAAATATCGTCCGAGTACAGCATCGCGTGACAACTATTTTTGGATTACTCTGTTATAGTCTCCGCACTACACCTAAAAAGGCCAGGATGTGTTAATGGTTCTATGGCCATCAGCTTCTCTGGTTCTAAGGTCGAAAGCAATAATATCTTCCTGATTATTTGGTAAACAATACTACATTCAAGGGGACCTCCACTGAGTGGGGGATTTCATGCCTCCTTCTTCGGGATTACCCCCTCAAAGTTAGCATGACTATACTTCCCATCCTAATCCTAAATATAACTCAAGTCCGGCCACAGGACTTATCAAATGTAATCACCCAACCCAACATCACAAAAGAAACAACATATCTAGAATATGTGAGTAGCAACAATATAATGCAATATATACAAAAGAATACAATAAAGAAATAAAAAAGTAAAGAAAATAAAGTAAATAAATAAACACTTAAAGAGATAAATAAACCAAAACTAGGATAGACTCGCAAAAATCCCCAGCTGAGTCGCCAGCTGAAGCTACTGGAAAAAAACACAGAGCCGCCACCGAACATTATTTATCCCAAAGGAAGGGGAAATATCGAGAAAACCACAAGAGGATGGATAAGATGGTCTTGTGATTAAGAGAAAGGGTAAGGGAGTCGATTATGCAAGGGGAAGGTATTAGCACCCCTCACATCTATTGTACTCAACGGGATCCATTTTGCTTGTTTGCTTCTAAGGGTGTGTTTATTTGTAACTATGCTTGCTTAAGGGGTAAGAAAAGGTTTTTTATTATTGTGTTCGTGAGGGTCTCGTAACCCTTTGCCTACGTATCCAGTGAAGGAATCATAACATCATAGTTCTTCTAGAAAATGTTGGTTCATTGGTGTTTTTTAATGGGCGACGTTAACACACACATTCTAGCAATAGGCACGACCTGTATCACGGTAGAACGGAGATAACATGCCCCTTTGGGGAGTTTCGATTGGTTGTGTGTTTTGCGAGTTTTAAAATGAATTCGAGTAATGATTAAATGTTTTTGAATTTTTATTTGTGAATGATAAGTTTTAATCTTCATTACAAAAGTAAAGTCAAAGGGGAAAGTCTACCCTAATGTTATCATGCATGGGTTCCAACCTAAGGTCTAATTAGTTCGCATCTTAAAGAAGAGGAAACTATCATCCTAAGGGAGCATGTTATAAGCACAAAGTAAAAGGAGAAAGTGTTGGTGAAGAGTGATCATGGCAAAAGTGACGACACAATAGGTAGTATTGTGAAAGGCATGAATGGAATGCTTGGTGTATGGGAATTGAATCGGGTTATGCTTAACCAAGGGGTGTACTTGATTAATCTCGTGAGAATAGGTGCTTCTAACCTAACCATGAGACTATTTGTGCATGGAAATACTTGGTATATGGACCAAAGTGGTTGATTCGGGTTATGATTAACCAAAGGCAAGACCTGATTAACCTCGTGAAAATGGCCATGCCCAAACTCAACTATGAGACCCTTTATGAATATGCTTGGTATGTAATCCAAGGGGAGAGAAGTTTCTCCAATGTACAAGATGAAAATAAAAATCCCATACAAAGTGGACATGTGCATGCTTCTAGAAAAGTGAGACTAGCGTGGCACTAGTATTCTAAATGACTAATTGAAACAATTGATTGTATAGTTGTCACTATAATAAATCCCAGGACCAAGCTATGAAACATGTTCAAGTATGCATTTCTAAGTGGATACCTTCTCATTGATGATGAGCCCAAGAGGAGGCCATGTGTTCTAATTGGATGACATATGGATAATTAAGCAACAATTAAAAGATACAAAAAAACCCTAAGCTATAACAATCATATGGGAATGGGGGGTACAAGTTTATAAATGGGGACATAATACAAGCCTAATTAAATTATTACAACCATATTGAATAGCAATAAAAAATATAAAAAGAAAGTAGTGTACAAAGAAAGAAAAAACAAATTTTATGTATTGACAAATATCCCTTATGCATCGACACATGCCACTTCCTGTTTCTGAAAAAAATCAAAATCAACTCAGTATGAGTCGATACATAATGGTATGTGTCGATTCAATTCTTGTTTGTGTCGACACATTCGTGTTTTGTGTCGACTCATACACCTTTCTTTCCCCTGGAAATCAAAAATAGAACAATTTAAGTCGACAAATAAGGGTTTGTGTCGACTCATTTCCGTTATGTATTGACACTGTGATGCGGTGGGAGAACTGACTTGAGGTTTTGCGTTTGTGTTTGCAAATGTCGCGGTTAGCAAGAGTCGCCACCAACTTTTCTTTTATCCAAAAGGAAAGGTAAAAAATCACAGGAAAGACCTTTGAGATGTTTTCTTGAGTTCGGGGAGTAGATTATGAAAAGGGAAGGTGCTAGCACCCTTTTCATCCATGGTTTTCCATGGGCTCTTAGTTACTTGTTTAGATCACTTGCTTTGCTTTGAAATTGTTTGAAATGGTGCTTTGTGTGGTTTTGAAAGTATTTTGAAAAGAGGCCTTTGTTTAGGCAATCTTTGTAATGATTCTCGTTCGTAAGAATGTATACAAAGATGTTTGTCTTTTGAAAAATGTTTCAATATTTTGTAAAATGTTTTGAAATGTGTGTGTGTTTGTTTTTGAAAATAGCAAGGATTATTTTGAAATTGATCAAGTAACTAGAAGCGTTCTACCTACTCAAAAGTCTTTCTTGTGCATTTTTATTCCTTTGACATTGTTGATTTACCATTGATTTGGTAAACAACCCTATCTTTGGATGTAAATGGGACGGGCGTGGGTCATCTTATGACCATGATAGTAATGTTGCCAAGTATCTTAGCAATTTTTAGGGACCAAGATCATCTTTGTTTAGGCAACCTTTTGATAGCGTCATCGAGATACTATAATCTTATTTTGTTTTATTTTTCCAAGATACTTCGTGTGCGCAACATGGCCATTTTTATTTAGGCAACAAAGTGGGTGAAACCCTAAGGGTGCTTGTGTGCAACGTGTGTCATTTTTCATGCATTTGATTTGTCTTGTATTAGGTCTTGTCTATTTGTTTTGTTTTTGGTCTTGTCATGCAAACCCTAGTTTACTAAACATGGTATAAATGCGATAAATTGCATAAATGTAAACTAAGCTATTACAACAATTATTATGGGAGGGGGATACAAGTTTTTTGAATGGGGATATTGCACAAAATAAACCCTAAAAATACTATTACAACCCAATTGAATATTGTGCGAATAAATAAATATACAAATATTTAAATATGCAATGCAATGTATTTATGGAAAAAATGTTTTGTATTTATTTAAGGTATGAGAAAATAAAATTAATTAACCCTAGAAAATAAGAAAAAATAATATTATTATTTTTGAAAGGGGGAAACCCTAATTTTTGATTAAAAGAAATATATGTTTTCTATTATTTATTTTGTCTATTTTTGTACTAGAAAATTATAAATAATATTATATGTCAATATTAACAATTAAATATACATGAGAAGATGAATATTTTGTGTGTAAAATAATAAAATAAAAATGTATAGTACTTTTAAATGTATTTACAATTTATTATAAGAAAATAAGTTCTATTTATCAAAACAAATTATTTTCCATGTGAAAAAAAAAAGTAAAATTGCAAAAAAAAATTTAATTATTTTTTAGGATTTTTAAAGTTCATAAAAAATGATTAAAAGCAATAAACATGAAAATATAAAGAAAAATGCAAAAAAAATATAAAATAAGAATCAGGGGGTGCAAATTATGGTCAGGGGGTGTGGAAATCAAAACAGAAGGCCCAAGCGCGCCAAAGGCCCTCCAGCCATCTCAGTGCGCGCATATATGCTTCAACCTGTAACTCTCAGATGCTTGCACAAAAACAAAAACTCATAACATAAAACATGTAGCATTTAATCTAACCATTCCAATGATATAAAATTTGTAATCTAACTCTCAAAGATCAGGGAGAATTTTGTCAGCCCTAATTCGTGACCTAATTATTTCATGAACTTCAAGCTTCAAATTCTCATGGCACAGTTAATATAAATGAAAAGTATGCATATGTACAACTTCATCATGATAAGGGCTACATTTTTTCTTCACAAATTGTGGTTTGAGGATGCCTAAATAGAAAGATAGAGTTTTGAAAAATACCTCCTTCAGCTGGATTTGGATATGAAAATATGGGGACTTTGAGTGAGGCCTGAGGATCGTGTGAGCTTCCTTTAACTTCCTTCAAACTATTCCAATGCCTAGCTTGCTTGGTGGATGGCAAGAACTCTCTGTAGAAGTCAAGTTGCAAGTTCCAAGTTTGAAAATGGAAATGGCAGAAACAGGGGTTACAGCAACAATGTAAAGGCATGGATAGCTTTAGTATGATGTGTAGAAGGTGTTTCAAATGTCAAGCTACAAAACGCACGAGCCAAAATGAAGTTGGCAATGATTTTGCAGAACTGCAATGTTTGGGCAGAAAAATGATGTTTTTGTGTTTGAGAGAGTTTTGGAGGCAATGCCTTTTTGTTCTGAGTTGTGACAAGTTTGTATACTTGTATAGAATGGATACAAAGTCCATTCTTACTAGTTGTACAAGTTCTAGCACTTTTGGCCGACTTTCCTGCATTTTAAGAAAAGTGAAATGACTTGTGCAAACATGCTTGTACTGCTTGCTAGTGAGCTGATAGGAGTTGGTACACATTGCTTAAGATCTGTGGAGATTTCTTGTCTCAAAGAAACAGGTCCAAGGCTCAAGATGGACAAAGTTGCAAAAGTTTCACTTTATGAAAATGGCAATGTGCCCTTTATGCCATTAATGGAATTATCTCTTGTACAATGTTCCAAAAGCCAAAATAAAGCCTTTAACCTCTGAGTTTTCATTTAATTATTGAGTGTATAAGGAGTTTAGGACCTGTAATGCAAGGTACAAGCATCCAAGATCAGATTTGCAACTTGATACTTTGTGAAAATGGCATGAACAAAAGTGATAAAATGCAAATTTCTCTTCTTCAATTCTCCCTAACCACAAATGATCTTGGAGATTTCTTGGAAATTTTGGAAAGCTTGTCATGTGCTCTATAATCCATCTTTGAAATGCATTTTGAGATACCTCTTGGAACTAGGTGAAAACTGTCCATGAAGTTGGGTCAAAAAACTGCCTAAATTAGGGCAAATTTTCACTAAGTTATTTAGTTCATGGACCTATGTTCACAAATTCATAACTTGAGATCCAAGCATCTTTTGGGAAAAGTTTGTGAAGAAAAGTTGTAGATTTCATGGAGGACTACAACTTTCATGTTGGAAGTTTTCTTTTAATCAAATTTCATCATGGTGAAAAAGTGGTGGAAAGTTGGGAAAAAATAAGAAAATTTCCATACTTAGAAATATTCTAAGTTATGAAAATTTTTCAAATTCAAAACCCTAATTTTCAAAATTGGTTTTCTTGGTGAACAAGTTTCATGTTTTGACATATCTTGATGAACTATGACCCTTGGCACTTGATTTTGACCAAAAAAGTTAAAGTTTGACTTTTCAGTGCACAGTTGACTTTTGATCAGTTGACTGCAAAATTCATCTGTCAATCCAATGAACTTGAGATCTTTTGAACCATGTAATTAGGTCAAGATGATTCCATTGAACCCTTGAAATCATTTTTGAACCCAATTGGCCATTGGCTAGGTTAAAAATTAGAAATTGCCCTTTCTCAGTCAAAACCCTAATTTTGACCATTTTGCCCTTTTGATGATTTGATCAAATTTCTTGAGAAGTTGTGATCCAAACTTGATCAAATGGTACATATGAGTCCAAAATGTTGTTGTGGACCAAAAATTATGAGGTTTGACTGTAAATTGGCCATAGTTGACTTTTTCCCTAATACAACTAATTTTTAGGTCAATTGTCCAATTGACTGATCAAAAATGTGGTTCAAGGCTTGAAACTTAACATGAGAAATCTTAGGGGTCCAACATGATGTATGAAAGTCATATGACGCATGGGTGGTCCAAAAATATTTGTGCAAACTAAAACCCTAATTTTGGGGTATCAGTGCAGGATGAGATGTCTTGAGCTGACCAAACCCTAATCTTGTCTGGAGTCCAAGAAGTCTTGTGAGAAAATTTTGGGGTACAACAGCTGCCCTTGTTCAATCTTCTTGAACCTGAAGAGTTAGATTGGCGAGTTTTATCATTCGGGACTCGAAGGTAAAAGATGATTGGACACTAGAGTGCCCATAAATTTGCACTTGACAAAGTGTAGTTGAGGGAATGGGCTTAAAGATGCCATTTAGAGATGTGATATAATCTTGTTGGAGATGGGCTTGTAGATGCCATCCAAGAATGTTTGTTGAATTGTAAATTTTAAGTCAGAAGAATAAGTATCAGAATAGTGTCCGCATCTAGAACGTATCTGAGTTGTATCTAGAGACTTGAAACCTGAATGAGAAACATAATAGCATCCGTGCCTGGAGCGTATCTGAACTGTATCGGTACTTGAATATGAATGAGTAACAGAATGACTTCCGTGTATGGCGCGTATCTGAACTAGAATCATGAAAGCTGGATCTGGATGAGTAACAAAATGACTTCCGTGTCTGGAGTGTATCTGAACTGCATCATGAAAGCTGAATCTGGATGAGTAACAGAATGACTTCCGTGTCTGGAGTGTATCTGAACTGCATCATGATTGTGAAATCCGAATTTGAATAAATATCATAATGGCATCTGTATCTGGTGCGTATCTGAACTAGAATCTGAATAAGTGACAGAATGACTTCCGCGTCTGGAGTGTATCTGTATTGTATCTTGAGTTGAGATCTGAATGAGTAATAGAATGACTCCCGCGTTTGGAGTGTATATGTACTGTATCTGAAATATTTGAACATTGTCAATGGTAACTGTTAATCTTATCTTGAAAAGGGTAAAATGTTAGCCGAAACACATAGTTATATTGCATGAAATGTATGATGCAATCAATGTTTATGATGTGTGGATGTAACGTATGCGCATGTAAGCTGATTTGTTGTATTGCTGAGGAAAATAAATCCTTGACTGCTGCCGGGGAAAATAAATCCTTGGCGACCGAGGGTAAGAAATCATTGGCGACTGTTGGGGATATAGGGATCCTTCATGTCTTGAAGTCGGAGTATTGACAAAAATTCTGTTGCGAGCAATGCCATACTGCTTGAGTAATCTGCTCGGGGAATCCTGAGAATTTTGATGACTTCTACGGGGAATTACACAATGGGAATCCTTGTTCCGCTGGGGATAAATAAAACTCTGATGACTTCTTCGGGGAATTAAGAATGAGAAACTTCATTCTGTTGGGGAGCAATGAAAACTGTGGGGAAGAAGGCTTACTGCTGGGGAGTAGGTCCAGGAGTTTGGGTTGTCTGCCACTCTACTGGGGAATTATCAGAAGTTGTTGTCTGGTTTTTAGGCTTCAAGATAACTTGCTGGGGAATTTGGAGAAACTAGATGGTTTCCGCTGGGGATTGATAGTTTGAAGTTTTGGCTCCGCTGGGGATTGGGAGTTTGAAGTTTTAACTCTGATGGGGATTAAGGATTTGAAATTTTAGCTCCGTCGGGGATCTAGATGATGTACTGTTAGGGATTGCTCATGGAATAGCCTAAAGACGTTTTCCTATCCTTTCAATCTGTCAATAATTTTTCTTTTCCACTTTGTTTATTTGTAAACAGTAATTATGTTCAAATTCATATGTTCATTAATGAATCATTGGACGTTTTTGCAAATAAAAACACAAGTGTAAAGAAAAAGGCAAATAGTTTTCTGTACTTTGAAAGAGATATCTTTGCATTTACTTTGAATAAGTGTTTTGTACAAAGGAGACAAGCATCCTAGTAAGAGGATGGTGTCATAAAAGTAAGAAAAATTTATACAAAGAAATATAGTTATGTGTGATAATCCCATGGGGTTCCCATTCTGCTATATCCTTCGTATCTCTGAATATCTTGTCCATTCGCTGCTTCGTCCGAAGATGATTGAATTGATCAGAAGCTCAGAGTTTGTCCGTAAAGAGATTATCCTTAAAGTGATCCGACGAGACATAGCCATACGCTTTAATTACCTAACTTTTTCCTGGACCGCCCTTTTGGGTTTTCGATCCACCGGGAAACCCTTTTTTGACCAAGTCGCCCTTTTGGGTTTTCAACTTGCCGGGTGTATAGATTTTTTTTAATTTATCCCTAATTTTTGCCCGAAACTTTTTGGTTCGCCGGGATGCCCTTGTTTTGCCTAGGTGCGTCAACCTAGCGGGTCTCTTATGCATAGTATCTTTTGACTATGTCTGCATTCGCAGGGTGCCGCAGGTCGTCGTTGTCCATAGTGGTTAAGATCATCGCCCTACCAGAAAAGATGATCTTGATTACAAATGGTCCTTCGTAGGTAGGAGTCCATTTTCCCCTGGGATCACTTTGCGGCAAGATGATGCGCCTGATCACTAGATCTCCAACTTGATATACTTGGCGTCTGACTTTCTTATTGAAAGCCTTGATCATCCGTTTTTGAAACGTCTGACCATGGAAAAAAGCAGTAAGTCTATTTTCGTCAATTAAGTTCAGTTGATCAAGTCGGGTCTGGATCCAATCGTCTTCACTCAAACCTGCATCCTTCATGATTCTCAAGGAAAGAATCTGAACCTCGATAGGTAAAACAGCCTCCATGCCATAAACCAAGGAATAGGGTGTTGCCCTAGTTGATGTGAGAGCCGTGGTACGGTACCCGTGAAGAGCAAACGGTATAATCTCATGCCAGTCTTTGTAGGTGACTGTCATCTTTTGTATGATCTTCTTAATGTTTTTGTTAGCAACTTCGACTGCACCATTCATCTTTGGCCGATAGGGAGATGAATTGTGATGTTGAATTTTGAACTGCTCGCACAAGGCGGTGATCATAGTATTGTTAAGGTTTGTACCGTTGTCAGTGATGATCCTTTCGGGGATACCGTACTAGCAAATGAGATTTTGTTTGATGAAGCAGGCAACAATATTCTTAGTCACGGATGCGAAGGAAGCTGCTTCGACCCACTTGGTGAAATAGTCAATGGCCACAAGAATAAAGTGGTGTCCATTAGAGGCTATAGGCTTGATATCTCCAATCATGTCGATTCCCCACATAGCGAAGGGCCAAGGAGCTGTTAGGACATTTAGAGGAACCGGAAGCATGTGGACCTTGTCTGCATAGATTTGACACTTATGACAAGTTTGGGAGTGTTGATAGCAGTCAGCTTCCATGGTAGACCAGTAATAGCCTGCCCGTAGAATCTTCTTCGCCATCGTATTCCCGCTAGAGTGAGTGCCAAAGGTACCCTCATTCAATTCATCCATGATCTTTTCAGCTTCAATCTTGTCCACACAACGGAGCAGAATAGAATCATGATTACGCTTGTACAGGATGCCATTACTTAGGAAGAACTTTGCCGAGAATCTCCTTAGGAACTTTTTGTCATTGACTGAAGCTCCTTCTGGGTATTCTTGAGTTTCGAGATACCTTTTGACTTCATGAAACCATGGCTGGTCCACTACTTCTTCGGTATTAATCTCGTGACAATGTGCTGGTTCGTCCATCCGTTCAATGGTGATTTGGGGAGCCTCATTATCCCAATCAAGTTTAAACATAGATGACATTGTAGCTAGAGCATCAGCTAGCTGATTTTCTTCTCGCGGGAAGTGCTCGAAGGTAATCTGCTCGAAATGTGGTAACAATCTCAAAACATGTTCTTTGTAAGGGATGAGGTTTGGATGCTTAGTGTCCCACTCTCCTTTGATCTGACTGATAACCAAAGCTGAGTCCCCAAACACATCTAAGGATTTGATTCCCAAGTCTATGGCAGCCTTGAGACCAAATATGCATGCTTCGTACTCTGCCATGTTGTTCGTACAGTTGAAGCAAAGTCTGGCAGTGAAAGGAGTATGGCATCCTTCCGGAGATATGAGAACAACGCCGATACTGTTACCAAGTGCATTGGATTCCCCATAAAAGTACAACGTCCATCAGGATCCTTGTTCAGGTCTGTCATATGGTCTGATCTCTTCGCAGTTGTCCAATGTCATGATGTCTTCGTCAGGAAAGTCAAACTTCATGGACTGATAATCCTCTACAGCTTGATGGGCCAGATGATCATCTAGCACACTACCCTTTATAGATTTTTGGGTCGTGTACTGTATGTCGTATTCTGTTAGGATCATCTTCCATCTAGCTATCCCCCCAGACAAAGCAGGCTTCTCAAAGATGTACTTTATCGGATCCATCTTAGATATCAGCAAAGTGGTATGAGTCAACATATACTGCCTTAGTCGGCGAGCCACCCATACCAAAGCGCAGCAAGTTTTCTAGAGTAGTGAATATCTGGTTTCACAGTCGGTAAACTTTTTGCTAAGGTAATAAATGGCGTGCTCTTTTCGACCAGACTCGTCATGCTTCCCCAGTACGCACCCCATTGAATTCTCTAAGATGGTTAGATACATGATTAGCGGTCTTCCCTCGACAGGTGGCATCAAGACAGAAGGCTCTAGCAAATACTCCTTGATTTTATCGAAAGCAATCTGACAGTCATCATTCCATCTAACTACTTGATCTTTCTTCAACAGCTGGAAGATTGGCTCACAAGTAGACGTTAAGTGAGAAATGAATCTGGCAATGTAGTTTAGGCGTCCCAAAAAACCTCTGACTTCCTTCTCAGTGCGAGGAGTAGGCATTTCTTGTATAGCTTTGACTTTGGCAGGATCAACCTCGATGCCTTTGTTGCTGACAATTAAACCTAAGAGTTTACCGGACCGGACTTCGAATATACACTTGTTTGGATTCAACTTGAGCTTGTACTCTTTCAATCTGACAAACAGCTTTTGCAATTGATCAAGGTGTTCTTCTTCAGTTTGTGATCGGGCTATCATGTCATCTACGTAGACCTTTATCTCATGATGTATCATATCTTGAAACAAAGCTACCATGGCGCTTTGATAGGTTGCCCCAGCATTCTTCAGCCCGAATGGCATCACTTTGTAGCAGAACATACCCCACTGTGTGACAAATATAGTTTTCTCCATGTCCTCAGGTGCCATTTTGATCTGGTTATAGCCTGAGAATCCGTCAATGAAAGAAAATACTTTGTGCTGAGCTGTGTTGTCAACCAGGATGTCGATGTGTAGAAGTGGAAAATCATCTTTAGGGCTGGCCCTATTTAAATCTCTATAATTCACGCACATTCTTACTTTGCCGTCCTTTTTAGGCACGGGAACTATGTTGGCCACCCATTGAGGATAGGAAGTAACAGCCAGAAATCCAACATTGAATTGTTTCATAACTTCTGCTTTGATCTTCTCTGACATGTCAGGTGTCATGCGGCAGACCTTTTGTTTCACTAGTGGACAGTCTTCTCTTATGGGTAGACGGTGTACCACAATGTCTGTATCGAGTCCCGACATGTCTTCGTATGACCAAGCAAAGATCTCAACATAATCATGCAATAGCTGAATTAGGTGTTCCTTGACACTCGGCTCTAGATTGGCACCTATTTTGATTTCTTTTTTATCTTCCTCAGTACCCAAGTTGATTGTATCCAACTGCTCCTCATGAGGTTGAATTGCTCTTTCCTCTTGCTGTAGTAATCTGGATAATTCCCCTTGCACCTCACAATCTTCCTCACCTTCGTATTCGGCTTGGTAGACTGGGTCTTCAGAGTCACTGAAGGCTATAGCAGTATCGTTACCCATGGGATCCAGAATGGAAGGTTACCTGCATTTGTGAGTGTGGGTGTGTGTAAGGGTATAGCCATCTTAAAACAATAAATTGTAAAAGAAAGGCAATGAGCACAAAAGGTTTATATGTGAAAAAGCGTCCATGATTCATTGAATGACATATGTAGATCAAATAAAAACCCTTACAAATGGACCATTGTGCCTCGGGAAAGACACAAGGTTTTTAAAGTGAGAATTGTTTGTGAATTATTACAGTCCAACAGAAATGTAAAAGATAAATTACTGCGATATGAAAGTTATCGGAACAAAGTCTCTGGCTTCCCAGTTGCAAAGTCCTCCACTTACAGTAGGAAATATCCAATCTTCCAAGCTGCCCTCCTCTTCATTGTCTTCTACCGCATTAACTCTTTGGTTGGTAATCTTTACAGGTGGCCCCCCAGCACGGGCACGGAGCACAGCCTTCTGACCAGTCGAAGTAAACCCCAGGCCAAACTTGTCTGATTTGTAAGGAATGGCTGGAAGCTGACCCTAGATGGTGCATCCCCCTTCTTCCACTACTGCTCTTGCATCCTGTAAAGATGACATCCGAGGTGGAGGTCTTGTGATCTTAGGAATTGAGGATACCGCCTTGGACGCCCGCTATTTCTGGAGAGACTTCTTCAAAATGTTGGAAAGGGGTCTCAATGAACTCGCCATCTAACTCCACATAACAGAAGGAATTCAGATGACTAATAATATAATCCTCCTCCCCATGGGCAGTTATGATCTTCCCTTGGACCGGGTACTTGAGCATCTGGTGCAAGGTGGAGGTTACAGCACCGGCGTTGTGGATCCAATGGCGTCCCAATAGACAGGAATGAGAAGGACGGATGTCCATCACGTAGAAGGTTAAGTTGAAGACCTGAGTTCCCACCTTTATTGGGATGTCCACCTCCCCGTGGACCATCCTCTTCGATCCATCAAAAGCTCTTACCACTATATTGCTGGGTTTTAGAGTCAGCCCCTCGCAGTCCAACCTATTAAGGGCTTTCTTCGGCAAGAAATTTAAAGATGACTCAGTATCAACCAGACATGAGCTAGGGTTGTTCCTCTACACTCCACTGAGACATGTGGTGCATCATTGTGTTTTCTCTCTCGGGGTGTTAAGTCAGCATCGGAGAAGCCCAGGCCATTATCAGCTGTCAAACTGGCCACACAGTCCTCGAACTGGTCAGCAGACGTCTCTTACGGCACATGAGCCATCTTTAGAAATTTTACCAGTGCTTTGGCATGTGCTTCAGAGTGGAAGGGGTCTGCCCCAGTTGTTCAACCACATCATAATCACTCTTCTTAATGATCCTCAGGATTTCTTCCATCTCCTTCTTGAATGTTTCAGGAATAGCTAGTGATTGAGCCTTCGTCTGGATAGGATCCTCTTGAACGTTCTTTCCTTTATTCTCAGCAGCGGAAGTAGGGATAGGAATTGTATTGTCTTTGTTGGTAGGTACACTTGCGGGTACAATCACTGGTATAGATGTAATCTTCGGAATGGCCACGGGTCCAAAGACTGCTGTTGGAAGAGCAATCTCTGGAGAGAAGATTCTACCACTGTGGGTGATCTTGCTAGTTCCAACAATATTGTTAATTTCAGAATTATCCTCCTCGGAGCTTTCTTCTTCAACAGTCAATTCAATCTGTTTAATACCATGATAATAGATTTCTCCACCATAGTTCCATGGTACTAATTTATTTGATTTGTATGGGGCAGGCCCGGGCATTGTAATCTTAAGCGGAGCAATCTTCGGAGCAGGTGTAATCCTAACGGGTCTTTTAGGGGCCCTGGAAGGATTGGCGTAGATGTTTATTATTGAAACTTCATTCACTGGAACGGGTGAAACGGGAGCTTTCTCAAACAAAATTTCTTGATTATCAATCAGTTGTTGGATTCCTTTCTTCAACATAGGACAGCCAAATGAGGAGGACAGGAAAACATGGCAGTCTTTGTCACAACCTGGGAAGAGGCCAGCTTTTAACAAATTCAACTTGATGGTCGGGAGCGGAGTTAAAAGTTCATCCACGGTAGCAACAAACAGATCTTCTTCAATAGCATTGGCATTGTGACCATGCCTCGACATTGGGGCGGAAATAACATTTGGTTTCTTAGGCGCTTCAAATTCAACTTCCTTCGCGTCTATCAGATCTTGAATCTTATTCTTCAGAGCCTAACAGTTATTGGTGTCGTGCCCTGGACTTTCAGAATGGTACGCGCATATGGCGTTTGGATGGTAATGTGGAGAAGTAGTATTAGGATTCTTTCGTGCCTCTTTCAAAGTGGCCAAATTCAACTTCAGGAGATGTGGTAGAACTTGGGCTGGAGTCATGTTAATCTTGGTAAATTTCCGAACTGGCCTTTCTACCCTTTGCTGATTAGTTCTTGGCTGGTCTGATGCAGGCTTCAGAATCATTACGGCCCCCACCGTTGGTCGGCGCTCGGTTCTTCCCTGGTTTCTCTGAGAATACACAGTAGATAATTCCTTTCTTCCCGTGAAGGGCTTTTTTACAGCTGTTGAGGCAGACGCGTCCTTCTGAATTTTCCCATTTCTTATACCAGTCTCCACTCTTTCGCCAGTTAGAATCAATTTGGTAAACCCTGCAGAGGAACTCCCAATCAGATGATTAAATATAGGGCCTGATAAAGTCCCCAGGAACATGTCCACTAGCTCTCTTTCAGATAAAGGTGGTTGCACACTTCCGGCCAGGTCTCTCCACTTTTGCGCGTAATCTTTGAAGCCCTCATTGGAAGTCATAGCCATACTCTGTAGCTGAGTACAGGTTGGCGCCAAGTCGGTGTTGTATTAATATTGTTTATAGAAGTTTGCTTCCAAATCTTCCCAATTATGGACATCTTCCCTCTCCAACTGGTAGAACCAATCAAGCTGTGTTCCTTATAAACTGTCTTGGAAAAAGTGGACCCACAGGTCTTTGTCATCAGAATGTGGTTGAATCTTCCTGACATAGGATCTGAGGTGCATTTTAGGGCAAGACACCCCATCATACTTGGCAAAAAGTGGCACTTTAAACTTTGGAGGGATTACAATTCCTAACACCAACCCCAACTCTTCAAAATATAGCCCTGGTACTCTCTAGATTTCCATAGCGCTTAGTCGCTCTTCAAGGAGTTTGTACTTGTCATCAGCAGGAGGATATTGTTGTTTAGAGTAGTCCTATTCTTCCTCTTCTTCTTCTTCAGAATCTGATGGTACTGCTGCTCCTTTTCCTTTTCTTTCCCCTTCTTCAGATGTTGTTGGGAATTCTAAAGTCCTTCTGGCTTGTCCCTGAAACCTCCTGCCCATGATAACCACACCAGTTGGCTTCTTCTTCTTTTTCTCTTTCTCTTTCTGTAGAAGAGTCTTCAACTCCTCTTGCCCCTTGGCTAAGGTCATGAGCAACTGTTGAAATTGTGAATTCTGAGCTTGCAGATCTTTGACCGTTTGTTCGATATCCATCTTACTGAAATAAACAGTAGAGAGATGAGGAATCTTGGTGTGAAGACCTGTTTATGCTTATGATGAATGATATGTATTCATGCAATGCTTTCAAGGATTCAGAAATTCAAATTTGTTTTAAACAAAAAAGAAACACACGTCATATTAATAAGATAGAATTTGTTAGTACATCAATTCCCCTTGGGCAAAATAATACAAAACTCTAAGGTAAAAAGAAGTTGTGCATCCTCTTTGGTGCAATGTAGATGTTGAGAGTCTTCTCTTCGTGAAGTAGCCGAGTGAGTTCCAAAACCTTCTTCTCGCTCGCGTAGAATTGGGCTTCAAAAGTATCGCGCTCTCCCTTGAGCTGTATCCAACTCCTTTGTAGATCTTCGAGTGATGTTGGCATGTTAGGATGTAGGATGGTGTATGGAACCTCTCCTTCCTTAACAGGCTCTATAATCACTGGGAGAATTGAGGGATAAGGCATCATAAGACTTTGGGCGCGGGTTCATACCCACTTGAGGTAAGGCTCAAGAGGGATGGAATTCTTATGTCCCAGAGTCTTGCTATCCACATTGTTGGGCATCCTCCAAGCTCGGATGAATCTCTGACGGAGTCCTTGGTCGTCGTTGTCGTAGTCAAAAACCAATCCTTGAATCAGCATATCATGTGGGCCATCCCTTCGGGCATAACCAAACTGTCTTAGAGCCAAGCAAGGGTTGTAGGTGATGCCTCCCCTAATTCCAAGTAGAGGTACATTAGGGAATTCCCCACAACAGTCAACGATAATGACATTCTCTCTGGATCGAGAACACCAATGAATATATGAATGATTAAGTGTCATTAACCATTGTGACCACCTCAAACCTTGCTCATTCTTCAAGACTGATTGGGGAAGATGTGAAATAAACCATCTTTCCAGTAGAGGAGTACAACACATGAGAACACCTCTTTTCCTCATTGTTCGAGTGTAAAAAAAGTGGAGGATATCCCCAAGCAATGTAGGCACCGGGTTGTGAGACATGAAGATTTTGACAGCGCTTACATCAATGAGCTGGTCAGGATTAGGGAACAAAACCGTCACATAGATGAGAAGAGCTACAATCTCCTCAAAAGCTTGCAAGTCTAGGGAATTCCAACAGCTTTGGGCTTTCTCAAACAGAAACTTTGAAAATAATCCTTTGACACCACTTCTAGTTTCCCAATGAGTTGTGACATCAGATGAGTGCAAGTGCAGGGCTTGAGCAATCTCTTCTGGCTTTGGATCTCTTTTTGTACCGTTAAAGGGTAGTTGATTGAGAATAGGAATCCTCAGAAGTTGAGAGAATTCTTCCAAAGTGGACACAAGTTGATAGTCAGGAAATGTGAAGCAATGATGCAAAGGGTCAAAGAACTGGAAGAGAACTTTCATCATATCCTCCTCTGTGTTGGAAGTGACCAAGTTGAGTAGACGACCATGTCTCTCGGTGAATGGAGAATTCTCAGGAATCCTTGAAGCGAACTCCTTGAGTTGTGGAGGAATTCTTACAAGGTTGATCTGGATAGTTTTCCTGCAAAGTGAATCCATAACCTATAAAACAAGAACAAAGATGAATCTCCAAAATCCTTGAAATGGTTAGAGGATGCATATGATGTTCATGATGTCCATGATGTTATGCACAAGTATATATGTACAAGAAAATCACACAAGTTCCTAGTTTAGGCTTGCATGGGGTTTCATAGGTAAGTACCCTCTTGAAGTTTAGTTGGCTCAACCTGTCCTAGAAATAGTAACCGGGTTCTAAGGAGCTCAATATTACTGGATTGTTTCCTTGTTCATTTTTTCAATTCATGCCTCTTTACTGGCGACCGAAATATTCCAAGGAACCAACCCTCAATGAGTGTAGTATCGAGTATCTACCAACTTCGGATTGCACCAAAGCCGGTCATCTCACTACATCCTAAAAGGCCAAGTTGGTCAAGTAAAGGTTCTAGAAGTTCATTAGTGCTTCATGACATCACTCAGCGGCCCCGTATTCTCTTTGATTGACTCAAAGGCTACCGGTACCCACAAATATGTCACACTAATATAGCTATTGCTTAGACCATGTCGGTATACCCCGCACAGTTTCCACAATGTATTGCTATTTACCTATAATGTTTCCCAAATCCGGGTGGAGGATTCAAACCCAAATAAATAGAACCAAAATGTAAAGCAAACAATTCAAACAATTGAAAGCAAATAAAGGTGATCTAAAGCTAAGGTAACCCCACTTTTAGTAAATTCTCCAGCAGAGTCGTCAGTTCTATGATGCGGTGGGAGAACTAACTTGAGGTTTTGCGTTTGTGTTTGCAAATGTTGCGGTTAGCAAGAGTCGCCACCGACTTTTCTTTTATCCAAAAGGAAAGGTAAAAAATCATAGGAAAGACCTTTGAAATGTTTTCTTGAGTTTGGGGGGTAGATAATGAAAAGTGAAGGTGTTAGCACCCTTTTCATCCATGGTTTTCCATGGGCTCTTAGTTACTTTTTTAGATCACTTGCTTTGCTTTGAAATTATTTAAAATGGTGCTTTGTGTGGTTTTGAAATTATTTTGAAAAGAGGCATTTGTTTAGGCAATCTTTGTAATGATTCTCGTTCGTAAGAATGTATACAAAGATGTTTGTCTTTTGAAAAATGTTTCAATGTTTTGTAAAATGTTTTGAAATGTGTGTGTGTTTGTTTTTGAAAATAGCAAGGATTGTTTTGAAATTGATCAAGTAACTAGAAGCGTTCTACCTACTCAAAAGTCTTTCTTGTGCATTTTTATACCTTTGACATTGTTGATTTACCATTGATTTGGTAAACAACCCTATCTTTGGATGTAAACGGGACGGGCGTGGGTCATCGTATGACCATGATAGCAATATTGCCAACTATCTTAGCAATTTTTAGGGACCAAGATCATCTTTGTTTAGGCAACCTTTTGATAGCGTCATCGAGGGACTATGATTTTATTTAGTTTTGTTTTGCCAAGATACTTCGCGTGCGTAACATGGCCATTTTTATTTAGGCAACCAAGTGGGTGAAACCCTAAGGGTGCTTGTGTGCAATGTGTGTCATTTTTCATGCATTTGATTTGTCTTGTACTAGGTCTTGTCTATTTGTTTTGTTTTTGGTCTTGTCATGCAAACCCTAGTTTACTAAACATGGTATAAATGCGATAAATTGCGTAAAAATAAACTAAGCTATTACAACAATTATTATGGGAGGGGGGATACAAATTTTTTTAATGGGGATATTGCACAAAATAAACCCGAAAAATACTATTACAACACAATTGAATATTGTGCGAATAAATAAATATACAAATATTTAAATATGCAATGCAATGTATTTATGGAAAAAATGTTTTGTATTTGTTTAAGGTATGAGAAAATAAAATTAATTACCACTAGATAATAAGAAAAATAATATTATTATTTTTGAAAGGGGGAAACCCTAATTTTTGATTAAAAGAAATATATGTTTTCTATTATTTATTTTGTCCATTTTTGTACTAGAAAATAATAAATAATATTCTATGTCAATATTAAAAATTAAATATATATGAGAAGATGAATATTTTATGTGTAAAATAATAAAATAAAAATGTATAGTATTTTTAAATGTATTTACAATTTATTATAAGAAAATAAGTTCTATTTAGTAAAACAAATAATTTTCCATGTGAAAAAAAATAAAATAAAATAAAATAGCAAAAAAATATTTAATTATTTTTTAGGATTTTTAAAGTTCAGAAAAAACGATTAAAAGCAATAAACATGAAAATATAAAGAAAAATGCAAAAAATATAAAATAAGAATCAAGGGGTGCAAATAGTGGTCAGGGGGGTGTGGAAATCAAAACAGAAGGCCCAAGCGCGCCAAAGGCCCAAGGCAAGTCATCCCTGTCCTCCAGCCATCTCTGCATGCGCGTATATGCTTCAACCTGTAACTCTCAGATGCTTACACAAAAACAAAAACTCATAACATAAAACATGTAGCATTTAATCTCACCATTCCAATGATATAAAATTTGTAATCTAACTCTCAAAGATCAGGGAGAATTTTGTCAGCCCTAATTCGTGACCTAATTATTTCATGAACTTCAAGCTTCAAATTATCATGGCATAGTTTATATAAATGACAAGTATGCATATGTACATCTTCACCATGATAAGGGCTACATTTTTTCTTCACAAATCGTGGCTTGAGGATGCCTAAATAGAGAGATAGAGTTTTGAAAAATATGTCTTTCAGCTGGATTTGGATATGACAATGTGGGGACTTTGAGTGAGGCCTGAGGATCATGTGAGCTTCCTTGAACTTCCTTCAAACTATTCCAATGCCTAGCTTGCTTTGTGGATGGCCATAACTCTATGTAGAAGTCAAGTTGCAAGCTCCAAGTTTGAAAATGGCAATGGCAGAAACAGGGGTTATGGCAACAATGTAAAGGCTTGGATAGCTTTAGTATGATGTGTAGAAGGTTTTTCAAATGTCAAGCCACAAAACGCACGAGCCAAAATGAAGTTGGCAATGATTTTGCAGAACTGCAATGTTTGGGCAAAAAAATGATGTTTTTGTGTTTGGGAGAGTTTTGGATGT
This sequence comes from Vicia faba, assembly GCA_948472305.1. Lineage (NCBI taxonomy): Eukaryota > Viridiplantae > Streptophyta > Magnoliopsida > Fabales > Fabaceae > Vicia > Vicia faba. Next base: position 156,700 of record CATIWC010002187.1, read on the forward strand.
AATGCCTTTTTGTTCTGAATTGTGACAAGTTTGTATACTTGTATAGAATGGATACAAAGTCCACTCTTACTAGTTGTACAAGTTCTAGCACTTTTGACCAACTTTCTTGCATTTTAAGAAAAGTGAAATGACTTGTGCAAACATGCTTGTACTGCTTGCTAGTGAGCTGATAGGAGTTGGTACACATTGCTTAAGATCTGTGGAGATTTCTTGTCTCAAAGAAACAGGTCCAAGGCTCAAGATGGACAAAGTTGCAAAAGTTTCACTTTATGAAAATGGCAATGTGCCCTTTATGCCATTAATGGAATTATCTCTTGTACAATGTTCCAAAAGCCAAAATAAAGCCTTTAACCTCTGAGTTTGCATTTAATTATGGAGTGTAGAAGGAGTTTAGGACCTGTAATGCAAGGTACAAGCATCCAAGATCAGATTTTCAACTTGATACTTTGTGAAAATGGCATGAACAAAAGTGATAAAATGCCAATTTCTCTTCTTTGATTCTCCCTAACCACAAATGATCTTGGAGATTTCTTGGACATTTTGGAAAGCTTGTCACGTGCTCTATAATCCATCTTTGAAATGCATTTTGAGATACCTCTTGGAACTAGGTGAAAAAGGTCCATGTAGTTGGGTCAAAAAACTGCCTAAATTAGGGCAAATTTTCACTAAGTTATTTAGTTCATGGACCTATGTTCACAAATTCATAACATGAGATCCAAGCATCTTTTGGGAAAAGTTTGTGAAGAAAAGTTGTATATTTCATGGAGGACTACAACTTTCATTTTTTAAGTTTTCTTTGAATCAAATTTCATCATGGCGAAAAAGGGGTGGAAAGTTGGGGAAAAATAAGAAAATTTCCATACTTAGAAAAATTCTAAGTTATGAAAATTTTCAAATTCAAAACCCTAATTTTCAAAATTGGTTTTCTTGGTGAACAAGTTTCATGTTTTGACATATCTTGATGAACTATGACCCTTGGCACTTGATTTTGACCAAAAAAAGTCAAAGTTTGACTTTTCAGTGCACAATTGACTTTTGATCAATTGACTGCAAAATTCATCTGTCAATCCAATGAACTTGAGATCTTTTGAACCATGTAATTAGATCAAGATGATTCCATTTAAACCTTGAAATCATGTTTGAACCTAATTGGTCATTGGCTAGGTTAAAAATCAGAAATTGACCTTTCTCAGTCAAAACCCTAATTTTGACCATTTTGCCCTTTTGATGATTTGATCAAATTTCTTGAGGAGTTGTGATCCAAACTTGATCAAATGGTACATATGAGTCCAAAATGTTGTTGTGGACCAAAAATTATGAGGTTTGACTGTAAATTGGCCATAGTTAACTTTTTCCCCAATACAACTGATTTTTAGGTCAATTGTCCAATTGACTGATCAAAAATGTGGTTCAAGGCTTGAAAATTAACATGAGAAATCTTAGGGGTCCAACATGATGTATGAAAGTAATATGAAGAATTGGTGGTTCAAAAATCTTTGTGCAAACTCAAACCCTAATTTTGGGGTATCAGTGCAGGATGAGATGTCTTGAGCTGACCAAACCCTAATCTTGTTTGGAGTCCAAGAAGTCTTGTGAGAAAAATCTTGATATATGAGAGAGAAAATTTTAGGGTACAACAGACACATACACATTTTGTGTCGACCCATAACATGTTTTGTTCCTGATATGCATCGACTCATCGGGTCATGTGTCGATTCATATTGCTGTTTTTTGTTTCTAACACTGCTCTGCTACATGTCAAAGTCAGTTCTTAACATATAATTGATAAAAATGAAAAGAAAACATATGGTTAGCTTCAAGGGTATGATATCTACATTTATCTTCAAAAATGAATTACTAATGATTCTTGAAATGAAGAACTCAACGTCAAGAAGACTTACCTTGAAATTAAAATTTGTGTTATGAGTTTGAACACCTTTCAAGAGGTTGTGGTGATCAGAATGCCTTCAGTGATCCTCCAGGAAGTTGCTATAATCCTTGATTTTATATTGAGAGATGCATGGTTGTATAGGGGTTGAAGGGTTTTTTCTATTTATGTTTTCCTTTTGAGTTGCTACTATTTTTTTGTGGTTGATGTTTTATGGTTCAAAACAGTTTCATGATTCAGCACAGTTTCATGGTTGCTGTTGTTTTTCTTTTCTGGTTTTTCAATGTTTTTCTTTTCATCATCTCACAGTGTTTTTCTCTCTCTTTTCTCTGCTGTCTTTTTTCTCTATCTCAATATCGCTATTGTCTCTCTTTTCTTTCACACAAAACTCTCCTCTCTCAATATTACCCTTGCATCCTCTCCCTTTTTCTCTGCCCATTTTATTGTTTGTATACCAGCTGAGAGGTGGGAATTGGGGGGAAAGGATGGTGAGATTTTAAACAATTTTGACATGCTGTTTCACTACTTTTCCATTACAGATTTGGCTGAATTATATTTTGTGTAATGTTTGCCATTTATTGGCAGTAGTTTTGACAGTTTTAGCAGGCTGTCTTTGCAGGTTTTTGGACTGTTATACATGGACTATTTTTGTGTAGGAACAACAGGTTTTTGACTGATATGCTTGGACTGGTTGGTGCAAACCTTGGTCTTTATACAGCAGCAAATTTAACAGCATTGTTTGGACTGGTTTTGGGCCTGTTATATTTGGACAGTTTGGACTTGTAATGAGAAATTCCTTTGTGTGATTTCAAGTGGTCATGGCATGAATCCAAAAATAATTGCAAGATAATCAATAGTGGCTTGATTCTTGAATATAGTAACTTGTGATGTAAGGAATTGGTGACTTGTGAACCAAAGACAATGTATGAAATACCAATTTCCATTATTTCCAATTTGCAATCCAAATCCAAGTTTTCTTTCTCTTCCAATTTTGAATCTTCATGACAAAATCAAACCACTTTGAAAATGATAGATATCGTCATAGTTCAAAATTTATTCCCTCGAGAAACTCCTCAAATAACAAACTTTAACTGATATAAGAAAAATTATTGTGTTTCACCCCTTAAACCTCTTGATAAGCAATTGACTTGTAGAAGGAAATAAAACTCAATATGACCTAGAAGAAAAAATCCTATTTTCCTGAAAACACTGAAACTTTAATATTGCACAACCACTGAACTCTTGGACATCAAGTGTCTTTATTCAATGAAATGCATGATATGAAATGAACTAGTGAAGATGATGTAGATGAAATGTGAAGCCTAAGTCAGACAAAAGTAAAAGGTGGGACAAATTTGGGGTATGACAAATGCCACCTTTCAAGGCATTATATGGTCAAAGGTATAGGATACCTTTCTTGTACCTGAGATTGTCCGACAGACTACAAAAAAAGTTAAATTATTTGAGATTAGATGAAGGTTTCACAGAGTAGACAAAAGAGTTAACACGGTAAAAGTAGGAAGGATCTTCAGTTTCAAAAAGGAGACCATATATTTTTTTAGGGATACTCTGGTGATCGGTGTTAGACGTGCTCTGAAATTGAGAAAGCTTACTCTACGGTTTATCAGTCCGTATCAAATTTCTGGCAAGGTGAATACTGTTGCGTATAGAGTATCCTTGCCATCCAACCTGTCGAATATGCATGATGTGTTCCATGTGTCGCAACTCTGAAAGTTAATTTCAGATCCATGCCATATGATTCTAATGGATGATGTGCAAGTACAGGATAATCTTATTGCTTAGACCTTACTAGTGAGGATCGAGGATCGTGAAATGAAAAATCTGAGAGGCAAGGAAATTTTTCTTGTGAAAGTAATTTGGGGAGGAGATTCCAGAGAGAACGCGACATGGGAATTAGAGAGTAAGTTGCAAGCATTTTAACTAGTGTTGTTTGCATCAGGTAATTTAAGAAGACGAAAATCTTGTTAGTGGGGGAGAGTTGTAACACCCTGATTATTTGGTGCAATAGATGTTTTAATGACATTCCGTGTGGGGTAGTGTCAGATTATAATAATAATGAGAATTATTTTGATATTTAGATAATTTAATTGGAATTATTTGGAATTTTGAATAATTATTTTGGATTTATGTAATATTTAAATTGGAATAATATTAGTAGAAATAATGAGGGCAAGATGGTCTTTTCTTGAGGTTTAGTAAGGAAGAACTTAAGGGAAAAATTATAGAGTGAATTGTATTGTTGGAACGATCGTACTGGAGAAAGGAAGAAGCAATAAAGTGACAAGAGTTAGGGAAAAGGTAGCCATTGTTAAAACTTAAGAACCATCAATCCAAGGTAAGGGTGGGGTTACGACTCTCTAAGGGATAGTATAATGATAACTATTTGAGGGTTAACTTATGTGTCACCATAGATTGGGATTTTAGGTTAGTTTGGGGTTTTGAAAATTAATTGATAATATGGTGATTATGTTAAAAATTATGATTTATGATGTGAAAAATGCTATGATTTGATACCCATTATCTATGTGTGGTTGTTTTTAGGTGATTACATGTTAGAGTATAATGAAAATAGGATGGTACTATGATGAAATCGTATGCAGTTTTAGGGTAAGACTGGTACAAAATCACAATTGAGAAGTTATTGTTTCGCATGTCTCGTCAGGCGAGTCATGTGCAGCGTCGGACAAAGTTATTTCTCCTGGGTAGCTTTGGGCAAGCTCCATGTGAAAGAACCTATAATTTTAGAGTTCTACTGGAAAATTTATGAAGGAGCGTGTTTGGCTCAGCTTCGCCGGGCAAACGGAGTAGCGAGCGCGAGTCACCGGGCAAAAAAGGAACGAAGAGATGGGTGGAAAAACAACACTACTAGAAAATGTATGGGAGGTGTTGGTTTTCCTATACTTCTCCTGGCGAGACCCAAGCGGCAGATCCCATTCGTCCGGCGAGCCTGAGGCGAGCATGGCTGTTTGTATTTTTGTAAAGATCAAAACTTGAGAGTCCGGACTCTGTTTGATGCGCCGTTCAAAGTGTTATGAAGCTAACACGGTGAGCTATAATTTGGTGGGATCAAATGAGTCAATTCATGTATATTTTAAGTACTTATAACATGATAAGTTGTATGTGGTGTGATGAACTCGTTGTGATATATGTGCTATAATGAATTGATGTGGTTATAATGATACTACATGATTGTGTTAGGCATCTTGCATTGTATGTTATTGAGTGAATGATGGTGGTCATATTAGTGTGTCAAATTGATAGATTTAGATGTCAATGTTTGTTATTTTGTTGTATGGTTGTGTCACATGCATTTCCTATTGGGGACTTCGGTCCTGTTTGATGGCTATAATCCTAGACGGCGTGGATCGGAGGGCAGTGTGAACCTCATCGTTCTTGATGTGGGTTGGCTTTGATCCTAAATGGCGTGGATCGGGAGTGAGGTGAACCGAAATTGTTCATGATATTGGTGGCTTTAGTCCTAGATAACATGGATTTAGGAGCAATATTGGTAGCACGTGTATTGATACCTGATAAGTGAAAATTATAATTATTTTTTTATATACTTTTTGTGTATAAAAAAATTTAGTTTGTGTATAATGTCTTTTCCTGTATAAAGTGTATCGTTTGATAGTTTTCCATTTATTTTATAGGTATTTGTGCATTGTTGGAGCAAGTGGAATAAAAGCTCTAAGATGCATTATTGGATCAATAAAGGAATAAGGGAAAGAAGAGAGATCCATTAGATTTATGCAGAAGTAGCAACAAAAGTTGTTGTTCTAGTGTGCCTCGCCAGGTAAAGCCTGGGCGAGGAGCCTTCGCGTTGGCCTCGCCGCGCGATCGAGGGGTGTGAGGACTGGATCATTTTTCTAATATCTACTAACTTGGGCTCGCCACCAGCTTGCTGGGGGAGAAATAAGGATGTCATCGGGCGAAGCTTCCCTTCTCCAGGCGAGGGTAAATATTTTACCCCAGTTACGTACGTGGCGCAATCTAGGCCTTATATTTAAAGGTCGTTGTCGAGCGACGCTTTTATGTCGTTGGGCGACACGTCGGACAAGATTTTTGTATATATTTTCTTTTCATTTTCATTTGTAATGTTTATGGTTTTCGGTATAGTTTTTTCTCCAAGCTCCATCAACCCTAATTTTTCTCTAGGTTTAGCTTAGAAAATAACATTGAAGCTTGCATATGGATGATTCGGGGTGGATAGCTCTTGAATCGGCACTAACAAACTGGGAGATTTGTGGTTCATTTCTCTTCTTCTTAGTGTATTCTATGTATATTTAGTCTGTATATGTATTTACTTTGATCTTATGTATTTTTGTCGCATGTGGCGTTATATTTAATTTGCTCTACAAATCTTTATGAATTGTTATCCTTGATTTTTGCTCTATGTTAGGGATTTGGGTTGTTATAGACATATACTTCTTGAATTCTTATCTAGGATGATAGTCTGTTAGTTTCTGGATTCTAGAGAAAGATTTAGAGCTAGCATTCACTTGGGTGTCTGTGATTAATGCCACTGTGTTTGTTGTGTTGACTGAGAGATTGTTAATGCAAGTAGCACGGTTGACTTCTATGTTGTTGAGGTTGGTTGAGAGATCGCCATAAAGGTGATACAGTGGATGTTGTGTTTGACATGTGATCACATTGACGAGTATTGTAGGTTGAGTACAACTGATAGATAGGTTTAAGTTTGTAAGAAGTAGTATATATACATGCTTGATAATTTGTTCCTTGTAAGAATGAATTTATTTCTTGTTAATAACTTTTACCTTTCATACCTTTTACCCATTCAACCCCCATACTCATTAACGAATGATTTGTAGAACATCGAATTGATAACAAATCTCTGTGGACACGATATGATATAACCTATATCACTTGGTAAAATAATACTTTACTTTTTTCTTGCCACTATGCCGCTGCAACAAAATGTGGTCGTTACTAAGGATTGGTTTATTCTTTCGCATTGCGATAATTCCTTTATTTTTGAGTTTTGTAGATTTCGTATAAATTGTCTATTTTTACTTGTGTATTGATATTTGCATATGTTTATTATACTTGTAAATTTGTTATATCATTGTTTGTTTCCTTTCATGTTTACTTGTATGTTGGTTAGGAGTAATCGGGTAGAAGGAACTTGGAGAAACATTCTTAAATAAAAGGCATCGAGCTTACGATGTAAAACAAACATATTTTATTGTTTTTCATTTTTGTTAGTTTATGTAGTTCAATGCAATTGTCTAAACAAATTAAACTCAGACTAGTTCTTAAATTTCATATCTTCACTTTTAAATTTGTTTAGACAATTTCATTCGGTCTTTTAGTATGCGTATATTATTTGTGTTCATTTTTGTGTTTGTCTTTGAGCTTGTTGTGAATACCTTAAGCATATTGAGGTGCTTTATCAAGTTTGATCGTTTTGACTTGTGAATGCTTGGGAATGATTTTGTTAAGGTTTTAAACACGTTCAAGGTATGTGTTTATCACTTTTTATATTTTAGCATATTCATGTACTTTGACTTTTTACAATTTTTACGCCATTCATTCTTTTGTATACTTGTTCATTTGTGAATCACATTAATTCCTACCCTTTTTGTGAGATGGCTTTCCATTGTTCACATATGCTGGAGGCCACAATTCTTGTTTTAACTAGATTTTACTATGCTTAATCTTTTGTTTGTGTTGATTGTATGAAAGCGTGAAAATGGTCAAGGCATTTTGTTTCATTTTGAGCACAACTACCCAGTGAAATAGTTAATTTACCTTGTGAGTGTGTGATCATTAGTATCCCCTTTTGAGCTTTTTTTCAATGTCTATGTTATTTTTACTAAATGCTTGTCTATGAGGGTTTGGTTCTCATTTTTGTATGGACATTAAATATTTGTTTTCTTGAACCCTTAACTATGATTTTTAGTTTGAATTTTTTCCTTGCCTTGGAAAGTAGGGAGTATTCAAATAATGATGATGGTTGAATTCAAGTTGGGGAGAGGAATGGTTATGTGCTTATGTTCTAATTGATATGAGGTTGTAAAAGAAAATTTTAAAAAAAAAAGAGAAAAGGAAAAAAAAAGAAATAAAAATTGAAAAAGATTTGAAAAAGATAAACAAAAAAAAAGAGATCAAATAATTGTGCTAATAAGTGATGTGTATTGGTTTGATAAATTTGGAATGACGAAGAAGTTTGATTGAAATTGTGTTGCTTGAGTGTTTGTGAGTTGATCACTCCCTTAGGCTAAGACAAGTTTTTGTTTCTATTAACTTTAAGACTTATGCCTTGTTTGTTAACCAAGCCACATTATAACCTTGAAAAACCCTTGTGGTTCTTGCTTTTATGTCTTCAACATGATTTTTGGATAAGTGGTTAATTTATTCTATTGTTTTCAAGATTGTGGATGAGTGAAAATACCTCATTTTTGTGTGTTTGTCACCTACCGATGATTGATTTTTCTAGGTGTGGTTCATTTGTGAACAAGTATTGTTTCATTTGAACCATTGCATTTTTTTCCGTTTTCAAAACTTGTCGAATTGTGATTCTTTGGTTGATCATTTTTTTTTCATTGAGTTGTTTGTTTCTTGTTTGAGGACAAACGAGTTCAAGTTGGAGAGAGTTTGATAAGTGCAAATTGTAATTAATTTTGTATATACCTTTTGTTGAACTTATCGAATCTTTGTTGTTAGTATCATTTGAATAACCCAACTTTGGGTATAAATACGTTTAGTTTGTGTATAATGAATTTTCGTGTATAAAGTGTATCGTTTGATAGTTTTCCATTCATTTTGTAGGTATTTGCGCATAGTTGGAGCAAGAGGAATTAAATCTCCAACATACATTGTTGGATCAATAAAGGAATAAGACCAAGAAGAGAGAGACATTGGAGTTATGTGGTAGGAGCAACAAAAGTAGTTGTTTTGGTGTGCCTCTTCGGGATTAGCCTGGGCAAGGGGCCTTTGCGTCGGCCTCGTCGGGCGACGAATGGGTGAGAGGACTGGATCATTTTTCCAGTAGCTACTGATTGGGCTCGCAAGCAGCAAGCTGGGCGAGAATTAAGGATGTTGTCGGGCGAAGCTTCCCTTTGTCGGGAGAGGGTAGATATTTTTTCCCAATTGCGTAAATGGCACAACCCAGGCCTCATATTTAATGGTCGTCGTTGGGCGACACTTTTGTGTCGTCAGGTGACCCGTGCGGACTATATTTTTGTATATATTTTCATTTCATTTCATTTGAAATTTTTATGGTTTTGGGGATAGTTTTTGCTCCCAACTCCATCAACCCTAGTTTTTCTCTAGGTTTAGCTTAGATAACAAAATTGAAGCTTGCATACGGATGATCAGGGGTGCATTGCTCTTTGATTGGTGCTGACAAACCAAGTGATTTGTGGTTCATTTCTCTTCTTCTTTGTTTATTCTTTATATGTTTAATTTTTATATGTATTTACTTTGATCTTATGTATATTTGTCGCCCACAGTGTTATATTTAATTTTCTTTACAAATCTTTATGGATTTTTATCCTTGATTTTTGCTCTGTGCTAGGGATTTGGATTGTTATAGACATATACTGCTTGAATTCTTATCTAGGATAAAAGTCTGTTAGTATTAGGATTCTAAAGTTAGATTTAGATTTGGCATTCACTTGGGTGTCTATGATTAATGCCTCTGTGGTTCTGTGTTGTTGAGGTTGGTTGAGAGATCGCCACCAAGGTGATACAGTGGGTGGTGTGGTTGACACGTGATGACATTGACGAGTATTATAGGTTGATTATAAATGGTATATAGGTTTAAGTTTGTGAGAATTAGTATATATGCATGCTTGATAAGTTGTTCCTTGGAAGAATGAATTTATTTCCTGTTAATAACTTTTAACTTTCATACCTTTTACCCATTCAACCCCCAAACTCATTAACGAATGATTTGTCGATCGGCGAATCGATAACTAATCTCTGTGGACACGATACGATATAACCTATATCACACGTTAAATTATTACTTTACTTTTTGTTTGTCGCTATGTCGCTGCAACAAAATGGCATCTTGTCGGGGATTGGTTTATTGTTTCACATTGCAATAATTCCTTTGCTTTTGAGTTTTGTAGATATCGTATATATTTTATATTTTTACTTGTGTATATCAATACTTGTATATGTTTACTATACTTGTAACTTTGTTATATCATTTTTTGATTTCTTTCACGTTTGCTTGTGTGTTGGTTAGGAATAACCGGGTGGAAGCAACTTGGAGAAACGCTCTTTAATAACAGGCGTCAACCTTACGATGTAAAACAAACATGTTTTATTGTTTTTCATTTTTGTTAGTTTAGGTAGTTGAATGCAATTGTCTAAACAAATTTAACTCGGACTAGTTCTTAAATTCCATATCTTCACTTTTAAATTTGTTTAGACAATTACATTCGGTCTTTTAGTATGTGTATATTATTTGTGTTCATTTTTGGGTTTTTTTTAGCTTGTTCTGAATATCTTAAGGATATTGAGGTGATTTTTCAAGTTTGATAGTTTCCACTTGCGAATGCTTGGTAATGATTTTGTTAAGGTTTTGTAAACTTTCGAGGTATGTGTTTATCGCTTTCTATACTTTAGCTTATTCATGATACTTATACTTTTATCAATTTTTATGCCATTAGTTCTTTTGTATACTTATTTATTTGTGAAACACTTAATTTCCTAACCTTTTGTGAGGTAGCTTTCCATTGTTCACATATGTTGGAGGCCACAATTCTTATTTTAACTGGATTTTATTATGCTTAATCTTTTGTTTGTATTGATTGTATGAAAGCAAAAAAGTGATCAAGTCAGTTTTTTTATTTTGAGCACAACTATGATAACCCAGAAATGTATCGAATATTTGGATCATTTTACATGAATTTTATATGCATTTTAATTAATTAAATTACTCTTTATTCGTATTATGCTTGTATTTTATATGTTTTCAAGAATTTAATGTTTGCAAGGCATGTGCGAAGAAAGTCAAGAAAAGTCAAGCTAATCAAGAGAAATAATGCATTGAGGGATGTGTGTTAGAATAGGGTGCACTAAAAGCAAAGAGCCCAAGAAAGCAGTGCTGGCCCAATCCACTAAGGGAGTGTAATGACCGTTACACATTGGTCCAAAGGAGTGTAATGACCGTTACACCCCACCATGCAAGCCTCTCCTCAAACCAGGAGTGTAACGACCGTTACACCCTACCACGCCAGCCCTCTCTCAAAATAAGGAGTGTAACAACCATTACACTGAGTCAATTTTGGAGGAGAAAATAACTCAACTCCCATGCGTCCCAAGGCTATAAATAGAACCTTAAATATCCATTTTAAACACGTATTTCTTCTCCTTGTTTTTACTGTCACTCTGCCAAAAATATTCTCCGCATTATTTTGTTCTGCATTATTTTATTTACCGATCTGTGGGAGACATCCGACATCAGACAAATATTCTGCTGTAACATTTTCAGGTTTAATTTAAGTACTTTATTTATTTATGCCAAGATTATCCTTAATGTTTTGTTTATTTAAATTTTTTGATGATAATTATTTTTGTTGCGCTGTTATTGAGTCGTTTAATATGCTAGGAAAAATTTATTTATCCGTATGTAAGGTCATATAACCAACGGGGTTTCAGCAACGATTATTGATCATCTCCTTTCAAAGAATGAATAATTTTTTGGTTTCAATTACTAGTTTTAAATATTAAGTGTTTTGTTACGAGAGTAAAATACAAATAGAGGTTAGGATCAATAAAACGAGAGTTTGAGATAATAACTAGACAATAGTAATTATGCATCAACTTAAAATACAACGAGAGCACTTTTAAGTTGATTAGGTTTTATTTGTTTTCAAAAACTATTTTTAAACCCTAATTGAAACAACGAGAGAACTCACTTAGGTTTGATCGTAGGATCTGAATCAATAAACACGAGAGTGTGAGAAGAGGGTTTTCAAACAAATGCTTCCTACCGAAAACTATTTTGTTAATCCGAGTTAGGTCAATGAGTTGTTAAATCCCCGAAGTTAGACCATTACATACCGATATTCTTCCGTGAATCTAAACTAGATTATAATCAGTTAGGTTCCCTAAAACCCCTATTAATTACACTATTAGCCTTAGATTTACGTAGTAACCTAAGATAACGGTAGTTCGATATTTAGTCCCTTGGGATTTGATAATCTTTAAAGCTACATGTGATAAGACTATATACTTGCGGTCTAGATTCTTTAAGACTCACAAAGTCGCGATCAAACTACCTAGCCAGATATTCTATTCACCTTTTGAGTGTGTGATCATTAGTATCCCCTTTTGATCTTTTTCTTAATGTCCATGTTGTGTTTGCTAAATGCTTATCTATGAGTGTTTGGTTCTCATTTTTGTATGGACATTGATTATTTGTTTTCTTGAACCCTTAACTATGATTTGTAGTTTGAATTTTTGCCTTTCCTTAGAAAGTAGGGAGTATTCCTATTATGATGATGGTTGAATTCAAGTTAGGAATATGAATGTTTATGTGCATAGGTTGTAATTTCTATGAGGCTGTAAAAGAAAAGAAAAACAAGAAGAAAAAAAAAGAGAAAAATAAAATAAAATAAAAAAGAAAGAAAAAAATGAAAAAGCTTTGAAAAATATAAACAAAAGAAAAGAGTTCAATTAATTGTGCTAATAAGTTATGTGTGTTGGTTTGTGAAATTTTGAATTTAGAAGAAGTTTGATTGAAATTGTGTTGCTTGAGTCTTTGTGAGTTGATCACTCCCTTAGATAAAGGCATGTTTTTTTTCTGATTAATTTTAGGACTTATCCCTTGTTTGTTAACCAAGCCACATTACAACCTTGAAAATCCGTTGTGATTCTTGCTTTTATTTCTTCAACATGATTTTTGGGTGAGTGCATAATTTAGTCTACTGTTTGAAAGATTATGGATGTGTGAAAATACCTCATTTTTGTGTGTTTGTCATCTACCAATGATTTATTTTTCTAGGTGTGATTCATTTGTGAACTAGTGTTGTTTTAGAATGTTTGTCATGATCTTTGTATTTAGCATTTGTTTCATGTTTATATTATAATCATAGTAGTGGTAAGTGTTTAATTTGTGTGTATTTTTTTCATTTGAACCTTTGCATTTTTTTTACGTTTCAAAACTTTTCGATTCGTGATTCTTTGGTGGATCGTTTTTGTTTCTTTGAGTTATTTGTTTCTTGTTTGAGGACAAACGAGTTCAAGTTGGAGAGAGTTTGATAAGCGTGAATTATAGTTAATTTGTATATACCATTTTTTGAAATTATCGACTCTTTGTAGTTAATATCAGTTGAATAACCTAACTTTATGTATAAATACGTTTAGTTTGTGTATAATGCATTTTCATGTATAAAGTATATCGTTGGATAGTTTTCCATTTAATTTTTAGGTATTTGAACAATGTTGGAGCAAGAGGAATAAAAGCTCCAAGATGCATTATTATATCAATAAAGGAATAAGGCCAAGAAGAGAGTCATTGGAGTTATGCAGAAGGAGCAACAAAAGTTATTGTTCTGGTGTGCCTCGCAAGGCAAATCCTGGGCGCAGAGCCTTCGATTTGGCATCGCCGTACGACGGAGAGGCGAGAGGACTAGATCATTTTTCCAAGATCTACTGACTTGGGCTCGCCACCATCTTGTTGGGGGAGAAATAAGATTTTCTTCGGGCAAAGCTTCCCTTCACCGGGCGAGGGTAGATATTTTCCCCAGTTGCGTATGTGGCACAACCTGGGCCTTGTATTTAATATCCGTCATCGGGCGACGCTTTTGTGTCGTCAGGTGACGCGTGTGGACGATAATTTTGTATATATTTTTTCTTTTCAATTTATTTGTAATGTTTATGGTTTTGGGGATAGTTTTTCTCCCAACTCTATCAACCTTCATTTTTCTCTAGGTTTATCTTAGATAACAAAATTGAAGCTTTCATACGGATGATCCAGGGTGGATTGCTCTTCGAACGACACTGAGAAACCGAGACATTTGTGATTCATTTATCTTCTTCTTTGTGTATTCATTGTATTTTGAGTTTTTATATGTATTTACTTTAATCTTATGTTTATTTGTCGCCCACAGTGTTATATTTAATTTGCTTTACAAATATTTGTGGAATGTTATCCTTGATTTTTGCTTTATGCTAGGAATTTGGGTTGTTATAGACATATACCCCTTGAATTCTTATCTAGGATGAAAGTCTGTTAGTTTCTGGATTCTAGAGATATATTTAGAGCTTACATTCACTTGGGTGTCTGTGATTAATACCTCTACGATTATTGTGTTAACTGAGAGATAGTTAACGCGATTAACATGGTTGATTTCTGTATTGTTGAGGTTGGTTGAGAAATCGCCACCAAGGTGATACAGTGGGTGGTGTGTTTGACATGTCAAGACATTAACGAGTATTATAGGTTGAGTATAGCTGGTAGATAGGTTTAATTTTGTGATAAGTAGTATATATACATGCTTAATAAGTTGTTCCTTGGAAAAATGAACTTATTTCCTGTTAATAACTTTTACCTTTCATAACTTTTACCCAGTCAACCCCCAAACTCATTAACGAATGATTTTTCGAACGGAGAATTGATAACTAATTTATGTGCACACGATACGATATAACATATATCACCCTGTGAAATAATACCTTACTTCTTGTTTGCTGCTATGTCACTGCAACAAAATAGCGTCGGTTTCGGGGATTGTTTTATTGTTTCGTATTGCAATAATTCCTTTGTTTTTTAGTTTTGTTGATATCGTATATATTGTCTATTTTTACTTATGTATATTGATACTTGTATATGTTTACTATAATTGTAAATTTGTTATATCATTGTTTGTTTCCTTTCGTGTTTGCTTGTGTGTTGGTTCAGAATAACCGGTTGGAAGCAACTTGGTAAAACATTCTTAAATAACAGGCGTCGAGCTTACGACATAAAACAAGCATGTTTTATTTTTTTTCATTTTAGTTAGTTTACCTAGTTTAATTCAATTGTCTAAACAAATTTAACTTTGACTAGTTCTTAAATTTCGTATCTTCTCTTTTAAATTTGTTTATCCAATTCCATTCGGTCCATTAGTATGTGTATATTATTTGTCTTCATTTTTGGGTTTGTCTTTGAGCTTGTTGTGAATATCTTGAGGATATTAAGGTGATTGGTCAAGTTTGATCGTTTCGAATTGCGAATGTTTGGTATTGATTTTGTTAATGTTTTGTACACTTTTGAGGTATGTGTTTATTGCTTTTTATAATTTAGCATATTTATGATAATTATACTTTTTTCAATTTTTATGCCAAACACTATTTTGTATAATTATTCTTTTGTGAATCACTTTAATTCCTACCCTTTTTGTTAGTTAGCTTTCCATTGTTCACATATGATGGAGGCCAAAATTATTATTTTAACTGGATTTTATTATGCTTAATCTTTCGTTTGTGTTGATTATATGAAAGCATGAAAGTGATCAAGGCATTTTGTTTCCTTTTGAGCATAACTACCTAGCCAAATAGTCAACTCACCTTGTGAGTGTGTGACCATTAGTATCCCCTTTTGAGATTTTTGTCAATGTCCATGTTGTTTTTGCTAAATGCTTTTCTATAAGTGTTTGGTTTTCATTTTTGTATGGACATTAATTATTTGTTTTCTTGAACCCTTAACTATGATTTATAGTTTGAATTTTCGCCTAGCCTTAGAAAGTAGAGAATATTCATATTAGAATGATGGTTGAATTGATGTTGGGGAGAGGAATGTTAATGTACTGATATTGTAATTGCTATGAGGTTGTAAAAGAAAAGAAAAAGAAAAGAAAAAAGAGAAAAACAAAAAGAAAGAAAAAAATGAAAAAGCTTTAATTGGGCTCGCAGGCAGCCCGCTGGGCGAGAAATAAGGATGTCGTTAGGCGAAGCTTCCCTTCATCAGGCGAGGGAAGATAGTTTTCCCAGTTGCATATGTGGCGCAAGCTGGGCCTTATATTTAATGGTCGTCATCAGACGATGCTTTTGTGTCGTCAAGCGACGCGTGCAGACAATTTTTTGATATTTATTTTCCTTTCATTTCATTTGTAATGTGTATGGTTTTGGGGACATTTATTTTTTTCCTAACTCTATCAACCCTCATTTTTCTCTAGGATTAGCTTAGATAACAAAATTGAAGCTTGCATACGGATGATACGGGGTGGATTATTCTTCGATCAGCGGTGACAAATCGAGAGATTTGTGGTTCATTTCTCTTCTTCTTTGTGTTTTCATTATATGTTGAGTTTTTATATGTATTTACTTTAATCTTATGTATATTTTTCGTCCAACGTGTTATATTTAATTTTCTTTACAAATCTTTGCGGATTGTTATACTTGACTTTTACTCTGTGCTAGGGATTTGGGTTGTTATAGACATATACTACTTGAATTCTTATCTGGGATGAAAATTTGCTAGTTTCTTGATTTTAGAGATAGATTTAGAGCTGGCATTCACTTAGGTGTCTGTGTTTAATACCTCTATAGTTGTTGTGTTAACTGAGAGATTGTTAACACGAGTAACATGATTGACTTTTGTGTTGTTGAGGTTGGTTGAGAGATCTCCACCAAGGTGATATAATGGGTGGTGTGTTTGACAAGGGATGACATTGACGAGTATTGTAGGTTGAGTATAGCGGGTCGATAGGTTTAAGTTTGTGATAAGTAGTATATATGCGTGCTTGATATGTTGTTCCTATATATGTTTACTTGTATATGTTTACTATAATTGTAAACTTCTTATATTATTGTTTGTTTCCTTTCATGTTTGCTTGTGTGTTGGTTAGGAATAACCGGGTGGAAGCAACTTGGAAAAATGCTCTTAAATAACAGGCGTCAGACTTACGATGTAAAACAAGCATGTTTTATTTTTTTTTTTTCATTTTTGTTAGTTAAGGTAGTTGAATGCAATTGTCTAAACAAATTTAACTCGGACTAGTTCTTAAGTTTTATATCTTCACTTTTAAATTTGTTTAGCAAATTCCATTCGGTCCTTTAGTATGTATATAATATTTGTGTTCATTTTTTGGTTTGTCTTTATGCTTGTTCGGAATATCTTAAGGATATTGAGGTTATTTGACAAGGTTGATGGTTTCGACTTGCGACTGCTTGGTAATGATTTTGTTAAGGTTTTGTACACTTTCGAGGTATATGTTTATCACTTTTTATACTTTAGCATTTTCATGATACTTATACTTTTTTCAATTTTTATGCCATCCACTCTTTTGTATACTTATTCATTTGTGAATCACTTTAATTCCTACCCTTTTGTGAGGTAGCTTTCCATTATTCACATATGTCGGATGCCATAGTTATTGTTTTAACTGGACTTTATTATGCTTAATCTTTTGTTTGTGTTGATTATATGAAAGCATGAAAGTTATCAAGGAATTTTTTTATTTTGACCATCACTACCTAGCCAAACAGTAAATTCACCTTGTGAGTGAGTGACCATCAGTATCTCCTTTTGAGCTTTTTGTCAATGTCCATGTTGTTTTTTCTAAATGCTTGTCTATAAGTTTTTGGTTCTCAATTTTGTATGGACATTAATTATTTGTTTTCTTGAACCCTTAACTATGATTTGTAGTTTGAATTTTCGCCTAGCCTTAGAAAGTAGAGAATATTCATATTAGGATGATGGTTGAATTCAAGTAGGGGAGAGGAATGTTTATGTGCTGATATTATAATTGCTATGAGGTTGTAAAAGAAAAGAAAAAGAAATAAAAAATAAAAAAAAAGAAAAATCTGAAAAAGCTTTAATTGGGCTCAAAGGCAGCTCTCTGGGCGAGAAATAAGGATGTTGTCGGGTGAAGCTTCCCTTTGTCGGGCGAGGGAAGATAGTCTTCCACAGTTGCGTGTATATCGCAAGCTGGGCCTTGTATTTAATGGTCATCATCGGGCGATGTGTTTGTGTCGTCAGGTGACCCGTGAAGACGATATTTTTATATTTATTTTCTTTTCATTTCATTTGTAATGTTTATGGTTTTGGGGATAGTTTTTTTCTCCCAACTCTATCAACCCTCATTTTTTTTCTAGGTTTAGCTTAGATAACAAAATTGAATCTTGCATGTAGATGATACGGGGTGGATTGCTCTTTGATCGGCACTGATAAACCGAGAGATTTGTGGTTCATTTTGTCTTCTTCTTTGTATTTTTATTATATGTTGAGTTTTTATATGTATTTACTTTGATCTTATGTATATGTGTCGTCCACAGTGTTATATTTAATTTTCTTTACAAATCTTTGTGGAATGTTATCTTTGATTTTTGCTCTGTGCTAGGGATTTGGGTTGTTATAGACATATACTGCTTGAATTCATATCTAGGATTAAAGTTTGATAGTTTCTGGATTCCAGAGATAGATTTAGAGCTGACATTCACTTGGGTGTCTGTGATTAATACCTCTATGGTTGTTCGGTTGACTGAGAGATCATTAACACGAGTAACATGGTTGACTTTTGTGTTGTTGAGGTTGGTTGAGAGATTGCCACCAAGGTGATATAATGGTTGGTGTATTTGACATGCGATGACATTTACGAGTATTGTGGGTTGAGTATAGTTGGTCGATAGGTTTAAGTTTGTGATAAGTAGTATATATGCGTGCTTGATAAGGTGTTCATTGGAAGAATGAACTTATTTCCTGTTAATAACTTTTACCTTTCATACCTTTTCTCATCCAACCCCTAAACTCATTTATGAATGATTTGTCGAACAGCGAATCGATAACTAATCTCTGTGGACACGATATGATATAAGCTATATCACCCGGTAAAATAATACTTTACTATTTTCTTGCGGCTATGTCACTGCCACAAAATGGCATCGTTGTCGAGGATTTTTTTATTGTTTCGTTTTGTGATAATTCCTTTGTTTTTGAGTTTTGTAGATATCATATATTGTATATTTTTACTTATGTATATTGATACTTGTATATGTTTACTATAGTTATAAATTTATTATATCACTGTTTTTTTTCTTTCTTGTTTGCTTGTGTGTTGGTTAGGAATAACCTGGTGGAAGCAACTTGGAGAAACATTCTTAAATAAAAGGGGTCGAGCTTACGATGTAAAACAAGCATGTTTTATTATTTTTTTTCATTTTTGTTAGTTAAGGTAGTTGAATGCAATTGTCGAAACAAATTTAACTCAGACTAGTTCTTAAGTTTTATATCTTCACTTTTAAATTTGTTTAGCCAATTCCATTCGATCCTTTAGTATGTGTATATTATTTGTGTTCATGTTTGGGTTTGTCTTTAAGCTTGTTGTGAACATCTTGAGGATATTGAGGTGATTTGACAAGTTTGATCGTCTCGACTTGAGAATGCTTGGTAATGATTTTGTTAGGTTTTTTACACTTTTGAGGTATGTGTTTATCACTTTTTATACTTTAGCATATTCATGATACTTATACTTTTTTCAATTTTTATGCCATTCAATATTTTGTATACTTATTCATTTTTGAATCACTTTAATTCCTACCCTTTTTGTGGGGTAGCTTTCCATTATTCACATATGCTGGAGGCCACAATTATTGTTTGAACTGGATTTTATTATTCTTAATCTTTCGTTTGTGTTGATTATATGAAAGCATGAAAGTGGTCAAGGCATTTTGTTTCATTTTTAGCATAACTACCTAGCCAAATAGGCAATTCACCTTGTGAGTGTGTGACCATTAGTATCCCCTTTTGAGCTTTTTGTCAATGTCCATGTTGTTTTTGCTAAGTGCTTGTTTATAAGTGTTTGGTTCTCATTTTTGTATGGACATTAATTATTATTTTTCTTAAACCCTTAACTATGATTTGTAGTTTTATTTTTCGCCTAGGCTTAGAAAGTAGAGAATATTCAAATTAGGATAATGGTTTAGTTGATGTAGGGGAGAGGAATGTTAATGTGCTGATATTGTAATTCCTATGAGGTTGTAAAATAAAAATATAAATAAATAAAAAAGAGAAAAAGAAAAAGAAAGAAATAAAATGAAAAAGCTTTAATTGGGCTTGCAGGCAGCTCGTTGGGCGAGAAATAAGGATGTCTTCGGTCGAAGCTCCCGTTCATCGGGCGAGGGAAGACAGTTTTCCCAGTTGCTTATGTGGCTCAAGTCGGGCCTTGTATTTAATGGTCATCATCAGGCGGCGCTTTTGTGTCGTCAAGCGACGCGTGCAGACAATATTTTTGTATTTATTTTATTTTCATTTCATTTGTAATGTGTGAAGTTTTGGGGATAGTTTTTTTTTCTCCCAACTCTATCAACCCTCATTTTTCTCTAGGGTGCATTCCTCTTCGATCAGCACTGACAAACCGAGAGATTTATGGTTCATTTCTCTCCTTCTTTGTGTTTTCATTATATGTTGAGTTTTTATATGTATTTACTTTAATCTTATGTTTATTTGTCGCCCAAAGCGTTATATTTAATTTGCTTTACAAATCTTTATGGAATGTTATACTTGATTTTTGCTCTGTGCTAGGGATTTGGATTTTTATAGACATATACTGCTTGAATTCTTATCTAATATGAAAGACTGCTAGTTTCTGGATTCTAGAGATAAATTTAGAGTTGCCATTCACTTGGGTGTCTGTGATTAATACCTCTACGTTTGTTGTGTTAACTGAGAGATCGTTAACACGAGTAACATGGTTGTCTTTTGTGTTGTTGAGGTTGGTTTAGAGAATGCCTCCAAGGTGATATAATGAGTGGTGTGTTTGACATGCGATGACATTGACGAGTATTATAGGTTGAGTATAGTTGGTCGATAGGTTTATGTTTGTGATAAGTAGTATATATGCGTGCTTGATAAGTTGTTCCTTGGAAGAATGAACTTATTTCCTGTTAATAACTTTGACCTTTCATACCTTTTAACCATTCAACCCCTAAACTCATTAACGGATGATTTTTCGAACAGCGAATCGATAACTAATTTCTATGGACACGATATGATATAATCTATATCACTCGGTAAAATAATACTCGACTTTTTGCTTACCGCTATGTCCCTGCAACACAATGGCGTCGTTGTCGGGGATTTTTTTTATTATTTCGTATTGTGATAATTCCTTTGTTTTTGAGTTTTGTAGATATCGTATATATTGTCTATTTTTACTTATGTATATTGATACTTGTATATGTTTACTATAATTGTAAATTTGTTATATCATTGTTTGTTTTCTTATGTGTTTGCTCGTGTGTTGGTTAGGAATAACCTGGTGGAAGCAACTTGGAGAAACATTCTTAAATAACAGGCGTCTAGCTTACGATGTAAAACAAGCATGTTTTATTTTATTTTCATTTTTCTTAGTTAAGGTAGTTGAATTCAATTGTTTAAACAAATTTAACTCAGACTAGTTCTTAAGTTTTATATCTTCACTTTTAAATTTGTTTATCCAATTCCATTCGGTCCTTTAGTATGTGTATATTATTTGTGTTCATTTTTGGGTTTGTCTTTAAGCTTGTTGTGAATATCTTGGGGATATTGAGGTGATTTGACAAGTTTGATCGTTTCGACTTGTGAATGCTTGGTAATGACTTTGTTAAGGTTTTTTACACTTTTGAGGTATGTGTTTATCACTTTTTATACTTTAGCATATTCATGATACTTATAATTTTTTCAATTTTTATGCCACTCACTCTTTTGTATACTTATTCATTTGTGAATCACTTTAATTGCTACCCTTTTTGTAAGGTATCTTTCCATTGTTCATATATGCTGGAGGCCACAATTATTGTTTGAACTGGATTTTATTATGCTTAATATTTCGCTTGTGTTGATTATATGAAAGCCTGAAAGTTATGAAGGCATTTTGTTTCATTTTTAGCATAACTACCTAGCTAAATAGTCAATTCACCTTGTGAGTGTGTGACCATTAGTATCCCCTTTTGAGCTTTTTGTCAGTGTCCATGTTGTTTTTGCTAAATGCTTGTCTATAAGTGTTTGGTTCTAATTTTTATATGGACATTAATTATTTGTTTTCTTGAACCCTTAACTATGATTTGTAGTTTGAATTTTCGCCAAGCCTTAGAAAGTAGAGAATATTCTTATTAGGAAGATGGTTGAATTGATGTTGGGGAGAGGAATGTTAATGTGTTGATATTGTAATCGCTATGAGGTTGTAAAAGTAAAGAAAAAGAAAAAAAAGAGAAAACGAAAAAGAAAGAAAAAAAATGAAAAGGCTTTAATTGGGCTCGCAGGAAGCTCGCTGCTCGAGAAATAAGGATGTCATCAGGCGAAGCTTCCCTTCAACGGGCGAGGGAAGATATGTTTCCCAGTTGTGTATGTGGCGCAAGCTGGGCCTTGTATTTAATGGTTGTCATCAAGCGACGCTTTTGTGTCGTCAGGCGACGCGTGCAGAAAATTTTTTTGTATTTATTTTCTTTTCTTTTCATTTGTAATGTTTATGGTTTTAGGGATAGTTTTTTTTCTCCCAACTCTATCAACCCTCATTTTTCTCTAGGATTAGTTTTGATAACAAAATTGAAGCTTGCATATGGATGATACAGGGTGAATTGCTCTTTGATCAGCGCTGACAAACCGAGAGATTTGTAGTTCATTTCTCTTCTTATTTGTATTTTCATTATATGTTGAGTTTTTATATGTATTTACTTTAATCTTATGTATATTTGTCGCCTAAAGAGTTATATTTGATTTTCCTTAATAATCTTTATGGAATGTTATACTTGATTTTTGCTTTGTGCTAGGAATTTGGGTTGTTATAGACATATACTGCTTGAATTCTTATCTAGGATGAAAGTCTGCTAGTTTCTGGATTCTAGAGATAGATTTAAAGTTGGCATTCACTTGGGTGTCTATGATTAATACCTCTACGGTTGTTGTGTTGACTGAAAGATCGTTAACACAAGTAACATGGTTAACTTCTGTGTTGTTGAGGTTGGTTGAGAGATCGCCACCAAGGTGATATAATGGGTGGGGTACTTGACATGTGATGACATTGACGAGTATTGTAGGTTGAGTATAGCGGGTCGATAGGTTTAAGTTTGTGATAAGTAGTATAGATGCGTGCTTGATAAGTTGTTCCTTGGAAGAATGAACTTATTTCCTGTTAATAACTTTTACCTTTCATACCTTTTACCTGTTCAACCCCCAAACTCATTAACTAATTATTTGCAGAATGGCGAATCGATAAGTAATCTTCGTGGACACGATATGATATAATCTATATCACCCGGTAAAATAATACTCGACTTTTTGCTTGCTGCTATGTCACTGCAACACAATGGCGTCGATGTCGGGGATTTTTTTTATTATTTCGTATTGTGATAATTCCTTTGTTTTTGAGTTTTGTAGATATCGTATATATTGTATATTTTTACTTATGTATATTGATACTTGTATATGTTTACTATAATTGTAAATTTGTTATATCATTGTTTGTTTTCTTTTGTGTTTGCTCGTTTGTTGGTTAGGAATAACCTGGTGGAAGCAACTTGGAGAAACATTCTTAAATAACAGGCGTCGAGCTTACGATGTAAAACAAGCATGTTTTATATTTTTTTTCATTTTTGTTAGTTAAGGTAGTTGAATGAAATTGTCTAAACAAATTTAACTCGGACTAGTTCTTAAGTTTTATATCTTCACTTTTAAATTTGTTTAACCAAATCCATTCGGTCCTTTAGTATGTGTATAATATTTGTGTTCATTTTTGGGTCTGTCTTTAAGCTTGTTGTAACTATCTTAAGGATATTGAGGTAATTTGACAGGTTTGATCGTTTCGACTTGCGAATGCTTAGTAATGATTTTGTTAAGGTTTTGTACACTTTCGAGGTATGTGTATATCACTATTTATACTTTAGCATATTTGTGATACTTATACTTTTTCAATTTTTATGCCATCCACTCTTTTGTATACTTATTCATTTGTGAATCACTTTAATTCCTACCCTTTTTGTGAGGTAGCTTTCCATTGTTCACATATGCTGGAGGCCAAAATTATTATTTTAACTAGATTTTATTATGCTTAATCTTTTGTTTGTGTTGATTATATGAAATCCTGGAAGTTATGAAGGCATTTTGTTTCACTTTTAGCATCACTACCTAGACAAATAGTCAATTCACCTTGTGAGTGTCTGATCATTAGTATCCCCTTTTTGAGCTTTTTGTCAATGTCCATGTTGTTTTTCCTAAATGCTTGTCTATAAGTGTTTGGTTCTCATTTTTTTGTGGACATTAATTATTTGTTTTCTTGAACCCTTAACTATGATTTGTAGTTTTAATTTTCGCCTAGGCTTAGAAAGTAGAGAATATTCATATTAGGATGATGGTTGAATTCAAGTTGGGGAGAGGAATGTTTTTGTGTTGATATTGTAATTGCTATGAGGTTGTAAAAGAAAAGAAAAATAAATAGAAAAAAAGAAAAATAAAGAAAAAAATGAAAAAGCATTAATTGGGCTCGAAGGCAGCTCGCTGGGCAAGAAATAAGGATGTCGCAGGGCGAAGCTTCCCTTCGTCGGGCGAGGGAAGATAGTTTTCCGCAGTTGCGTGTATTTCACAAGCTGGGCCATGTATTTAATGGTCGTCATTGGGCGATGCTTTTCTCCCAACTCTATCAACCCTCATTTTTCTCTAGGTTTTGCTCAGATAACAAAATTGAAGCTTGCATACAGATGATACAGGGTGGATTGCTCTTCGATCGGCGCTGATAAACCGAGAGATTTGTGGTTCATTTCTCTTCTTCTTTGTGTTTTCATTATATGTTGAGTTTTTATATGTATTTACTTTGATCTTTTGTATATTTGTCGCCCACAACGCTATATTTAATTTGCTTTACAAATCTTTGTGGAATGTTATCCTTGATTTTTGCTCTGTGCTAGGGATTTGGGTTATAGACATATACTGCTTGAATTCTTATCTAGGATGAAAACCTGTTAGTTTCTGGATTCTAGAGATAGATTTAGAGATGACATTCACTTGGGTGTCTGTGATTAATACCTCTACGGTTGTTGTGTTGACTGAGAGGTTGTTAACGCGAGTAACACGGTTGACTTCTGTGTTGTTGAGGTTGGTTGAGAGACCGCCACGAAGGTGATATAATGGGTGGTGTGCTTGACATGTGATGACATTGACGAGTATTTTAGTTTTAGTATAGCAGGTCGATAGGTTTAAGTTTGTGATAAGTATTATATATGCGTGCTTGATAAGTTGTTCCTTGGAAGAATGAACTTATTGCTTGTTAATAACTTTTACCTTTCATACATTTTACCCATTAAACCGCCAAACTCATTAATGAATGATTTTTCGAACAGTGGGATATAGATGAGGAATATAAAATGCTTTAGCTATGCTTGGAAGACAATTTAATAAACTGATAAAAAAATGGACAGGAACCAAAGATCAAATGTCAAGAACATCCCATATGACATCTATAAGTCAAATGAGGTGGGAAGAAAAAGGGATGAAGAAAAATATTCTCAAGGGAAGGGAATACAGTGTCATTAATATGAAGGCTTTGGTCACATTAGAGCTGAATATCCTACATATCTAAAGAAACAGAAGAAGAATTTATCTGTTACTTGGTCTAAAGAGGACTCAGAGAGTGATCTTGAAGAATCTGCCAAATATGTTAAAGCATTGACAGGAAAATATGTAAATGATGAAGAGTCTAGTGACGCGGAACTAACTTTTGATGATTTAGCTACTTCATACAAAGAATTATGTCTCAGAAGTGCAGAAGTGTGTCTTGAAGGGGAGAAACAGAAAGCCAACATAACTCAGTTGAAGGAGGAAAGGGAAGAGCATCTTAAAACTATTTATGATCTAGAAAGTGAAGTGTCCTCTCTAAATTCAAATCTTGAAAGAATGGTCAAATCTCTCAAGATGCTGAATAATGGGTCTAACTCATTAGATTAAATTCTCCAAGCAGGAAGAGTGACAGGAGATAAGAGTGGTTTAGGTTTCAATGAGAAAAAGGAACCTAACTTTGAAGAGTCTTCATATGTTTCCACTCATGCCAAGCCTAAACCAAAGATATCAAATCAAATGTCTCAACATCATGATAACAAAGGACATCTTGGAAAACCTCGTGTGAAGAAAGGACATCATGGCAAACATCATGGGAAGAAAAAGCTTAATCACACCAGGGAGAATCCCCAGCCTTGGAGATGTCATCACTGTGGAAGGCTTGGACATATAAGGCCCTTTTGTTTCAAGTTGTATGGATACCCTAAAAATTCTCCTCTTGCCAAAAATGATAAGATTTCCCAAAATAGAAAAAAGGAGAAACTGTGGGTTCCCAAGTCCAAGGTTGGTAGTTTCATTGCTCACACCTCTCTCAGAGTATCAAACAAAGATGACTGGAACTTTGATCGTGGTTGTTCTAGACACATGAGAGGTGTCAAGAATCTGTTGGTGGATTTCAAATCTCATTCCACCACTTATGTGACTTTTGGTGATGGAGCAAAAGGAGAAATCAAAGGTGTTGGCAAGCTTGACTTTTCAGGAATTCATAAGCTTGATAATGTGTTACTTGTAAAAGGGTTAACAGCTAACCTGATAAGCATAATCCAACTATGTGATCAAGGATTCAAAGTTAACTTCTCCAAGGAAGAAGATCTTGTGTGCAATGAAAAGAATGAAGTAATCATGAAAGGAATCAGATCTAAAGACAATTGTTATCTATGGGTTCCTCGAGATTTTAACCTCTCCTCAACATGTGTTTTAGCCAAAGAGAATGAATTTAAACTATGGAACCAAAAATTAGGGCACTTGCATCTGAAAGGTATGAAGAGAATTATATCTGAAGAAGCAGTGAGAGGGATTCCTAAGCTCAAGATAGAAGAAGGAAGGGTATGTGGTAATTGTCAAATTGGAAAGCAGACTAAGATGTCACATCAGAAGATTCAACATCTTACTACATCAAATGTTTTGGAACTTCTCCTCATGGACTTGATGGGACCTATGAAGGTTGAAAGTCTTGGTGGTAAGAAATATGCCTATGTTGTTGTAGATGATTTTTCTAGATACACGCGGATAAACTTTATTAGAGAAAAATCAGAAACTTTTGAAGTGTTCAAATATCTTTGTCAAACAATTTAAAGGGAAAAGGAAAGCCATGTCATAAGAATAATAAGTGATCATGGAAAGGAATTTGAGAACAACAAATTTGCTGAGTTTTTCTCCTCTGAAGGAATCATCCATGAATTCTCTTCTCCCATTACTCCTCAACAGAATGGGATTGTAGAATGCAAGGATATAACTCTCCAAGTATATTACAGAGCCATGATTCATTCTAAGAAGCTACCCTACTATTTTTGGGTTGAAGCTATGAATATTGCATGCTATATTCATAACAGAGTCACTCTAAGGAAAGGCGCTTCAGCTACTTTATATGAAATATGGAGGGGAAGAAAACCAATTGTTAAATACTTTCATGTCTTTGGAAGTAAATGTTACATGTTAGTTGATCATGAACAAAGGAGGAAGATGGACCCCAAGAGTGATGAAGGAATATTCCTGGGTTACTCTACAAACAATAGAGCATACAAAGTTTTTAACTCCAAAATCAAAGTTATGATGGAGTCAATAAATGTTACTATTGATAATAGAGGATGGAATGTTAAATAAGTTGTCTCAGAATATGTTGGAACATATTTTCCTGATATTCCAACTAAATCAAATGACACAAGTATTGATTCTAATCCTCCTCAAGAAGATCCCCAGCCTAGTCACCTCAATAAAGGACCTCCAATTAGAGCTTAGAAAGATCATCCTAAGGAGCTTATCATAGGAGATCCAAACAAGGGAGTTACTACCAGATCAAGAGAAGGAATTTCAAACTCTTGCTTTGTATCAAAAATTGAGCCTAAGAATGTCAAAGAAGCCCTAACTGATGAGTTCTGGATTAATGCTATGCAAGAGGAGCTAGAACAATTCAGTAGAAATGAAGTTTGGGATCTGGTTCCAAGACTTGAAGGGACAAATGTGATTGGCACCAAATGAGTATACAAGAATAAATATGATGAAAAAACGGGTGGTCAATAGAAATAAGGCAGGGTTCGTTGCACAAGGATACACTCAAATTGAAGGAGTGAACTTTGATGAAACCTTTTCTCCTATGTCTAGACTTGAATCAATCAGACTACTGTTGGGAGTTGCATGAATTTTGAAATTTAAATTGTTTCAAATGGATGTAAAGAATGCCTTCTTGAATGGGTACCTGAATGAAGAAGTTTTTGTTGAACAACCAAAAGTATTTGTTGATCCAAGTTTTCCTAAACATGTTTATAAACTGAAGAAAGCTTTGTATGGATTAAAGCAAGCTCCAAGATCTTGGTATGAGAGACTGACAGAATTCCTTGGGGAAAATGGATATAGGAAAGGTGGCATAGACAAAACCCTCTTTGTCAAAGAAGAAGAAGAAGAAGGGAAGATTATGATTGCTCAAATCTATGTTGATGATATTGTATTTGGTTGGATGTCAAATGATATAGTTGAACATTTTGTCAAGAAAATATAGTCTGAATTTGAAATGAGACTTGTTGGTGAATTAACCTATTTTCTTGGTTTGAAAGTTAAACAAATGGAAGACTTCATATTTCTATCTCAGAGAAAATATGCCAAGAATATAGTGAAGAAGTTTGTGATGGAGAATGCCAGTCACAAAAGAATCCCTGCTCCCGCACATATGAAGTTGACTAAAGATGAAAAAGGAGTAAGTGTAGATCAAAGTCTCTACAGAAGCATGATAGGTAGCCTTCTATATCTCACAGCTAGTAGACCAGGCATTGCCTTTGTTGTAGGGGTGTGTGAAAGATATCAAGATAATCCTAAAATTATCCATGCCAACCATGTTAAGAGGATTCTTAAATATGTGAATGGGAACAGTGACTATGGTATGATGTACTCTCATGGATCAAATTATGCCTTAACTGACTTTTGTGATGCTGATTGGGCAGGAAGTGATGATGATAGAAAGAGTACATCAGGAGGATGCTTCTTTCTGGAAAATAATAGCATATCTTGGTTCAGCAAGAAGCAAAATTATGTGCCTCTGTCTACTGCTGAGGCTGAGTACATTGTTGTAGGAAGCAGTTGTTCTCAATTAGTTTGGATGATGCAAATGTTATCAGAATACAATGTCAAACAAGATGTCATGACATTATTCTATGACAATTTAAGTGCCATAAACATTTCAAAGAATCCAATTCAACACAGCAGAACAAAGCATATTCACATCTATCATCACTTCATAAGAGAGCTTATTGAAGAAAAGATTTTTGCCTTAGAACATGTAGCCACTGAATTGCAACTGGTTGGTATCTTCACAAAGGCTTTAGATGCTAATCAATTTGAGAATTTAAGAGGAAAATTAGGGATTTGTTTATATGAAGGTTTATAGCAATTAAAAGTGTGTGGGAATATCATTAAAGTGATATTGTATTATTTGTGTTTCCAACAAATAAAAGTTAGAAAGAAATCATTACAAGACTTCCTCAAATTTATTCCCACACGCTACAAAATTTCTTCTCTCTACTTTCACAAACTCTTCATTCTCCTCCACAAAAAAAAAGGACCATTGCCATTCTTCATCCCTTGCTCAAAAATTCTCAAACATGTCTCAACATCACACATCATCTTCCTAAAAATCTGCAAATGAAAATCTTTCTCTTGACAGAGTACTAGATGTTACTCCTCTATCAACGATCCCTCCGCTTGAGAAAAAGATCAAGAAACCTAGATAAGAACCATCTAAGAAATCTAAAGATGACAAAGGTAACTCTTCTACTGCTATTGACAATAGAACTGAAGAATAAATTATTAATGTTGATAGAAGCATTCGAAGGCTTGTGGACATAATATTAAATGAAGCATTTGATGTTCCTGGGATTTCTACTCCCCTTGCTCGCATGCCTCCTCCTGTTGACAAAGGAAGTAATCCTAAAAATGATGCTGCTGAATCATCCAAGAATGATGTTACTGATTGAAAACTTGAGAAGCTTGCTACCTCTGCCCTAAAAGAAGTGGAAAAAGAAGATGTTGATCAACATGTTAAGGAAAATGTTGAAGAAAACTCTCATTCTAAAGAATATGTTGCTGCCTCCAAGGATGGAGAAGGTCACAATGTTGTTGAAGAGATGTATGACAATGAGCTCATCACTAATGTCGTACCTGGTATTACTAGAAGGCTAAAGTCCAGGAAAGTGAAAGATGCAAGTATCACACCCCCTTCCAAGAGAATCAAGAAGAAAACCATGTATGGACCCCCAAAAGTAGGAAGTAAAGTGGTCCCTCCTTCTAGCAAGAAAAAAGCTATACTTGTTAGCTCTACTGATGATGATGATGAGGATGCTGTAGAAATACCCAAGAGTAAGAAGAAAGTTGTTCTGGTTGAAGAGACTGACTCTGAGTATGATGTTGAGCAAGATGTCCAGGACATCTCTCCTATCAAAAAGTATGCAAATAAGAAATTATCTGTAAGGGTTCCTGATGCCCCACTTGACAACATCATCTTTCACTTTGTTGGGAATGTTGAAAAGTGGAAGTATGTGTATCAAAGAAGAATTTCCCTGGAGAGAGAACTACGAGCTGGTTCTTTGGAATGTAAGGAAATCATGGAGCTGATCTCCTATGTTGGACTGATGAAAACAGTTACCAGGTTTACAAATTGCTATGAAACTCTTGGTAAGGATTTTATTGTTAATATTCGTGTTGAATGTGCTGACAATAAGACTAAGCAGTATAGAAAGGTTTTTGTTAGAGGAAAGTGTGTAGAATTTTCTCCTGCCATTATAAAAAAATTTCTAGATAGGTCTGAAGATGTATGTTGTAAGCTGGAAGTAACAGACAATCAAGTGTGTAGAGACATTACTGCTAATCAAGTAAGTGAGTGGCCAATTAAAAACAAACCTCCTGTCAGCAAACTGAGTGTGAAATATGTAATTTCACATAGGATTGGAGCTGCAAATTGGGTTTCCACTAGTCAAACTTCAACCATCTCCATTGGATTAGGAAAGTTCATTTATGCTATAGGAAACCAAACACTTTTTGATTATGGGACTTATATCTTTGATCATACCATCAAAGATGCAGGAACTTGTGCCATTAAGATGTCAATTGCTTTTCCTTCCCTCCTCTATGGAATTATCCTAAATCAGCATCCTGGAATCCTAAGTGGAAATGATGTTGTTGAAAGAGGGAGCTGCATTGACCCTCCATTTTAAGTTGTTTTCAGGAAAACATGTCCCAGACATTGTTTTAACATCTGCTTCAGTTGAAAATACCTCCACCAAGGATGATATGATAAATGAATTAATGGAAGCCTGGAAGGAATTAGATGATGTGATCAGAGTGAGCTCATCTAGGAAGCTATTTTTTTTTAAATGATCAAGGACCTGCAAAAGGACTGCAACCTTGATGATACAGTGAGCTCTGAAGGTGAAGACTCCAGGGTTGAAAGAAGTTATGGTTCAACCTAGTCAACTGGTCCTGATGATAGTTAGAATACTTGATGTTTCTCTGAACTCTTTGTTTCTTTTTTTGGCACTTGCATGTGCTTGAAATTTGAATTATATGGTATGTACCCTAACACTGACATTATCTTGAATGCATCCTTTCTTTGGCATATTATGACTAAAAAGGGGGAGAGAAAGTGAGTGTCTGGCTGACTAACCACTAACCACTGACCATTGATTGAGGGGGAGCTCAATACTTGAGGGGGAGCCTCATGTCCTAAAAGATGTTTTGACATCTTCCTTTGCTAACAGCTAACTACTAAATGAATGTATGTTTTGATTGCTTTAGTTATGTTGTCACCCTGATAATGCTCTGATAATTGTGATGTTGCTCTGATAATATGCTCTAACAATGTTTTAGCAAAAATTTGCCAATAGAGTGAGTTTGTAAGTGTTTGTTGGCAACAATTTTGGTAAAACAATGACTTGTTAATGTTTTGCTAAATGTATTAACATTTGGAGGAAAACTTTTTTGTATGATGTCAAAGTAGGTGTCTTGACATATGCCTACTGAGCTGATCTCATCCAAACATCAGTTAAGTCTTTTTGTTTCCTGATTTCCAGCACTCTATAATTCAGGATTTGTGATCTACAGGCTGCGAAAAATATGGAGGAATATTTTTCAAATTGCATAATTAAGCCCAATCCCAAAGCTTCTCATATATAATGACTTGCATCCTTATTCAAAGACAAGCAATGTTTAAAGAAAAATACTTTCTTTCTGATTATAAGTCTAGGCTTTTTATTTGTAATACACTTTAATTATTAGTTTAAATACTTAAGTTGTTATTTGGGTTGTTAATTGTGTATTATTTATAAGCTTTTAAGCATTGAATAATTGAAGTGTTACAAACTTATTAATTTTGTTAAGTTCTTCACTGCAAGTGATTGAAGGGATTTGAGGATGGCCTCATACCTAGGTAAGTCTTAGGTAGAAGTTTATCTTAGGTAGTGATAAAGTGATTAGATCGTAAATTGGTTGATTACTGAGGGTCTATGAATTGATACTATTTAGTGAACTTGTCCCTGGCTTGGTAGCCCTCAGAGTACGTGTTGTTGTACACTGGACTGGGTGAACAATCTCTTATGTTTTTACTGCTTTTGATTTTACTGCACCTTACTTGTAAATAGATATTTTTGTCGTGACATCTCATTCGACAGCACATATCTGATACCAGAATTTCACATTTGTAAATCACTTTAATTCCTACTCTTTTTGAGAGGTAGCTTTCCATTATTCACATATGCTGGAGTCCACAATTCTTATTTTAACTGGATTTTATTATGCTTAATCTTTTGTTTGTGTTGATTATATGAAAGCATAAAAGTGGTCAAGGCATTTTGTTTCATTTTGAGCATAACTACTTAGCCAAATAGTCAATTCACCTTGAGAGTGTGTGATTATTAGTATCCCCTTTTGAGCTTTTTGTCAATGCCCATGTTGTTTTTGCTAAATTCTTGTCTATAAGTGTTTGGTTCTCATTTTTGTATGGACATTAATTATTTGTTTTCTTGAACCCTTAACTATGATTTGTAGTTTAAATTTTCGCCTAGCCTTAGAAAGTAGGGAATATTCATATTAGGATGATGGTTTAATTCAAGTTGGGGAGAGGAATGTTTATGTGTTGATATTATAATTTCTATGAGGATGTAAAAGAAAATAAAAAGATAAAAATAAAGATAAAAATCAAAAAAATCAAAAAGCTTTGAAAATGAAAAAAAAAGTTCAAATAATTGTGCTAATAAGTGATGTGTGTTGGTTTGATAAATTTGTAATGAAGAAGAAGTTTGATTTAAATTATATTGCTTGAGTCTTTGTGAGTTGATCACTCCCTTAGGTTAAGGAAAGTTTTTGTTTCAATTAGCTTTAGGACTTATCCCTTGTTTGTTAACCAAGCCACATTACAACCTTCAAAAGCCCTTGTGAGTCTTTCTTTTATGTCTTCAACATGATTTTTGGATGACTGCATAATTTAGTCTATTGTTTGCAACATTGTGGATGAGCGAAAATACTTCCTTTTTGTGTGTTTGTCATCTCCCAATGATTTATTTTTCTAGGTGTGATTAATTTGTGAACTAGTGTTGTTTTAAACTGTTTGGCAATATTTTTGTATTTAGCATTTGTTTCATGTTTATGATATAATCATAGAAGTGGTAAGTGTTTAATTTGTGTGTATTGTTTTTCATTTGGACCATTGCATTTGTTTTCTGTTTTTAAAACTTGTCGATTTGTGATTCTTTGGTTGATCATTTTTTGTTTCTTCGACCTGTTTGTTTCTTGTTTGATGACAAACAAGTTCAAGTTGGGGAGAGTTTGACAATTGTAAATTATAGTCATTTTTTTATATACTTTTTGTTGCACTTATAGACTCTTTGTTGTTAATATCAGTTGAATAACCCAAATTTATGTATGAATACGTTTAGTTTGTGTATAATTCATTTTCATGTATAAAGTGTACCGTTTGATAGTTTTCCATTCATTTTGTAGGTATTTGAGCATTGTTGGAGCAAGAGGAATAAAATCTCCAAGATGCATTGTTGTATCAATAACGGAATAAGTCCAAGAAGAGAGAGCCATTAGAGTTATGGGGTAGGAGAAAGAAAATTTGTTGTTCTAGTGTGCCTCGTCAGGAGAAGCCTGGGCGAGGGGCCTTCGTGTTGGCCTCGTCGGGCGACGAAGGGACGAGAGGAATGGATCATTTTTCCAATAGCTACTGACTTGGGCTCGCCAGCAGCTTGCTAGGTGAGAAATAAGGATGTGTTTGGGTGAAGCTTCCCTTTGTCGGGTGAGGATAGATATTTTTCCTGAGTTGTGTACGTGGCGCCACCAGGGCTTTATGTTTAATGGTCGTCGTCGGGAGACGCTTTTGTAATATATTTTCTTTTCTTTTCATTTGTAAATTTTATGGTTTTGGGGATAGGTTTTTCTCCCAACTCCATCAACCGTCATTTTCCTTTAGGTTTAGCTTAGAAAACAACATTGAAGCTTGCATACGGATGATCCTGGGTGGACTACTCTTTGATCGGTGCTGACAAACCCAGAGATTTATGGTTCATTTCTCTTCTTATTTGTGTATTCTTTATATGTTTAGTTTGTATATGTATGTACTTTGATCTTATGTATATTTGTCTCCCATTACGTTATATTTAATTTTCTTTATAAATCTTTGTAGATTGTTATCCTTGATTTTTGCTATGTGTTAGGGATTCGGGTTGTTATAGACATATACTGCTTTAATTCTTATCTAGGATGATAGTCTATTAGTTTCTAGATTCTAGAGATAGATTTAGAGATGACATTCACTTGGGTGTCTGTGAGTAATACCTTCGTGTTGGTTGTGTTGACTGAGAGATTGTTAACGCGAGTAGCACATTTGACTTATGTATGGTTGAGGTTGGTTGAGAGATCGCCACCAAGGTGATACAGTGGGTGTTGTGTTTGACACATGATGACATTGACGAGTATTGTAGGTTGAGTATAATTGGTCGATAGGTTTAAGTTTGTGATAAGTAGTATATATACATTCTTGATAAGTTATTCCTTGGAAGAATAAATTTATTTCCTGTTAATAAATTTTACCTTTCATACCTTTTACCCATTCAACCCCCATACTCATTAACGAATGCTTTTTCTAAAAAAAATCGATAACCAATCTATGTGGACACGATACGATATAACCTATATCACCCGGTAAAATAATACTTTAATTTTTGGTTGCCGCAATTACGCTGTAACAGTACCACATGTGTTGAAGTTTAAGACCATGAGTTGGTGTTTCGAGCTCATCCATAAATGTGTTATGTGTCTGTGTATATGTTTTGAGCAAGTATTTGTATTATTTATAAGTGTAGCATACTTATTCTTTGTTAATTGATTTATTCTAAAGAACAAAATTACTCTTATTTTATTATTTATTCTTCGGGGAAATTAGGGTTTTACACATATCCTTTTACTTGGTGTTCAAGGAAGATGAAGTCAAGATATGACACCAGAAGGTGCAACACCAGACAGTTTCAAAATTTGTAGAACTTGTTCCATGGATCTCGTTAGTTCAATGCAAGATAAGTGTCTTGATGGATATATATATATATATATATATATATATATATATATATATATATATATATATATATATATATATATATATATATATATATATATATATATATATATATATATATATATATATATATATATATATATATATATATATATATATATATATATATATATATATATATATATATATATATATATATATATATATATATATATATATATATATATATATATATATATATATATATATATATATATATATATATATATATATATATATATATATATATATATTATTTTCTTTTGTGATCTCCAAGGGAATATATTATCTGTGAAGTCTTCAAAGGTTCTTATCTACTCCCTGAATGAGAACAAGGTATGTTTCTGAGTTACTCTATTGAGAGACGTACTTTTAGTGATGTTAACTTCAAGATTAAAATCAGAGATATGTTCATTGAGAAAGGTATTGATGTTCAACCGGATGTTGGAACATCATCTCAGCAGTTTGTTACTCCAGAGATTGTAGAAGATTCTAAAGGGCTAGAAGGCACTGAATAAGAAAGCTCTCAAGAAATAATTTTAAGAGGGAGTTCATTATTTGGAGTTTATTTTGGTATGTGATCATTAGTTGTTGTAGAGATGAAATATGTAATGGTTGCGAGTCTTGGAGTATGAAACGTTTGGCCAAGTCTGAAGATGATTGTATTATTGGAGGATATTCTGGTCTCTTAGACTAGAATTAATTGAGTCCTAGTATATCTTGAAGATTAGGTTCTACTGAAGGAAGATGTAATTTTAATTGGGTTGATTACTAAAGGGGTGCAATGTCAAACTGGATGTCATGACATTGTAGTGTGACATGCTACTGCAATCAAGGAACAATGGTTTTATTTTGCTTTCAAAACAAAGTCATTGATTATGTCATCATCATGTCAGGGGTCTTGCTACAGGAAAATGTTGACACTCCTAACCTTGGCATTGCTATGAAGATCTGTAAAGTATTTTCATCATAACTTAAGGTGAAAGTTACATTGATAATATAAGGGGTAATTTTTAAATTTCATTACTGAAGAATTATAAGAATAATTGTTTTAACGGTTGTGGCAACTATAATATTTCATCTAGTGGAGTGTGCAATCTCAGAAGAATCATTTTCAATGGCATGGAGAACGTCATTTCAAATGTTGTAACTTTTTCTAGCGGTCAAAGCTTGGAAAGAGAGAAAGCTGGACAAGAATGTGTCTCTCTCCTATGGTGAGTGGTTCACTGTTACTAAAGAACATTTATCTCCTTCCAATAACACTTTCATCGACTAATATTTCATTATAAGAAAGGTATCATTACAATCTAGGTAACTTCCCTTGTATTTAAAATCTTTACTACCTCACTATCCTCACAAGTTGCGTTTCAACGTGAGAAAATATTCTATAATTATTGATGAAAAGAAGGATCTTATGTTGAAAACAAAGAAGGAAGCGGGTTCTAGTTCAATGAAAGT
The DNA here is from genome assembly GCA_948472305.1 of Vicia faba. Lineage (NCBI taxonomy): Eukaryota > Viridiplantae > Streptophyta > Magnoliopsida > Fabales > Fabaceae > Vicia > Vicia faba. The sequence continues at coordinate 193,639 of CATIWC010002187.1, forward strand.
AGTGTCCAACATTGTAACAAATGTTGGAACATCTACTGGAACATCAAGAACAGGGAAAACATTTGTGACAGAGATGAAGTCCCTCAAGAAGAATCACGTTAAGCTACATAACTCAGATTCAGATACTGATAAAAATAAAGGAAGGTGTTTTTTTAGTCAATCCTGTTCTTTGAGTCATGTTTTTTCCATTAGTTTGTGTCCCTTTGGGTAAGTCCTAGTTTGTTCTTTTTATCTAGTTTTTTTTATTTCTTTTGAGTCAGTTTGATGCTATTAGTCTTGCATCAAGTTATTGAGTCAATTTTTTTGGTCTTATTTTGTTTGTCTTAAATCAATTCTTACGTCTATTGATTCTTTTTATGTCAGTTTCTTTCTACTCAGTTTTTGTCAATTTTTGGCTAAAAAGGGGGAAAAACGTGTCATTGAGTCTATTCAATTGTTGCTTTCCTTATGCAACACTTTAGGGGGAGCATGATTGTTTGTCATGTGTCTCTTGAGTCAGCGTCTTGAGTCTGTTTTGTTTTTGCTACATTTGTTAGGGTTGTTTACAGAATGTCTGATAGGATGTTCTAACATCCTGTCTGTTGTGTCTTGTGTTTTAAGTTATGAGCATTATTGTGTATTATGCTCTGAGTTATGTTTGATGCTTCTGATTCATGTTCTTCTAATATGGTGTGATCTTGAGAGGGAGATTTTTCTCTCTGTGGATAGAAATGGTTATGTGTTTGAGGGGGAGTAGTGCATATCTTCTTCCTCATGTACAGAGTTTACTTGTTTAACATGTAGCTTGTGTTTGTGTAACTTTTGTATCTTTGATACAAGTCTCTGTGTAGTTTTCTTTGTGGTTTTATTCCTTTGTGTTTCCATTCCTTTGTGGTATTATTCCTCTCTCCAAGTGTATTAGATATTTGGTTGTTTTAGCCAAAATTTGCCAAAGGGGAGTGTGATACGGTGGCAGAAACGACTGTTTATACTGGTTTGCATTTTTTGTTTTCAAATGTCGCTGTAAGCAAAAGTCGCCACCGACTTTTATTTTATCCAACAAAGTAAAGGGTGAAAAGAATAGAAAAATACCTTTTTCGAGATTTTCTGAGTAAGGGGGTAGATTATGGAAAGGAAAGGTGTTAGCACCTTTTCCATCTGTGGTTTTCCATGGGCTCTAAGGTACTTGCTCATTTTTTAAAACTGTTTTCGTGTTTGTGTGTTTTAAAATATTTTTTCTGCTTCATGATAACTCTTGTATCAGTCCTCAAGAGTGTGATAAAGCGTTTTTGAAAGTGGTTTTTGAAAGTGTGTAAGTGTAAAAAAAGAATCAGGTTTGAGCAGGTACTTAAGAACTGTCTACCTACTCGAAAAAAGGCCTTTCTTTTCCTCCTTTCCTTTAGATAGTGCTATCCTACTATTAATGAGTAGGTTGCCCTATCGTTGGATGTTGAGGGACTATCGAAAGGAACTTTTATGGTCATTGAAGGCAACATGTAAGGATACCTTAGCATATCGAAGGGACTGTCATCATATAGGCAACATCGAGGGACAAGATCATTTCTCGTAGGCAACTCGAGGGACATTAAGGGAACATGATCTTTATGATGAGTTTTAAACTGAGGGTCTTTGCTAAGATATCCCTGCGTTCGAGGGACATGACCATTTCCGAAGGAAACAAGTGAGGTATACCCTAGGGGTGCAAGTGTGCAAAAATGTGCTTTTTTCAGATATTTATCTTGAAGTTAGTGACCTAATGATTAATTGATTAATACTTGTCATGCACGCCTAATTTTATTAACAGTTCATATACAAGCATATAAGAAATATAAAGAGAGAAATAAAGTTCCTACAGCTATTACAAGGCTTTGGTGTAGTTACATAAATAATGAACAAAAAGTAAAATGCGAAAATTGGAAACCCTAATTAAACTATTACAAACTGGGCACAATTACATAATAAAAATAATCGTATGAAAAATAATAACGCGCGAAAATTAAGACTGGCCTATGTTTGAAACCCTAAAAGTCTAATTGCCTATTAAAAATATTTTTTGGTATTTTATGAAAAAAATTAGAAATTTAACCTAATTTCTAACTAATTTTAAATTAAAGAAAAAAAAGGTTAAAATTTAATTAAATTAATTTGCAAAAAATAATTTTTCTTAAAAAAAACTCTAAATCCTATTTTTCATGATTTTCATATTTTATGATTTTTTTAAAAAATGAATAAACAAAAAATATAAACTAAAAAAAAAGAATAAAGAAACTAAAAAAATGGGCCTGGGGTGAGAAAGCAAACTGAGGGGTATGCTTGCTGAAATGTGTCAAGGCCCAGATTTGGTGGCCCACAGCTTGCGTGAGATCTAGTGGGAGGCATGCTTGGATGTCCACGATGGGGATGCGTGACTGGTTGTTGGATCTGAAGGATGAGTGATCTCAGGGTATTGATTTGCTAGCCCATGATGCAGGTGAATGGCCTGGCTACACTGGATCTGATTGAGACTCATTAGAAAAAATAAACTTCAAGACCTAAGAGTCGAACCCAGTTCTCTCCCTTTGCACCCTTATACTTTTGCCATCTGTGCTGCTGGATCATCCATGTATATAAACAAAACAAAATTATATAATGTAAAACAAGGACAACTGCTTAGTTGTCAAACACGCGCCAACAAGTGGGGCCCTGATATTTGAAACGAACCAACCGCAACATCCTAACATGCCACACAAAGTCCTTGGCCGGTCAAACCACCCTGGATGGTGGTTCCGGTCATCTTCTCTGTTTGAGCAAAAATCCAAACCTGTGAGATTCAATGGAAACAAACAATAAAACAACCCTACTTGACTAATTGAGACCTTGTGATTCCAATGGCATGGCTGGTTTGTCCTAAAAAGGTCTGTATCATGTGATCATAAACTTCAAAAGCTTTGTTCCCTAACAATGGCACAATGGTGTATCTACGTTAAAACCTTCAAACTGTTTATTACAAATCTTAAAACAAATGAGTCAATTACAGCGGAATAAAAGAAACAGGTATGAAGTCCCTCACCGTCCAGTTATTCAGTCCATCGTTAGTTGTTGGGTAGATCCAGCTATCGATGTCTGAATCCTCTTCACTGTCTTCAATTGCATTAACTCCCTGATTGATGATGTGTAGCGGAGGTCTTCCAATCCGTGCAAGCCTAACATCCCTTTGAGCCCCTGTAGTAAAGCCCAAACCAAATTTGTTAGTTTTGTGAGTGAAATCAGGGAGCCGACCCCAATTGGTACACCCACCTTCTTCAATTACAGCCCTGGCGTCCTTGAGAGAAGCCATTTTCAGTGGAGGTTTATAGGTAGTAACTTCAGTTGATGCCGAGAACTGGGGGACCTCTTCGAAGTTCTGACAAGGAGTTTCTATGAATTCCCCGTCCATATCTACGTAGCAGAAAAAATTGAGGTGAGTCACCATATATTCTTCTTCACCTCGCACTGTGGCAATCTTTCCCTTCACTGGGTACTTCAACATTTCATGGAGTGTGGAAGTAACTTCCCCAGCCTCATGGATCCAAGGACGACACAACAAGCAAGAGTATGATGGCCCGATATCCATTACGTAGATGGTGGACCCAAAAGTCTGAGAACCAACTTTGACAGGGATGTCCACCTCCCCGTGCACCATTCTCTTCGATCCATTAAAAGCCCTTACCACAATATTACTAGGCTTTAGTGTCAGACCCTCACAATTCAAATGGTCTAACGCTTTCTTCGGTAGAACATTCAGTGAAGATCCAGTATCTACTAGAACATGAGCCATAGTGGTGCTCTTGCACTCAACCAAGACATGCAGAGCATCATTATGATTCCTTCCTTTCAGCGTCAGATCTGCATCTGAAAAACCCAGCCCATTGTCAGCAGTCAGGCTGGCCACACAATCTTTAAACTGATCTGCTGAAGTTTCCTACGACACATGCACAGTTTTGAGAAATGCAATCAAAGCTTTCGCATGGGCTTCAGAACACAACAGCAGAGACAACATGGAGATCTTTGACGGGGTCTACCCCAACTGTTCGACCATATTGTAGTCGCTCTTCTTGATAATTTTCAATATTTCCTCTATTTCTTGTTTAGAGGCTTCCACAACGATTTTCTCAGGTGCCTCCGTCCGGGCAGGATCACCTATAATTTCTTTGCCTCGAGTCCCAGATGACTCGGCGACAGGGGTAATAACTGGAGTAAGAATAGGAATAGCAGCAGGTGTAATAACTAGAGTAGGAACAGGAGAAATGTCAGGAGTGCTGGTTGGAGCAGCAGTTGGAATAACAGTAGGCTTGATGATAGTCTTCGGGGAAATCTCGGGAGATAATACCCTTCCACTTCGGGTAAATTTACTAGTCCCGACAATATTACTGACATTAGTATCAGCTTCTTCATTCTTCAGCTCTTGCTTAACGCCATGATAATACACAACAGCACCATAATGCCATGGGACAGCCTTATCTGGGGTGTACGGGATAAGACCAATAGCACTGATTATTAGCGGAGAAATTCTTTGAATAGGTGTAATCCTAACAGGTATTCTCGAGGAAACCTTGGAAGGATTGGAACAAATGGTTATAATAGCGACGTCTTCATTTGGAACAACAGGAATCAAAGTCTTCTCGAGCAGAATCTCTTTATTATCCATCAGGCGTTGAACACCCGACTTCAACAAACGGCAACCAGAAGGTAGAATCGAACACACATGGCAACCTTCAGCACAACCCGGAAATAAACCGGCCAACAGCAAATTCTTCTTAACAGTCATAAGAGGAGTGGAAATTTCTTCAACAGAGGTCACAAACAAATCAGTGTCAACAACATTAACTCCACGACCATGTTTGGGCATGGGAGCAGTTATAACATTCGGCTTTTCGGGAGCATCAAATTCTATCTCCTTGGCTTCAAGAAAATCTTGTACTTTGTTTCTCAGAGCCCAGAAATCATTTGTATCGTGGCCAGGACTCTCAGAATGGTAGGCGCACCGTGCATTGGGATTGTATCTGGGAGAAGTAGTGTTTGGATTCTTGGGAGCCTCTCTCAAGGTCTCCAAGTTGGATTTTAATAAATGAGGTAGAACTTCAGCCAGAGTCATGTTGATGCGGGTAAACTGCCGTTGTGGTCTTTCCACCCTTTGTTGATTGTTGCATTATGGAGAAACTGCGGGTCTTGGTATCACTACAGCATTTACCATTTGACGGTGTTTAGATCTGCTTCGGCCCCTTGAGCTATAGACCACACTGGCTTCCTTCTTACCAGTAAAAGGTTTCTTTATCGAACTCGAAGAGGCATCTTTATGTATTTTTCCACTTCGAATTCCAGCTTCTACTCTTTCTACAGTTAAAATCATCTCGGTGAAACCAAATGACGAGCTGCAGATTAAGTGATTGAAAAATGGACCAGACAGTGTCCCCAGAAACTTGTCAACCAACTCTCTGTCAGACAAAGGGGGTTGAACTCTGCCAGCCAAATCCCTCCATTTTTGGGCATAATCTTTGAAACCTTCGCTTGCACCCATGGACATACCCTGGAGCTGAGTACGAGTGGGAGCAAGGTCGGTATTATACTGACACTGCTTGTAGAAAGCCGCAGAAAGATCCTCCCAGTTTCGGAAACTGGCTCCCTCCAACTGGTAGAACCATTCAAGCTGAGTCCCTGACAGACTATCTTGAAAGAAGTGCACCCACAGATTTCTATCAGTAGTGTGGGGTTGGATTTTCCTGACATACGAGCGGAGATGGAGTTTTGGACAGGACACTCCATCATACTTGGCAAAAACTGGAGCTTTGAACTTATGAGGGATAACCACTCCCGATACCAGTCCCAATTCTCTGAAATCCAACCCAGGTATCTTCTGAACTTCCATAACACTCAGACGGTCTTCTAGCTGCTTGTACCTATCCTCGGCATGAGGATATTGCTCATCATTGTAATCAGTGTCATTGTCAGAAACGGCAGGACTAGGTTCCTTTTCCCCTTCTCGGTTCTTCCATTCCTTGGATGAAGAGGTCAGGTCAGTTTGTCTCAACCTTTCTCCAAACCTTCTGCCCATATTCAGAATACTGACCTTCTTCTTCTTCTTCTTCTTCTTCTTTCAGAATGAGGGATTTCAGATCCTCTTGCCCCTTTGCCATATTGATGAACATCTATTGGAACTAGGCGTTTTGTGCCTGAAGATCTTTGATGACTTGATCGGAAGACATTTCTGCTAAAATAAACAGCGAAGAAGATGAGAAACTTGTAGGGGTACCTGTAATCATGCGCATGCAATGATTTCAAAGACTTTGGGAGATTTAAATTTGCAAACCAAAATAAACGAAAACTTTATTTGCTTTAACTTTAAAGGTTCAAAATGCATTTAAGAGTTTACAAAATAAGTAAATAAAACAAATCTAAAACTAGAAATAGAACATCAAAAGTCCCATGGATGCTTCCTCTTTGTGCCGATATAGTCATTAATCACTCTCTCTTTCTCGTGCTTCCTGGTGAGCTTCAAAACTTTCCTCTCTTGCTCATGGAACTACTCCCGGTAAGTATCCCGCTCATTCTTCAGCTGAATCCAAGACCTCTGTAACTCCCCAGGATCAGTGGGCATGTAAGGATAGAGAACCGTGTAAGGAATGCCTTCTTCATTAATGGGCTCCACAATCACTGGTAATACGGCCTCATAAGGAATCATAATCTTCTGGGAAAGAGCTCGGACCCATTGGAGATAAGGCTGCATAGGAAGGGAAGTCTTCGGTCCCAACTCTTTGGGGTCAGATCTGTTTACCATGCCCCAAGCCCGTATGAACCTCCGGCGATGCTCCTTAACATCATCCTTATAGTTGAATACAATGTCCTCGAGAAGTAACTTATGGGGACCATCCCTTCGAGCACGGACAAATTGTCGCAAAGCTAGACAAGGATTATAAGTTATACCCCCTCGGATACCAAGTAAGGGGACATTAGGGTACCCTCCATAGCGGTCAATAACAGCAGTGTCTTCCATAGCCCGAGAACACCAAATAATATACGTATGAGCGAGTGACATTATTCTGTGCGACCAACCCAAACCTTCTTCGTTCTTCAGTACAGACTTAGGGAGGTGTGAAATAAACCACCTCGACAGCAACGACATGCAGCACATAAGAGTCCCTCTTCTCTTCATAGTACGAGTATGGAGAGCATGCAAGATATCTCCAAGCAAGGTAGGTACAAGGTTGCGAGAAAGGAAAATCTTGACAGCATTCACGTCTACAAAGGAGTCCAGATTAGGGAAGAGAACTAAACCATAAATAAGAAAAGCCAAGACATCCTCAAAAGCCTGAAAATCCAAATCATCCCAAAATAACTGAGCCTAGTCTATCAGAAATTTGGCTAGAAAACCTTCGACCCCGCTTCTAATTTCCCAAATGGATACCACGTCGGCCCGTTTCAAATGCAAGGCTGAGGCAATGACTTCTGGCTTAGGAACTTCTTCCATACCTGTGAAGGGTACCTGTTCAAGAATGGATATGCCCAATAGATGAGAGAATTCTTCCAAGGTGGGTACCAGCTGGTAATCTAGAAAGGTGAAGCAGTGATGCTTGGGATGGAAAAACTGAAATAGTATGCTAATCATCTGTTCATCAAGGTTTGAAGTAACTAGGTTGAGAATTTTACTGTGTCTCTTAATGAAAGTAGAAGTTTTAGAAACTCTTGATGCTAGCTCTTTAAGTTGGGCAGGTATCTGCACAAAGTTGATTCAGATGGTATTTCTACGCACGGAAGCCATGATCTGCAATACAGAACAAAGATAAATTCCCTTGGTCTTTGAAATGGTTAGTGTAATGAAGCATGAATGCCATGTTATGATGCATGATGTCATGATAAACCACATGTATAGCAAACACATGTATTGCAAACACAATCAAAACACACAAAAGCCCTTAGGTTTAAGGCTTGCATGAGGTCAAAGGTAATACCCTCTTGAAGTTTAGTTGGTTCAACTTGTCCTAGAAAAAGTAACCGGGTTCTAGAGGATCTCAATCTCAATTACCATCCTCCATCGGTCATGGTTTCAGCTCACGCAATCTTTTCTTGCGGTCAAAATTATTCCGAGAGTATGATCTCAATGAGTGTAGCATCGAGTATCAACCAGTTCTCAGCTCTACACCGTGGCCAGCTATCTTGCTACTTTCTAATGGCCAAGCTGGGCGATTAAAGTTCTAAGGTCAGTTGATGCTTAACGACACCACGTGGCGGCCTCGTACTCTCCTTGTTTCTCCACAAGGGATACCGATACCAACCAAAGTGCCACATCAATGTAGCTACTGCTTCAACCGTATCGGTCTACACCGTACGGTTCCCTCACAGTCTATTGTTACTTACCTAAAAGGTATTCCCCAGATCCGGGTGTAGGATCTATAGTAACCCCAAACAAAACCCTTAAAAGTAAACCAAACAAAGCAATCAAGAGAAGAAATTATGTTGACCTAGATCCTAAGGTATACCCCACTTATATTTCCCCAACAGAGTCGCCAGTTCTGTGATACGGTGGCAGAACCGACTGTTTAATACTGGTTTGTGGTTTTTGTTCGCAAAATGTCGCGGTAAGCAAGAGTCGCCACCAACTTTTATTTCATCCAATCTTGGAAAGGAAAAAAGTACAGAAAAAATCTTTTTTCGAGATATTCTGAGTACGGGGGGTAGATTATAGAAAGGGAAGGTGTTAGCACCCTTTCTATCCATGGTTTTCCATGGGCTCTTAGGTACTTGCTCATCTTTTAAATTGCTTGTGTATGTGTGCTTTGTTTTGAAAATTTTTACTTCGTGATAACCCTTGTATCAGTCCTCAAAGGTGTGACAAAGTTTTTTTGAAAATTTTCTTGAAAAGTGTAAGTGTGAAAATCTTTGATTTGAGCAAGTACCTACTAGCATATATCTACTCGAAAAAAGATCGTTTCTATTCTTGTTTCCTTTAGACAGCGCTATCCTACTATTGAGAAATAGGTAGCATCGTCGTTGGAGTTTGTAAGGGTCAATTTGAAAGGGACGTACGATCACTAAAGCAATATTAGGACGTCTTAGTAATAACCCTAGAGTCTTAAGATCATATTCGAGGCAACATTTCTGAGGTAACCTTTCTGAGGCAACATTTCCGAGGTAACATTCGAATGGGATGTTTGATCTTTTTTAGATAGGAGGGCAACCACTAAGACACCCTATGCTTAATGATCGTTTACCAAAGGCAACCAAAGTGAGAGTATACCCTAAGAGTGATATGTCCGAGTGATTTGTTTCAGTTATTTATCTTTGCACATTAGGGTTTTCTAACCGTATTAATTTGTCATGCATTATTGTCATACAATCCTATTAGCATACATCTAAACAGTTAAATATTTGCAATAATTAAAATGCGAGAAAATAAATCTACGCTATTACAAAGCTTCGGGGAGGGGGATTAATTACATAGCCAAAAACCCGAGAATTTAAACAGTAAATAAAACCCTAAATTAAACTATTACAAACCATGAGCAGTTACAAAAATATTGGCAAAAATAATTAACAAGCGCGCGATGAATCAAATATGAAACGACTAGGGTTTTGACATTTGACTAAACCTATTTTCGATTGATTAAAAAAAGATGTTTTTGTTATTTAAGAAAATAATGAAACAATTAAATTAAAAAGAAAATCCTAATTCTAATTAATTTTAAATTTAGAAAAATAAATTAATTCACTCTAAAAGCCTATTTTTGTATTTTTGTTTATTTGAGAAAAAATAAAAGAATTAAATCAAGAACTTAACCTAATTTATATTTGATTTTATTTATAAAAAAACAAGTTAAATTTTCCTGAAGTTAAACTAAATTTAATTAATTTTGATAATAAAAAAAAAAACTAATTCTAATTTTTTTATGAAGTCTTGATTTTATGATTTAAAAAAAAAAGATTAATTTGTTAATTAAAAATGATTAAAAGAAATATTAAAAGAATTTAATAAAATAAGAAGAAATAAGAAAATAGTAAATGGGCCTGGTTGCATTGCTGGAGAGGGGGTGCCAATATGATTTTTGGGCCCAAACAAATCCAGGCATGTATTGACTACGTTGATCTGGTGCGTGTGTTGACTTGAGGTACATGGTTATCCTTCAACGATGGCACGTTGGATCTTGGCTGGATATGCGTTTGATGGTTGGATCTTGATGGCATATGGTGGACATCATGCTAAGCAACGCGCCTGATCACCTGATGAAAAATAGCATGAAATAAATGTTGGGACCTGGGGATCGAACCCAGGTCCTTATGCTCGCTCCCCATACTACGCTGCCAGCTGAGTTGTGATGCTTAGTTGTAATTATAATAAGAAGAAAGCATAATATAAGAAAACATGAATTAGTGGTCAAAACAAAAAGAAAAATGCGCGTCAGTTTGAATAAGCCAATTATGTTGTGCCATGCAAGCTTCTTTTTCCTCTCTCCGCCGTTTTAGCCTAGGACACTTTTACCTATAGACACCTTGTTGTAGCTACAAACCTGTGACATTCAAAAATCCTACACATGCAACATAAATGAAAAGTAAGGGTACCAATCAACTAGTCTCATCCTCACGAATATCATGGTACCAGAATCCAGGCCTAATTTTGCCTATATTGTAAACCCCTAAAACGAGCCAAGGAACCCTAACAATGGCATGTCTTGATTCCTATAATTAAAACACAATTAAATGGTACCAATACCTTGCAAACTCAATGATGAACAAGAATATATAAATCAAATGTGCTAATGATGTGTAAATTGCAAAAATCGAATTTAAAAAATTTACTAAACCGTGTGAGTTGTGGAACGAGTTTCTGAGTGCTTCAGGCCCTAGGAATGATTGGAACAGCTTCCTGGGATGTCTAGGAAGGGATTGGTGATCTTGGAATGCTTTGAAACGCCTTATAGATTGATAATTGATTCCCACTTTTTCTTGAATTTTTCAGTTTTTGTTCTTGGCTATGCACGACCTCTAACCTCCTTTCTTGCCTTGGCTGCATTCTCTATATGTACTAGAGTGAATTAGGGTTGTAAAAACCACTAGTATCTTTACAAATTTTGAAGATTTGATTTGGTTTTCATGGTGTATGATATTTATCTATTTTCATGTCAATCATGCTATTTTTGTACCAATTGCCAATAATTCGAATTGATCCTGCAAACTGATCATATCTTGGTTGCTAGCCTGTCAAAAAAACAAATAAAATCATATCTTTGATGATTTTTATTATTTATTTGATTTAATTCACCTTTTAATTAATGAAAAATCAAAACAAATTGAAAAATGAAGCAAATAATTTGTGGATAAATATTTGAGTAGTGGACCACATTATAATTGAGGTGCAAGCATAAAAAGTTGGGCGCATTTAGCAAAAAATGCAAATTTGAGCACATTTGACTTTTGGCAATTTTGCAAAAATGGTGAACTTGGACAATGCATAATTGTCTCAATTTCGACCCTAGAGAGGTGTTCTTGGACTTTTTAGAAATATTACGATGTACTCTAAGCAACCCTTTTGGTCTCATCTTAATTGACTCTTCCATGTTCATGTATGAAGCTTTGACCCAAAAGGTGCTTTTGTTGACTTTTCAAAATGACCTATAATGTCAAAATTCATATCTTTTTGTGAGTGCATATTCTGAACTGGGGAGATGAAGATGAATTGTAGGGAATTGCATCCTCTTCAAAATGAGCTTTGGATGGGTCATTTATGATAAAATATGAGAAAGTTATGCTTGGTCAAATTTGAGTTGACTTTTCCTACAAAACCCTAATTTAGCAACTTTTGGGTTTTGATGAATTGTGAGCAATCCTTGAGGAATCATGATCAACCCTTGATCAAATGATTAATAATACTTCAAAATGAGGATTTTGACCAAAAATCTTGAAGTTTGACTGTATGTGGGCCACAGTTGACTTTTTCCTTAGTACAGTTGATTTTCAGGCACTTGAGCAATTGACTGAGCAAACTTCTTCTGCAAGGCTTGAAATTTGACATGGGTGATCTTGAGAAAATATTATGACAAGGGTGATCACTCGAGTCCTTTGTGGTTCACACATCTTGATGAAGATGGAAACCCTAATTTGAGGTAGACTGCCTTAGGAGAGAGTTTGTCTGGTCAACTCTTGACCTTACTTGAGCAATTTGGGGGCCTCTCTTGCCATGTGTTGAGAAATATGGGAGGGGAAATTTTGGGGTACAACAGCTGCCCCTGTTCAATCATCTTAAACATGAAGATGTAGATTGGCTGCTCTGCCTTTCGTGATCTGAAGGTGAAAGATGATTGAACACTAGAATGCCCAGAAATTTGCACTCGCATGAAGTGATACTTGACTTGTGATATCGGGAATGGGCTTATAGACGCCATTTGGTAGTTGCTAGAGAATTGTCGGAGATGGGCTTAAAGATTCCATCTGAAGAAGTGTCGATCGCATAAGAGATTCCTTTGCGAGAACCCATATACCTGTTGTTGAGGAGGACTTCGCTGGGGAACGCTGGCCGCTGTCTTGAGAGGAGTAGAGTTTTAGGAGCTTCAGTTGTCCGTTACTCTACTGGGGAATAATTCTAGTTTGGGAGGCAGAAGTGAACTGCATATCTGGTCGGGGTATATGTTGCACCACGACTTTCTGGGGAAATGTGAAATCAATTGTGTTTGATCGGATCCCGGTCTTACGATGTTGTGGACTACTGTCTGGGGATAAATGAGGAAGAACTCGGATATTAAGGTTATGAGAAGGAACCTGTATAGTAGGGTAACTTCGAAATGAAAGCTTGGATAGTAGGTTTGTGAGTGGGAACCTGGATAGTAGGGTTACTTCGGCATGAAAGCCTGGATAGTAGGGCTGTAAGAATGAACCTGGGTAGTAGGGTTACTTCGAGGTGAAAGCCTGGACAGTAGGGCTGTGAGAAGGAACCTGGGTAGTAGGGTTACTTCGAGGTGAAATCCTGGATAGTAGGGCTGTAAGAAGGAACCTGGATAGTAGGGTTACTTCGATATGAAATCCTGGATAGTAGGGCTGTGAGAAGGAACCTGGATAGTAGGGTTACTTCGAGGTGAAAGCCTAGATAGTAGGGCTGTGAGAAGGAACTTGGGTAGTAGGGTTACTTCGAGGTGAAAGCCTGGATAGTAGGGTTGTGAGAAGGAACCTGGATAGTAGGGTTACTTCGATATGAAAGCCTGGATAGTAGGGCTGTGAGAAGGAACCTGGATAGTAGGGTTACTTCGATATGAGTTTGGGTAAAACTGCAGTGGGAACCTGGGTGAGGTTTCCTTGTGATGAGTCGGTGTGGGACTGCTGGAAGAAACCTGGGTAAGGTTGTATCTGTCGCACCGATGATTACTTTGTTTAGCTTCGAGTGTTGATCATGGACCTGCTGGAAATTGTTGATAATAATTGTCTTTCCTGAAAGAAATACAAGGTTAGTTATGCGTGATGCATGAGATGCATTGTATGATGACATTCTCAAAATAAATGAGACTATGTTATATGTGATGTATGCACATGTCATGATGTATGAACATGAAATGCTGACGTAATAATCTGAGTCCATGAAAATAAATCCCTGACTGCTGTTTGGAGAGTATGAGAAATGGTATTCTTGACTGCTGTAAAAAACCATATTTCCTCTATTTCTATTGGGTATGGTGAACAATGATGACTATGCTGGGGATTCACATCCATTCAGCTGGTGAGTATTCTGTCGGAAGCGATCGTGTCTGTGGATAATTCTATGGGGAATAACTTTATTGGAGAAGAGATACTTTGTTGATAGATCATACTGATTTGGGGAAATAAACTCCATCGGGGATGAATTTCCATTGTTGATGATAATGAATTCTGTTGGAGATTAAATTTATGCTTGGGGAAAAATTACTGGCTCACTCGCGGTTGTGAACCTCAGCTGGGGAGAGTTGTGTCCTATTCGGAAAAGCTAACATCACTGTCTTTGAATACTTTTTACTTTGTGGGGAGTGTATGTACCACTACTCGTATTCTCAAGCTGGCTCTATCTCTGTACCTGATGGGTAGAGTAACTTTAAGATTTGGGAACTTCTTATTTTCCCTTTTCCCAGAATTACAAGTAATCGTCTTTTGTTTTTCATGTAAATATTTATGAGCAGTAATCATTTTCAAATGCATATATCAAAAATGAATCATTGGATGTTCTTGCAGGAAAAAAAACAAATTGAAGTTTCGTGAAAATGACTTGTATTCATTTTGAAATTGGCCTGTAATAGGCGTTTTGTACAAAGAGGTCGACGTCCTAGTAAGAGGATGCCGCCGAAAGATGGAAATTATACAATTTGTGTAAAAGAAAGAAAAATAGCTATGTGAAACAATCCCATTGGGTTCCAACTCTACTATTGCCCTTATATCCTCAAGCATCTCATCACTTTTCTACTTGGCCGAAGGTTGATCAGATTGATTGGCGCTGTCCGAGCTTGATAGTTGATATCGGAGTCTGGTTGCGAAATGATCCAATGAGGCATAGTGTTACGCTTCGATCCATAACTTTTGCCTGGACCGCCCTTTTGGGTTTTCAGTCCACCAGGATACCCTTTTTTGCCCAAGTCGCCTTTTTAGGTTTTCGATTTATCGGGTCTACAGTTTTTCATTTTCATCCCTTACTTTTGCCCGAACTCTTTTGGTTCGCCGGGAAGCCCTTATTTTTGCCTAGGCCAGTCAACCTAGCGGGTCTTGGATTATGCGTAGTATCTTTTTACTATGTTTGCATTGACGGGGTGAGGAAGGTCATCACCATCCATTGTGGTTAGAATTATAGCTCCTCCTGAGAAAATGTTCTTAACCACAAATGGCCCTTCTTACGTGGGGTTCCATTTTCTCCTGGGATCACCTTGCGCCAATATGATGCGTTTGATCACTAAATCCCCATATTGATATTCTTGACGTCTGACTTTCTTGTTAAAAGCCTTGATCATTCATTTTTGATACGTCTGACCATGACAGATAGCAGTAAGTCTTTTTTCATCGATTAGATTCAGCAGATCAAGTCGGGTTTGGATCCAGTCGTCTTCGTTCAAACCCGCATCCTTCATAATCCAGAGAGAGGGTATCTGGACCTCGAGGGGTAGGACTGCCTCCATGCCATACACCAAAGAGTAGGGTGTTTCCCCTGTCGATGTTCGTGCCGAGGTACGGTACCCATGAAGAGTGAATGGTAACATCTCGTGCTAGTATTTGTATGTCACCCTCATCTTCTGCACAATTTTCTTGATGTTCTTGTTAGCTGCTTCAACAACCCCATTCATCTTCGGCTGATATGGAGAAGAGTTATGATGCTGAATCTTGAACTGTTTGCAGAGCTCGATGATCATCGTGTTATTCAGATTTGTACCATTGTTAGTGATAATCCTCTCTGAGACACCATATCGACAGATCAGATTATGTCGGATAAACTGCGCCACGATGTTTTCAGAGAGATCTTAGTATCGATCTAACTAAACCAGATAAGGTCTTGAATTAACTTTGACTGGAATGGAAATTAGAAAAATCTTAGTATCTATTTAACTGAATCAGACGAAAATCTTGGAATATCTTCAACTGGAATAGAAATTAGAGAGATCTTATTGTCGATCTAACTGAACCAAAGAAGGTCTTTTGAGAACGTCTTTCTGAGGAAAATGCTGAAATAGCCCTTCGTTAGACATTGCTTTTGAGAAGACTACTAGGTCACATAAGTAGTCAACGGTGTTTGTTGATTTGATCTTTCCTGAAAATGGTAAAGAGTTATTCGTATGCAATGTCATGATGTATGAGATGCATTGTGATGATGATCTCAAAATAAATGAGATTATGATGTATGCGATGTGTATGTGTATGCCATGATGTATGAATATGGAATGCTATTGAGATGCTTCTTAGTCTAGGAAATTAAATCCCGGACTGCTGCTGAAGAGTATTGGGAAGCTGAATGCTTCATTACCGCTGGGGATGATGAATGGGGATGATTTGCTAGGGATTTCCCCTTTCCGTCTGAGGATATTCTGCCAGGGATTCTTAACTCTTGCCCGAGAATGCCTCTATGGAGAGAGATAATGCTTTGTTGGAAGGTTTTGACGATGTAGAGAAGTAAACTCTGTTGGTGAATAAACTTTTGTAGTTTAGAGAAATAAACTCTATCCAGGATGAGGTTTTATAAATTGTTTGAAATTATATTACTCAGTTGGGGAAAACAGATTTCGGCTCTCTGAAGGAACTTTGCTGGAGGAGATAATTCCTGCTTGGGGAAGAAGAATCAAAACTTTGGTTGTTTCTACTCTGTGGAGATCATAGACGTCATGGGGTCGTATGTAGTGGTGACTTCGTCTCAAAATGTCTCTGCCCTTGTACCTGCTGGAAAGAGTAATTGTCGGGACTACAAATTGTTTTTTAGACTTTGCCTCATTTCTTAAATTATTAGCAACTATCTTTCTGTTTTTCATGCAAGTATTTGTGAACAGTAATCATATTCAAATGCATATGTCAAAAATAATCATTGGACGTTTTTGCAAAAAAAAACAGAAAAATAAAAACACATAGTTTTGTACTTTCAAAGAAATGATTTGTATTGATTTCTGAAGTTCTCCTACAACAGGCATTTTGTACAAAGAGACTGACGTTCTAGTAGGAGAACGTCGTCGTAAAAAAATGAAAACTACACAAAATAGTGTATGAAGATAAAACAACTATGTGTATTAATCCCATTGAGTTTCAATTCTACTATTGCCCCTATGTCCTTGAGCGTCTCATCACTTTTCTACTTGTCTGAAGCTGCTGGATGGATTGATCGGTACCGTTTGAGCATGATAGTTGATACTAAAGTCTGGTCACAAGGTGATCCAATGGGACATAGTTGTACGCTCCAAATCCCTAACTTTTTCCTGGACCGCCCTTTTGGGTCGTGTATTGGATATCGTATTCGGTGAAGATCATTTGCCATCTTGCTATTATTCTGGAGAGAGCGGGCTTCTCAAAGATGTACTTGATTGGATCTATCTTAGATATCAACAAAGTAGTGTGGGTCAACATATACTGTCTCAGTCGGTGAGCGGCCCATGCCAAAGCGCAACAAGTTTTCTTGAACAGTGAGTATCTTGTCTCATAGTCGGTAAACTTATTGCTAAGGTAGTATATTGCATGCTCTTTTCGACCGGACTCATCATGCTGCCCCAGCACACACCCCATTGAATTATCTAGCACTGTTAAGTACATTATCAATGGTCTTCCTTCAATTGGAAGCATCAAAATTGAAGGCTCCTGAACGTATTCCTTGATTCTCTCGAAGGCAGTCTGGCATTCATCATTCTACTTTACCACTTGATCTTTCTTCAGGAATTTGAAGATTGGCTCACAAGTAGCAGTTAATTGGGAAATGAATCTGGCAATGTAATTTAGGCGTCCCAAGAAACCTCTAACCTCCTTCTCAGTGCGAGGAGCCGACATCTCTTGTATAGCCTTCACCTTTTCATGGTCTACCTGAATACCTTTGTCACTGACAATGAAACCTAGGAGTTTACTCGACCTTACCCCGAAGGTGCACTTGTTTGGACTTAACCTTAGCTTGTACGTCTTTAACCTATCAAACAGCTTATGTAGATGATCAAGGTGCTCTTCCTCAGTTTGAGACATGGCTATCATGTCATCAACATAGACCTCTATCTCATGGTGAATCATGTCATGAAACAAAGCTACCATAGCTCGTTGATAGGTTGCCCTAGCGTTCTTCAACCTAAACGGCATCACTTTGTAGCAGAAATTGCCCCATTGTGTGACGAAGGTTGTCTTCTCCTTGTCTTCAGGTGCCATCTTGATCTGATTGTACCCATAGAAACCGTCCATGAAGGGAAAGATCTTGTGCTACGAGGTGTTATCAACCAGAACATCAATGTGGGGAACCGGAAAGTCATCCTTGGGACTTGCCCTATTCAAATATTTGTAGTCCACACACATATGTACCTTTCCGTCCTTTTTAGGCACTGGGACTATGTTAGCAACCCATTAGGGATAAGAGGTGACAGCTAAGAACCCAGCGTTGAATTGTTTCATAACCTCTACTTTAATCTTCTCTGGCATTTCAGGGCGCATACGATGGACCTACTGCTTTACCGGAGGGCAATCTTCTTTAGTTGGCAAATGATGAACCATAATATCTTTGTCTAGTCCTGGAATGTCTTCATATCACCAGGAAAAGATCTCGACATAATCATGCAACATTTGTATCAACCGCTGTTTGACACTAAGCTTCAGATTTGCACCTATCTTGACTTCTTTTCTGTCTTCTTTTGTGCCAAGGTTTATAGTCTCTATTGGCTCTTCGTGAGGTTGTATAGCCCTTTCTTCCTGCTGTAACAGTCTAGAAAGTTCTCCGGGTACCTCACAATCTTCCTCACCTTCGTCCTCGGCTTGGTTGATCGGATTTTCAAAGTCATAACCGGCCATAGCAAAACTGTTATCACTGGGATCCATAGTGGATATGGATCTGCAGTTTGATATGTGAGTGTGTGTAAGAGCATAGTTGTATAGAAAAAGTAAAAGCAGGAAAGAAAGACAGAGAGCGCAAAATTTGTATGCAAAACGCCCAATGCTTTATTAATGACATATGAGATTAAAACATGATAACCCTCACAAATAAACCATTATGCCCCGAGTAAGACACATGGCTATAAAGTTTATATTATTTATTACATATCCAAAAACAAGAAAGACAAGTGCTTCTAAATAAAAGTAATTGGTACAAAGTCTTTTACCGTCTAGTTACTGGGTCCACCATTGGTAGTAGGGAAGATCCAGCTACTCATGTCATAGTCACCATAATTGTCTTCTAGAGCGTTGACCCCGTGATTGCTGATGCGTAGGAGAGGTCCTCCAGCACGAGCACGAAGAACAACTCTTTAAGCCCCTGAGGAGAAACCCAAACCAAACTTATCATATTTTTATGGAATGTCATGGAGTTGGCCCCAGATGGTACACCCACCTTCTTCAATAAATGCGTTGGCGTCTTTGAGAGAAGCCATCTTTAAGGGAGGTATGGTGATCTTTGGCATATTGGTGACAGTTTCAGTTGCATCTATAGTTTGAGGTACCTCTTCGAAGTTCTGACACAGAGTCTCGATGAACTCGCCATCCATTTCCATATACCTGAAGGAATTCAAATGGCTTACCATGTACTCTTCTTCACCATGTATCGTGACAATCTTTCCTTTTACCGGGTATTTCATCATCTGATGCAGAGTGGATGTAACAACTCCTACCCCATGGATCCAAGGGCGACCCAACAAACAAGAATAAGATGGCCTGATATCCATCATGTAGAAGGTGGAGTCAAAGGTCTGAGAACCAACTTTTATGGGGATGTCCACCTCCCAATGCACCATTGTTTTTGAACCATCGAAAGCCCTTACTACTATTTTGCTGGGTTTCAGGGTCAAACCTTCGCAGTCTAATCTATCAAGAGCCTTCTTAGGCAGCACGTTCAATGATGAACCAGTATCTACTAGAACATGGGCCAAAGTAGTGCCCCTGCATTTGACAGAAACATGTAGCGCATCATTGTGTTTTCTCCCTCTGGGTGTCAGATCAGCATCAGAAAAACCCAGACCGTTATCAGCTGTCAAACTGGCCACACAATATTTAAATTGGTCAAGGGAGGTTTCTTGTGACACATGGGCAGTTTTAAGGAATTTCAGAAAAGCCTTTGCATGAGCTTCGGAGCATAATAGTAAGGCTAACATAGAAATCTTAGAAGGGGTCTTCCCCAGCTGCTCGACCACATCGTAGTCGCTCTTCTTTATTATTTTCAATATTTCTTCCATTTCCTTCTTGGAAGCCTCTGGGATAGATTTTGAATACGCCTTCGTCTGGACAGGCTCAATCAATATGACTTTTCCCCGAGCCTCGGTCGACTCGGTGATAGTGGTGGCAACAGGGGTAATCACAGGAATTGCGGTGGTAGTATCAGCAGGAACAATAGTAGGAATGATCACAGGACTAGTAACGACTTTTGGAGGAGAAATCTCAGGGGAGAACACTCTTCCACTTCTTGTTATCTTGTTGGTCCCAAAAATGTTACCAATTTCGGGATCAACATTTTCGGAAACTTGGTCTTCAACAGCCAATAGGTCTTGCTTGACGTCGTGGTAGTAGACGTCAGCCCTATAGTTCCAGGGAACAACTTTGCCTGAGGAGTATGGGATTTTCCTTGGCATAGTGATGATCAGAGGAGCCAACTTCGGAGAAGATGTAATCCTGACGGGTCTTTTGGTGGAGACCCTGGGAGGATTGGCGGAAATGGTTATGATTGAAACATCCTTGTGAGAAACAGTCGGAACGAGAGTCTTCTCAAACAAAATCTATCTATCATCCATCAGTCGTTGAACACGTGCCTTCAATAAATGACAACTAGTCGGTAGAGATAAACATGAGTGGCACCTTCGCCACAGCCTGGAAATAAACCGGCTTTCCACAAGTTTCACTTAATGGTCATGAGAGTAGTAACAAGCTCCTCAACAGAAGTAACGAACATATCATCTTCAATAGCATTAACACCACGGTCGTGCTTCAAATTCAGGAGCTTCAAATTCAATCTCCTTTGCTTCAATAAGGTCTTGCACCTTGTTTTTCAAAGCCCAACAGTCGTTGGTATCGTGGCCTAGACTTTTTGAATGGTAAGCACAATGATCATTTGGATTGTAGCGGGGAGAGGCAGTGTTGGGGTTCTTCGGAGCTTCCTGCAAAGTTACCAGATTAGATTTCAGCAAGTGAGGCAACACTTGAGACAGAGTCATATTTATCCGGGTGAATTGTCTTACAGGCCTTTCTTCTCAAGGCTGATTGTTTTGTTGTTGAGTAGATGTGAGTTTAGATATCATAACAACCCCTACCGCTAGACGGTGTTTAGTTTAGTCCTGATTCCTTTGGCTATAAGTGGCACTGACTTCCTTCTTCCTAGAAAATGGCTTCCTTACTATACTGGAGGACACATCCTTTTGGATCTTACCACTCCTAATCCCAGCTCCCACTATTTCTCCTATCAAAATCAATTCAGTAAAGCCGGTTGAGGAGCTTCCAATCAGGTGATTGAAAAACGGACCAGATAGGGTACCCAAAAACATATCCACTAACTCCCTATCAGACAGGGGGGTTGGACTCTTCCTGCTAAGTCCCTTCACTTCTGAGCATAGTCTTTAAAGCCCTCGCTCGAACCCATAGACATACTTTGGAGTTGTGTACGGGTGGGAGCAAGGTCTACATTATACTGATACTACTTGTAGAAAGAAGCAGCCAGGTCTTCCCAATTACGAATGTTGGTCCCTTCCAGCTGGTAGAACCATTCTAGTCGAGTCCCAGATAGACTATCTTGAAAGAAGTGGACCCATAAATCCTTGTCAGCAGTGTGAGGCTGGATCTTCCTCATATAAGATCGGAGGTGCATCATTGGACATGAAACCCCATCATATTTGGTGAACATCGACACCTTGAACTTCTGCGGGATGACAACCTCAGAAACCAAACCCAGCTCTTTAAAATCCAGCCCTGGAACCTTCTAGAATTCCATTACACTCAGACGCTCTTCCAGTTGTTTGTATTTTCATCGGCCGGAGAGTACTACTCTTCGTTATAGTCGGTCTCATCATCAGATTCCCTTGAACTGGGGTCTTCCTCTCTTGTCTCCCCTTCTTGATTATTTCCTTCTTTTGACGAAGATGTTAGTTCAACAACTTACCTTAATGGTCCTTTGAACCTCTTTCCCAAATTCACCATACCAGCTGTCTTCCTTGGTTTCTTAGTCTTCTCTTTGACAATCAGGGCTTTCAGTTCCTCTTGCCCCTTGACCAGAGCCATGATCATCTGTTGAAAATGAGCATTTTGAGTCTGTAGATCTTTCACTGTTTGTTCTAGAGCCATTGCTGATATAAACAGCGAAGAAGATGAGAAACCTGCTTTGAAACCTGCTTATGCAATGATATGTATGATATATGTATGAAATGTTTACAAGGATTTCTAATACTTAAAATTGCTTAAACAGAAAGAGAATAATCTTTAATTGCATTAAGAAATTTTATCACTCACCATAATGCCTCTTGGGCTTACAAAGGAGGTAACAAAGAAAAAATAACTCTCTAAGAAAAGAGTTTCAAGCTTCCCACCGGCGCATCCTCTTTGGTGCAATGTAAGCGTTTATACTCTTCTCTTCGTGAAGTAACATGGTGAGTTCTAAAACCTTCTTCTCGCTGGCATAGAATTGGGTTTCGAAAGTATCCTGTTCTTCTTTGGTTTGGATCCAGGACTTCCGTAGCTCCTCAAAATCAGTTGGCATGTCAGGATGAAAAACAATGTAAGGAGTGTTTCCCTCAGCAATTGGCACCATAATCACAGGTAAGATGGAGGGGTAAGGCATGATGAGACATTGATCATGAGCTCGTACCCATTTGAGGTAAGGCTCAAGAGGGATGGAATTCTTGTGCCCCAGTGTCTTGCTATCAACTCTGTTTATCATGCCACATGCTCGAATGAACCTCTTACGATGACCCTGAACATCATTCTCATAGTCAAATGTGATTCCTTGGACGAGTGTGTCGTGAGGACCATCCCTTCTAGCAAAACCAAACTGTTGCAATTCTAAGCAAGTATTATAATTGATTCCTCCCCTAATGCCTAAGAGGGGGACATTGGGGAATTCTCCACAGCGAGCAATGAAGGTGACATTCTCCAAGGATCGAGAACACCATTGAATATCCGAATGTGTAAGGGACATCAACCTATGAGACCATCTCATACCCTGCTCATTCTTCAAAATAGACCGAGGTAGGTGCGAAATAAACCACCTAGCCAATAGAGGAGTGCAACGCAGAAGGGTCCCTCTTCTCTTTAGAGTGCAAGTATGCAGAGAGTGTAGAATATCCCCAAGTAAAGTAGGCACCAAATTATGTGACATAAAAACCTTAATCGCATTCATATCTATGTGTTGGTCTGTGTTAGGGAATAGTACCATCTCATATATGATAAGGGACAACACTTCTTCAAAAGCTTTTAAATCCAGGCTATCCCAAAAATGGTTAGCTTTCTCAAATAAAAACTTAGTTGGAAATCCTTAGACGCCTCTTCTGGTTTCCCAATTTTCCACTACATCAGACCGTTGTAAAGACAGAGCTTGAGCAATCTCTTCGGACTTTGGATCTCTTTCCATACCGTTGAATGGTAACTAATTAAGGATAGGTACCCCCAATAATTGAGAAAACTCCTCCATATGAGGCACTAACTGGTAATCGGGAAAAGTGAAGCAGTGATGTAATGGGTCAAAGAACTGAAAGAGCACCTTTAACATTTCTTCATCAAGGTTTGAAGTGACTAAGTTGAGAAGTAGGCCATGTTTTTTAGTGAGGGGAGATATTTAAGGAACCCTTGATGCTAAGTCCTTGAGTTGAGGAGGTACATTCACAAGGCTGACTTGGATATTGTTCCTACGAGCGGATGTCATGTCCTATAAAACAAGACAAAGATAAGCCCTAGAAAATCCTTGAAATGGTTAGTATGATATGCCATGTTATGATGTCATGATTATGCTAAGAAATCACATATATATCAAGCACAAGAAAATCACACCAAGACCGTAGGTTTAAGGCTTGCATGGGTTTTAAATTAATACCCTCTTGAAGCTTAGATTGGTTCAACCTGTCCTATAAATAGTAACCAGGTTCTAAGGGATCTCAATATCACTGATCTTTCCCACAAGTTTCGTTCCAATAGGAAACTGACTTGCAACCAAACAAAACTCGGGATTCAAATCTCAATGAGTGTAGCATCGAGTATCTGCCGACTTTGGGAATATACCAAAGATGGCCATCTCACTACGTCCTAATGGCCAAGTTGTTAAATTAAAGGTTCTAAGGTCAGTTGACACTTCATGACACCATGCAGCAGCCTCGTATTCTCCTTGATTAACTCAAGGGCTATCGATACCAACCAAAGTGTCGCATCAACATAGCCATCGCTTCAACCGTATCGGTATACCCCGCAAAGTTTCTACGATCTATTGCTACTTACCTAAAAGGTTTCCTCAGATCTGGGTGTAGGATCTTATAGTAACCCAAACAATACCCTTAAAAGTAAAGCAATCAAACAGACAAAGAAAACAGTTTAGAAATGATCTAGACCCTAAGGTAAACCCCACTTTCATTATCCCCAGCAGAGTCGCCAATTCTGTGATACGGTGGCAGAACCGACTGTTTATACTGGTTTGCATTTTTTGTTTGCAAATATCGCGGTAAGTAAGAGTCGCCACCGACTTTTCTTTTATCCAACAAAGGAAAGGGTAAAAATGTAAAAGGCAAAATACTCATTTTGGTCCCTTAACTATACCCTTGGGTTCATATTGGTCCCTTAACTTTTTTTTGTGTCATTTTGATCCCTTAACTTTCAAAAAGTTTCATTTTAGTCCTTTTTGTCTAAATTCGTAGCTAATTAGACGGAAAAACTTTGAAATCAGCCGCTAAATTCGTAGCTAATTAGACAAAAAGGACTAAAATGAAACATTTTGAAAGGTAAGGGACCAAAATGACACGAAAAAAAATTAAGGGACCAATGTGAACCCAAGGGTATAGTTAATGGACCAAAATGAGTATTTTGCCAATGTAAAATCAAGCTTCTCAAATGCACTTTTGTTTTGATAAAGACAAACCATGATTAACAAAGAAGGCAAAGATTATTGATCAAGCTAAAAGCATATGTGGATAAAGTCTTCAGTTCAAGCACTTAGCAAAATTTCAAGGTATAATGATAATACTTACTTTGAACTTAAGACATAGATGCTCAATGGTCAAAAGAAATATTTTATATTGTCCAAATATTTACTCAAGTTTTTCTAAGCTAAAAATAATTTTTTACTTGAGTGCAATCGATTTGCATATTGGTGCAATCGATTGCATGCTTCAATTTTTCAAAATATTTGCTATTGTTTCTAAGTGTAATCGATTTGCATGTTTTTGCAATCGATTGCACTCAATCAATTTTTGCTACTGACTTCAAATACAATCAATTTAAACTCTTGTGAAATCAATTTCACACTCAAAATATTTGAATTTCTAGTTGTTGAAACCCTGTGCAATAGATTTACACAAAGTGTGCAATTGATTGCATGTTGCACGATTTTGAAAAACAGCAGCTCTGCACATGCATGTTCATAACACCATTTCAAGGAAACCTTTCACTCAATCTTGGCAGTTGTTCATGATTCATTTACAGAACTTTATGTTGTTTCAAAAAGGTGCTATGTACATATAAATACTCATTTTCAAAATCATTTCAACACCTCTTCCAATCATAATTTCTGAATTTTCAAATATTAAACTCAAGCCTTTCTTCGCTTTCATATACAGTTTTTCTATACACTTTCACATATTGTCAAACAGAAAACTTTGAGCATTATATATCTTGAGTCATTGTATACTATTATCATTGGAAGAGAAGATCAATTCACTGATAAAATCACTCATAGTGATTATCATACTACAAACTCACTCAAATCAAATATCGCTATATACTTGCATATTTTTCAGGATTGTTGAAAATAAGTTCAAGTGTTTTTTGAAATCTTGTTTTTCTAGGATTGCTGGATACAAGTAAAGTCACTTTGAGGGGAATGTTCTCATTGGTGACATAGTGGAAATACAAGAGGATTGTTCTTGGTCCAAGAGGATTGTTCTTGGTGGTTTTATTGGTTAGATCTTGTATAGAAAGAGTAGGGTGTCTTGTCTAGGGATCTAACAATAAGGAAATATCTTTCATGTTGAAAGGGGACTGGAGTACTCTCGGACTGTGAGGGGAACCAGGATACATCTTTGTGTTCTTTACTTTTCCGTATTTACCGCTTTCATCACTAGTCATAAACCAGAAAAGAAAGAAACACATTTGTAAACTCATGCAGTAAACTAGAAAAATAATATTCATCATCACTAAAACCAAAAATATATTAAAGTACCTAATTCACCCCCCCCCCTCTTATGCGCACTCTTATACTTACAATTGGTATCAGAGCGGGTTATAGGTAACCTGCTCCTAGAGATCCACAATGGCTTCCGCAAATCAAAATCATGTTTTCAGAGATGGTGGTAGTAACAACAAGCCTCCTATATTTTGTGGTGAATATTTTGACTTCTGGAAAATATGCATGAAGGCACATCTAGAAGCACAAGGAGAAGAAATATGGGATGCCGTCGAGAATGGTCCTTTTATCCCTATAACGTTAATCAATGGTGCTGGCTCATCAAAGCCTAAAGCTGTATGGGACGAAGATGATTAGAAGAAGGTTCTCTATGATAAAAAGCCAATAAATCTTCTTCAAGGTGCACTTAGCATGGATGAATTCTTCCGTGTCTCGGCATGCAAAATGGTGATAGAAAAATGGGATACCGGTAGAAACTCATGAAGTAACCGCTGAAGTTAAAAGATCGATATTAAATACATTGAGTTAAGAATACGAACTATTCAGAATGCAGCCCCGAGAATTAATCCTCGACATGCAGAAAAGATTTGTGCACTTGACAAATCATTTGAAAGCACTCGGTAAGACTTTAAATAATGAACTTAATCTTAAAGTTCTTAGATCTTTATACATGGAATGGCAACCAAAAGTGACAGCAATATCCGAGAAGAAGAATCTATCCACCATGACTTCCACCACTTTGTTCGGAAAACTTCAAGAATGTGAGACGGAACTTGCAAGACTTGAAAAGCATGAACTCCAAGAAAAAAGATTCAAAATAAATTGCTTTAAATACAAGGATAAAAAATCATGATAGCAATCAAGAGGATGAATCCACTAGTAGTGAAGTTGATGATCTCATTAGGAAGATTGAAAAGGTTCTACAAAAAGAAAGAAAAAGGGAAGCATCAACAAGGAAGGTTATATGCTTTGAATGTGGAGAAAAGGGACATATTAAAAGTGAATGTCCTACACTTGAAAAGAATAAGAAATATTTCAAGAGAAATAAAGATAATAAGTCAAAGAAAACATATATAGCATGGGAAAGCTCATCTTCCGATTCCGAAAACAATCAACGTGTTAATCTTGCATTGATGGCCTCACACTATTCCGATAGTGAAAATGACGAGGTTAGTAATGAATTTTCTCTTTTTGATAGTGATGCACAAGGTATTATAGATGAACTATTAAATGAATGCAAAATTCTGTACAAACCTATTTCATCTCAAAAGAACTAAATTTCATCTTTAGAAGAAAAATGTGAGTCTATGGAAAAGGACCTTAAAGATGAAAAACAAAAATTTAGTGAGTAAA
This sequence comes from Vicia faba, assembly GCA_948472305.1. Lineage (NCBI taxonomy): Eukaryota > Viridiplantae > Streptophyta > Magnoliopsida > Fabales > Fabaceae > Vicia > Vicia faba. The sequence continues at coordinate 220,934 of CATIWC010002187.1, forward strand.
AACAGAATTTTGTATGCAAAAATTTTGAATCCTCTATTTCCAAATTGTCCAATTAAAAAGAGTTATTGAAAGATATGAAAAAGGTCAAATTAAATTGGAAGGTGTTCCTAGCCAACAAATATATTCCAATGATAAAAGTGGACTTGGATATTCAAAGTTTTCAAAACCAAGTTCTAATAAAACTATCTTTGTTAAAGCTAGTGATCACATCAAAAGAGAAAGTGAACAAATCTAAATTAGTTCATCAATATCCTAAAAAGAAAGCATTTCCTAAGAAGAAATCTTACCCTTCTAGATAAAGAAGTAACTTTGAACCTACATTTATTTTTGTGGTATTAAAGGCCACACACCTAATGCTTGCCTTGTTAGAAACTATAGTGTGGTAAGTGGACATTATGTGTGGGTAAAGAAAGTAACTAACTATGATGGACCCAAAGCACATTGGGTACCAAATCAAACTTAATTTATTTTGTAGGTTTGCTTGAGTAACACTTTAAATCTATGATGTTTTGATAAGTGGTGGCTCTAGGCATTTGATGAAAGATGTACACTAACTTTCATATCCATTGAAGATGTACTTCATGTTGAAGAAAAAAAGACAACTTCTAAGTACAAGTCAACTTTGTGACAAAGGCTTCAACATCATGTTCTCAAATGATGAATGATTTATGAAGTCACTCTTGAGGTGAAACTCATTGGTATAAATTGTTTTTACTTTCAATAATTTCTTTATGTATTATAAGGTTTTTCCCATCCTTTTTAATGACAAAGGGGGAGAAGATATATATATATATATATATATATATATATATATATATATATATATATATATATATATATATATATATATATATATATATATATATATATATATATATATATATATATATATATATATATATATATATATATATATATATATATATATATATATATATATATATATATATATGTATGTATGTGTATGCTTGTCTCTAACTATTGCAGCCCAAAGAAAGATGCAAATTCTCTATGATTCAAGGGAGAATTTTAATCAAGAGGGAGTTATCAAAGATAGGGGGAGCATTCACATAAGAGTTTCTCATTCTTTCAAAAAAAATTCAAGCATCTTCAACATTATGTTTTGATGAAGATAAATACTATGTGCATTTACCAAAGGATGAGAAAAAGCATCATGAAGAAATATGGCTATGGTTAAGCTTTCAATATTATTATATGTATTTTGTCCATTTTTTATGCATATTTCCCTTCTTTTTGATAATGTCAAAGGGGGGGAAGGATATTATACTTTATGCTTGTGTATTTCCTTGTCTTAAACTTTTAAGGTACAAATAATCCTTCAAGATGAGCAAATCCAAATGATTTCAAAGCTTCTCATACAAAGGTGGATTTATACATCTTAGGGGGAGAAGTCTTTTTCCGGAATTACAAAGCATCAAGCAAGATCGTTTGTCATCATAAAAAAGGGGGAGAATGTAAAATCAAGCTTCTCAAATGCACTTTTGTTTTGATGAAGACAAATCATGATTGACAAAGAAGGAAAAGATTATTGATCAAGCTAAAAGCATTTGTAGATAAAGTCTTCAGTTCAAACACTTAGAAAAATTTCAAGGTATAATGATAATACTTAATTTGAACTTAAGACATAGATGCTCAATGGTCAAAAGAAATATTTTATATTGTCCAAATATTTACTCATGTTTTTCTAAGCTAAAAATCATTTTTTTACTTGAGTGCAATCGATTTGCATATTGGTGCAATCGATTGCATGCTTCAATTTTTCAAAACATCTGCTATTGTTTCTAAGTATAATCGATTTGCATGTTTATGCAATCGATTGCACTCAATAAATTTTTGCTACTGACTTCAAATGCAATCGATTTACACTCTTGTGCAATCGATTGCACATTCAAAATATTTGAATTTCTAGCTGTTGAAACCCCGTGCAATTAATTTACACAAAGGGTGCAATCGATTTCATGCTGCACGATTTTGAAAAACAGCAGCTCTGTACATGCATGTTCATAACACCATTTCATGGAAACCTTTCACTAAATCTTGACAGTTGTTCATGATTCATTTACAGAACTTTATGTTGTTTCAAAAAGGTTCTATGAACATATAAATACTCATTTTAAAAATCATTTCAACACCTCTTCCAATCTTATTTTCTGAATTTTCAAATATCAAACTCAAGCCTTTCTTCACTTTCATGCACAAAGTTTTTCTGCACACTTTCACATATTGTCAAACAGAAAACTTTGAGTATTATAAATCTTGAGTCATTGTATACTATTATCATTGGAAGAGAAGATCAATTCATTGATAAAATCACTCATAATGATTATTACACTACAAACTCACTCAAATCAAATATTGCTATATACTTGCTTATTTTTCAGGATTGTTGAAAATAAGTTCAAGTGTTTTTTGAAATCTTGTTTTTCCAGGATTGTTGGATACAAGTAAAGTCTATTTGAGAGGATTTTTCTCATTATTGACATAGTGAAAATCCAAGAGGATTGTTCTTGGTGGTTTTATTGGTTAGAGTCTTGTATAGAAGGACTAGGGTGTCTTGTCTAGAGATCTAACAATAAGAAAATCTCTTTCATGTTAAAAGGGGACTGGAATACTCTCAGACTGTGAGGGAAACCAGGATACATCTTTGTGTTCTTTACTTTTCCTCATTTACCGCTTTCATCAGTAGTCAGAAACCAGAAAACAAAGAAACACATTTGTAAACTCATTCACTAAACCAGAAAAATAATATCCATCATCACTAAAACCAGAAAAATATTAAAGTACCTAATTCACCTCCCCCCCCCCCCCCCGCTCTTAGGCGCACTCTTATACTTACAGAAAAGAACCGAAAAAGACCTTTTTCGAGATTTTTTGAGTAAGGGGTCTAGATTATGGAAAGGGAAGGTGTTAGTACCCTTTCTATTCGTGGTTTTCCATTGGCTCTTAGGTACTTGCTCATTTTTTAAAACGGTTTTCGTATTTGTGTTTTTTGAAAGATTTTGTCTGCTTTATGATAACTCTTGTATCAGTCCTCAAGAGTGTGATAAAGTGTTTTTAAAAGTAGTTTTTGAAAGTGTGTAAGTGTAAAAAAAGTATCAGGTTTGAGCAAGTACTTAAGAATTGTCTACCTACTCGAAAAAAGGGCGTTCTTTTCCTCCTTTCCTTTAGATAGTGCTATCCTACTATTAATGAGTAGGTTTCCCTATCGTTAGATGTTGAGGGACAATCGAAAGGGACGTTTATGGTCATTGAAGGCAACATGTAAGGATACCTTAGCATTTTGAAGGGACTGTCATCATATAGGCAACATCGAGGGACAAGATCATTTCTCGTAGGCAACTCGAGGGACATTAAGGGACCATGATCTTTATGATAACTTTTAAACTGAGGGTCTTTGCTAAGATATCCCTATGTTTGAGGGACATGACCATTTCCAAAGGCAGCAAGTGAGGTATACCCTAGGGGTGCAAGTGTGCAACAATGTGCTTTTTTCAGATATTTATCTTAAAGTTAGTGACCTAATTATTAATTGATTAATACTTGTCATGTACGCCTAATTTTACTAACAGTTCATATACAAGCGTATAAGAAATATAAAGCGAGAAATAAAGTTCCTATAGCTATTACAAGGCTTTGGTGTAGTTACATAAATAATGAACGAAAAGTAAAATGCAAAAATAGGAAACCCTAATTAAACTATTACAAACCCGGCACAGTTACATAAAATAATTGTATGAAAAATAATAACGCGCGAAAATTAAGACTGGCCTATGTTTGAAACCCTAAAAGTCTAATTGCCTATTAAAAATATTTTTTGGTATTTTATGAAAAAAAATTAGAAATTTAAACAAATTTCTAACTAATTTTAAATTAAAGAAAAAAAGGTTAAAATTTAATTAAATTAATTTGCAAAAATTAATTTTTCTTAAAAAAAACTCTAAATCCGATTTTTGATGATTTTATGATTTTATGATTTTTTTTTAAAAATGAATAAACAAAAAATATAAAGTAAATAAAAAAGAATAAAGAAACTAAAAAAATGGGCCTGCAGGTGAGAAAGCAAATTGGGGGGTATGTTTGCTGAAATATGTCAAGGCCTAGATCTGGTGACCCACAGCTTGCGTGAGATCCAGTGGGAGGCATTCTTGGATGTCCACCATGGGGATGTGTGATTGGGCGTTGGATCTGGTGGATGAGTGATTTGAGGGTATTGATATGCTAGCCCATGATGCGCGTGAATGGCCTGGCTACACTGGATCTGATTGAGACTCATTAGGAAAAAAAACTTCAAGACCTGAGAATCGAACCTAGGTCTCTCCCTTTGCACCCTTATACTTTTGCCATCTGCGCTGCTGGATCATTCATGTATATAAACAAAACAAAATTATATAATGTAAAACAAGGACAACTGCTGAGTTTTCTAACACACACCAACAAGTGGGGCCCGTATATTTAAAAGGAACCAATCACAACATTCTAACATGCTACGCAAAGTCCTTGGCCGGTCAAACCACCCTGGATGGTGGTTCCAATCATCTTCTCTGTTTGAGCAAAAATCCCAACCTGCGAGATTCAATGGAAACAAACAATAAAACAACCCTACTTGACTAATTAAGACCTTGCGATTCCAATGGCATGGTTGGTTTGTCCTAAAAAGGTCTGTATCATATGATCTAAAACTTCAAAATCTTTGTGCCCTAACAATGGCATGATGGTGTTTCTGCATTAAAACCTTCATGTAAAACGTTAGAACACTTATAATGATGTGTATGAATTATGCTAGCATGCTTACACTGATTGAAATCACTTTGAAACTTGAAAATCAAAACCTACCAACTTACCAACCGGAGCTTGTGCAAGTGGGGGTTTTGGGGTTGATTCACGATGAGTAACGACTGGTATCAAACCCTGGCAACCTCAGGAAGGTGATTGGCTCTTTGGTTTTGATCAACAAATGTTGGAACTGATGCTTATCACCTTTACGATTTTCTTGAAATTTTTCACATTGATATGGTTATTTTGTGGCTATTGCGCATCCCCTCTAGGTATGGACTTGTTGTGCTTATGTAGTGTATCTCATTAGGTTTACAATTGTGGAAGAATATCCATCCTTTAATGAGAAAAAAATCTTCTTTCAATTATGTAATTTTTGGCCTTTTTTAGAACAAATCCAATCTTGCTTTCCCTCCACTATTTCCCTTTGATTTTCCAGCATATTTCATCCTTTATTTGATGAGAAAATATTTCCCAAATCATATCTTACATATTTTTCTATTATTTATTTATTTCATTTTGAATTTTAATGAATAAATAATAAAAATAATGAAATAATGTATGAGTGAGATCATAGGTTGTGGGCCATGTTAAGAACAAGTTTCAAGCATGAAAACATGGGCCCATTTGGAAAAAATTCAAGTTAGGTCAATATTGGCTTCATGCATATTTCCAAAGTTTGGTCAACTTTAGCAATGCATACCTCTCTCATTTTTTACCCTAAGAGGGTGTTCTTGGAATTTTTAGAGAACTTGGGATGTCCTCTAAACAAACTTTTTGATTTCATCTCAATTAGATCTTCCATGTTCATGTAAAGAGCTTTGATCCACAAGGTGTTTTTGTTAACTTTTTGAAAGGACCTATAATGTCTGAGCTTGTATCTTTCAACTGAGGAATTTCTTAATCTTGAGGGTTGCAGAGAAGTTGTAGGGAATTGTATTCTCTTCAAAATGAGCCTTGGTGGAAAAATTTCTAATAAAGTATGAGAAAATTATGCCTGGTCAAAGTTTGGTTGACTTTTCCTATAGAAACCCTAATTTGCCATTTTTTTACTTTTGATGAGTTAGGAGCATTTCTTGAGGAATCGTGATCAATCCTTGATCAAATGATGGATATCACTTCAAAATGTTGATGTTGACCAAAAATCTTGAAGTTTGAGTGTATTTGGGCCACAGTTGACTTTTGACCTATTATAGTTGATTTTCAGACATTTGAGCAATTAACTGAGCAAACTTGTTGTTCAAGGCATGAAATTTGGCATGGATTATCTTGAGGACATGTTAGGACAATGGAGAACATTTTGGATCCTTGGGACTAACACATCTTGCTTAAAATTAAAACCCTAGTTTGAGGTTTATTGCCTTAGGAGGAAAATTTTGCCTAGTCAATTATTAGTTATCCTTGAGCAGTTGAGGACCTTTAGAGGCATGTCTTGAGTGAAATGAGAGGAAAAAAAATTTGTACAATAGGGAGCATATTAGTTCCATGGTTTTAGGATTGGTATAATTTTGCTAAAACATGGTTCTATACTGATGTTGATCAAGGTGTTGCAGCATTTTTATCAATTGTCATAACATGTTTGATGTTATGAGTTTTTGAGCCCGATGTTGAAGCAGATGTCATGACATCTTGGTCTAGTACAATAGGCGCTGCTGTTTTAAATCTTGACATATTTGATTTGATTCTATGATATTCTTTTTCGATATATCTCCGTAAATTTCACAGGTTAAGAAGATTTAATCTTGAATAAGATTTGTATCTCCAACTGTACATTAGTTACTAAATTGGGCCTTGATACAATTTAAGAAAATTTGTATTGGTTGTTCCAAGATTTAAGGATATTTAGCTGCACAATTGGTGCATCACCCAGCTTATGGATCAAGAAACTTTTGGACGCAGAATTCAAAGCCCATGGACTACATAGGTGCATTTAAAGGATAAAACCTAAACCTAATGTATTAGTTCTTTCAACAATGTTTTTCATAATTTGTAAATTAGGGTAAGCTTAGAGTCTTAGGTTTTGAGAGTCTCTTGTGAAGTTGTAAGTCAGCCTTGTACCTTTGTTGCTTGATATAGACGTAATGTTCTCACTCAGAAGTATTTAGGAAATGAGTTGAGTATTGTTCTTGGTCGAAACTTTTATGTAAAACCAAGTATTTTTCTTAGTCAAGAGTATTTACTGAGTATTTTTTTATTGGAACTGTAATCTTCTTGTTGAGTTGTTTTTGATACAGTCACTAAGATTGGGGTTGTTAGATATCACTACGGTGATTAGGAGTGAGATGATGATTTTTCATATCTAGGAGGTCCCTAGGTAGAAGTTGCACTGGGTAGGAATTAAGTGAGAAGTTGTAAACTGGGACTGTTTAGGCTTTAAATTAATACTACTGATACTAGATTTCCTTCCTAGCTTGGTAGCCCCCAGAGTAGGTGAGTTGCAGCAAAATGGGTTAGCATCTCTATGTGTTATTTATCATTTTGTAATTTAATTTCAGTATCACTTGTGTTGTACCCCAAAATTTTCCCTCCCATTTCTCATTGATTTCTCACCACAAAGCCTTTGAAGCTCAAGATCCAGTTAGGGTTTCATCTGCTCAAAGACCCCCCCTTTGCACTGTTGACTCAAATTAGGGTTTGTGTTTGCACAAAGATGCTTTGACCTAAAATTCCCAAGATGACTTTCATGCTTCATATTGGACTCTCAAGTTCACCCATATCAAGTTTCAAGTCTTGATTCCAAGATTTGCCCAGTCAATTGGACAGTTGACCTAGAAATCAACTGTATTGGGGAAAAAGTCAATTGTGGCCAATTGACAGTCAAACCTCATGAAATTTGACCCACATCAACATTATGAACTCATATGAATCATTTGATCAAGTTTGGATCATAATTCCCCAAGAAATTTGATCAGATCACCAAAAGGGCAAAATGGTCATTTTTAGGGTTTTGACTGCACAAAGGCAATTTTTGACTGTTTGACCTAGCCAATGGCAAACCAAGCTCACACATGGACTCAAGGACCCCATGGAATTATCTTGGCATGATCAACAAACTCAAAAGATCCCAAGTACACAGGATTGACAGTTGAATTTCCCAGTCAATTGATCAATTTTGACTGTATACTGAAAAGTCAAACTTTGACTTTTTGGTCAAAATCAAGGGTCAAGATTCATTTTTCATCAAAACATGCCAAATCATGAAACTTGTTCACCAAGAAACCAAGAAATGCAAATTAGGGTTTAAAATGGAATTTTTCATAACTTAGAATTTTTCTAAGTTATGGAAAACCCTAATTTTTTCCCAACTTTGCCCCACTTTTTCACCAAGATCCATTTGGATTCAAACAAAAGTCAAAATATGAAAGATGTAGCTTGTTGCATAATCTACAACTTTGATTCACAAAGTTTTCTCATTTGAAGCTTGTATCTCAAGTTACAAATTTTTGAATAAGGGCACTAAACCATTCTTAACTTAGTGAATTTTTGACCTATTTTGACAAGTTTTTCTACCCCACTTCAAGGCCATTTTCCATACACTTCCACTTGGAATTTCAAATTTCATTTCAAAGATGGATTGTAGTACACATTCCAAGCTTTCCAAAATGTCCAAGAACTTCTCAAACAACCTCATGGTTAGGGAGAATCGAATTTCACAATATAGCAAAAACTCACTTTTGAATTGGCCATTTTTCATGTTCATAAGTTATGCAAACTTCTCAAAACCAGCATGCCCTTGATTACAGGTCCTTAAACCAAGTTACACTCAATAATTTAATGCTTGTTCATTGTGTCAAAGTGTTATTCTATGAGTTCAAGTGTTGTATACAAGATTAATCCATTTTTAGATAAAGTAAACTATCTATTTTTGCAAAAGTTCACTTTATGTCCAATTGGTAAATCAAGCAAGTACAAACGAAATCTCTTTAGCACAAGATTATGAACAAATTACTCTGATCAAGAGAAGCTTTGCAGCAGGATTAGAGGTCCCCTACTGACCTAAAACACCAACTTGCATTTTGTTGCTTAAAGGTTAAGAAACATTGCATAACTAGGACCAACTTCCATCTCAGCTTAGACACACAAGAACAAAGTTATCAAACACATTACACACATCATAACCAAGATATTGCACGAGCCATTTGCCTCCCAAACATCATCAAACCAAAAAACACCATCAAACTGCAAAAACAGAGTTGCCTCTACAGTTTGAGTGCCAACTTCTATTCCTCTCAAGCATTCTTGCCAAAACCAGTTCACCTACCTTCCATACCATCTATGCAAGCTAACCAAAAGCAAAGGCACGACCTATAATCACTCTAACCACTTCCACCATTTTCACATTTCTGATTTGCAGGTGAAGTTCTCTAGCTCGATTCAGAAGCTTTCAAGACAAAGTAAACATTGGAATAGCATCCCTGGACCTCAAGGAAGATTTTCCAATCATCACCTTGCCCTGAAAGTTCTTACATCTCCAGATAGAACTTCAACTGAATAGGTATTTTTTTGAATTCATATCTCTCTTATTAGGCATCATTAGCTTTAAGTTTGTGAATAAATAAGGTTCTACTCATGCCACTGAACATGTACATGTTTTTACTTTTCATTTCTTTTGCTTGAGTTGTGAGAATTTGGAGTTTGAAAATGGCAGAAAAACTAGGTTAGGATTTGGGGGAGGAGAAATTCTCCCTCATCTTAGAGAGTTAGATCAAGTTATGCATATGGTTAGAATCGTGGTTTCATGCTTAACATCTTTTGTGTTGGAAGTTTGTTCAAAAAATCAAAGAATCAGGATTTCAAACAAAGCTTGCAGGCGCGCGTTTTTTGGTTCAGAGGTTGAAGAAGAAGTGGTTTGGGCTGGGCTTGTGCTGCATTTTCTGTTCACACCACATAATTGCTTTTGCACCCCCAAGGCCCTTTTGCTTATTTATTTAACTTTTTGACTTTTTTCTTTTTTGATTGACTTTGTTTATTTTTTCTCATGACATAAAAAATATAAAAATATTTTTTCTCACCATTTTTTAATTTATTAGGTATTTACATGATTTTCTTTTGATTAATACTTAGATAAATAAATATATATATTTTATTAAAATATTGAGAAATAGGTAGAAATACTTTTATTTTCATTTTTCATTTTATTATACCCCCTGTAAATATTTTACATAAAAAAATATTTTTTTTGTTAATATTAAAAATTATTATTATTTATATATATAATACATGTTTAAAATAATAGATATATACATATATTTATTAATATATTTAGGATAAATACAAAATATATACCCTTGTATTTTTATAATTAGTGTTTAATATAAAAATGCATTTTTTTCAAATATACTTTATTTTATTGTTTGTGTATGTAAATCATAAATATTATTTGAATTAATTCATTAATGTCCCCTTTGATCTAAAAAATTAGGGTTTTACCCTAAATTTGAAAATACCTCAAAAATAATACTTTTTTTATTTTCTTTTCTTGTTCTACATAAATAATACTTTTTTTTCATACACATAAAAATTCATTTTGCATTCTTGCATATTTGTTTTATTCACCATTTAAATTATACATTTATTTATCTTGTAAATATTCCTAGAAAATGATGTAATAGCTTAGATTCAATTTTTTGTCTAAATATCCCCATTTGAAACATTGTACCCCCCTCCCCATATTATTGTGTTGTAATAGCATAGGAATTTAAATTTCGCACTTTATCGCTTTCTAAACATACTATGCTAGAATTAGGGTTTTGGTATGCGAATAAAAATGAACAAAGTAGTTGGATCTAATACAAGATAAATGAGCATGAAAAATGGACAACACATTTCACACTTGCACCCCTAGGGTATTCCACTTTGTTGCCTTCAAATAATTGGGCCATGTTGTATGTTGAATTTCTTTGGGTAAAAACAAACAATCAAATGATCATAGTCCCTCAAAATGTTGCTTAAATGAATGATCAAGTCCCTTCTAAAAGAAAATTGCCCAAAGACATTTAAAACTATTGCAACTATGGTCTAAACAATGACCCGCGCTCGTCCCTTTCACTTCCTAAGACAAGATTGTCCACCAAATGCAATGGTGGAACAAAATTGTCAAAAAGGTTTAAAACATAACAAAAATCTTTGAGAAAACTTTAGGGTAGATGAACTCTTAAGTACTTGTCAACTTTCCAAGAAAACACTTGCCTTATTTCAAAACCCACTTCACAAACACTTTCAAAACAAACTTTCAAAAAAACCTTGAAACATCTTTTCAAAAAGACAAACACCTCCTGTAAAACATTCGAGTAAAGAATTGTTACAAGGGTAGCCTATACAAGGCATATTTTTCAAAACCTTTTCAAAACCACACACAAAGCACCATTTCAAACAATTGAAAACCAAGGCAAGTTGATCTAAGCAAGTACTTAAGAGCCCATGGATAACCATGGATAGAAGGGGTGCTAATACCTTCCCCTTCTATAATATACTCCCCGAACCCAAGAAATATCTCAAAGGTTTTTGCTGTGCTTTTTAAACCTTTCCTTAGGATAAAATAAAAAGTCGGTGGCGACTCTTGCTCAACCGAAACATTTGCGAAAACAAACGCAAAACCACAGTCAGTTCTCCCACCGTATCACAGAACTGGCGACTCTGCTGGGGAATATCTTTTAAAGTGGAGTAACCTTAGGGCTTAGATCACCCTCTTGTATGACTAATTGTTTGATTTGCTTGCTTTATACTTTGGCTCTATTGTTTGGGTTTACAATCCTCCACCCGGATTTTGGGAAACATTCATAGATAGCAATACATTGTGGAAACTGTGCGGGGTATACCGACACGGTCTAAGCAATAACTATATTGGTGCGACATATTTGTGAGTACCGGTAACCCTTGAGTTCAATCAAGGAGAGTACGGGGCCGCTGAGTGATGTCACTAAGCACTAATGACCTAGAACCTTACTTGACCATCTTGGCCTTTTATTAGGGGTAGTGAGATGACCGGCTTTGGTGCAGTCCGAAGTTGGTAGATACTCGATACTACACTCATTGAGGGTTGTTTTCTTGGAATATTTTGGTCGCTAGTTAAGTGGCTAAACCAAAACAATGAACATTGAAAACAATCCAGTGATATTGAGCTCCTTAGAACCCGGTTACTATTTATAGGACAGGTTTTTAAGCCAACTACACTCAAGAGGGTACTTACCTATGAAACCCCATGCAAGCCTGAAACTAGGGTTTGGTGTGATTTGCTTGTACATATGTTTTGTGCATACATCATAAACATCATAAAGCATCATATAACCATTTCAAGGGTTTGGATCTTCATCTTTGTTCTTGTTTTGTAGGTCATGGAAATTCCTCGCAGAAATACCATTCAAGTCAACCTTGTGAGAATTTCTCCTCAACTCAAGGAGCTCACCTCAAGAATTCCGGAAAGTTCATCCTTCAGTGAAAGACATGGTAGACTGCTCAGCCTTGTCAACACCAACATTGAAGAAGACATGATGAAAGTGCTATTCCAGTTCTTTGACCCCCTTCACCACTGCTTCACTTTCCCTGATTATCAGTTGGTACCCACTTTGGAGGAGTTTTCTCAACTCCTAAGAATCCCTATCCTTAATCAACTACCCTTCAACGGTACGGAAAAGGAACCAAAGCCGGAAGATGTTGCTCGAGCATTACATCTTCAACCATCCGACATCAAGGGGCATTGGGAAACCAGAAGTGGCGTCAAAGGATTCTTAGCAAAATTCTTGTTTGAGAAGGCACAAGAATGTTGGAACTCATTGGACCTACAAGCCTTTGAAGAGATTGTGGCACTCCTTATCTATGGGTTGGTCTTGTTCCCAAATCCGGACCAATTGATAGATGTCAACGCTGTCAAAATCTTCTTGTCCAGAAATCCAATACCAACATTGCTTGGGGACATCCTTCACTCATTTTACACACGAACAATGAGAAAGAGGGGTGTTCTCATGTGCTGTACTCCTATCCTTGCAAGGTGGTTTATTTCGCACCTTCCACAATCTGTCTTGAAGAATGACCAAGGTACAAGGTGGTCCCAACGGTTGATGACTCTTACTCATTCTGATGTGCATTGGTGTTCTCGGTCCAGAGAAAATGTCATCATTGTCGATTGTTGCGGAGAATTTCCTAATGTTCCTTTACTTGGAATTAGGGGAGGTATCACCTACAACCCTTGCCTAGCTTTGAGGCAATTTGGATATGCACGGAGGGATGGCCCTCATGACATGTTGATTCCTAGCCTAGTTTTTGACTTCGACAACGATGCGCAAGGACTTCGCCAAAGATTCATCAGAGCTTGGGGAAAACTCAACAAGGTTGATAGCAAGACTCTAGGACACAAGAACTCCATCCCTCTTTAGCCCTATCTCAAGTGGGTACGAGCCCGAGCCCAAAGTCTAATGATGCCTTATCCTCATGTACTCCCAGTGATTAAAGAGCCTGTCAATGAAGGAGAGGTTCCCTACACCATCCTACATCCAGACATGCCTACATCGTGGGAGGAAATGCAAAAAAGTTGGATTCAGCTCAAGGAGGAACGGAACACTTTTGAAGCTAGCTACTACGCCAGCGAAAAGAAGGTTCTAGAACTTACCCGCCGACTCCACAAGCAAGAGGCCCTCAACACCTACATCGCACCAAAGAGGATGCGCAATGTCTTTCTGCCTTGAGAAGTTTATTTTGTAACATTTGGCCTATGGGGCATTTAAGTACTAACAAATTTCTTCTTATTAATATGACGTGCGTTCTTCTTTGTCTGAAACAATTTTGAATGTCCTAAATCCTTGAATGCATTGCATACATCAGCATACCATTCATCATGTGCATAAGCAGGTCTCACTCCAAGTTTCCTTATCTATCTGCTGTTTATTACAGTAAGATGGATCTCGAGCAAACAGTCAAAGACCTACAAGCCCAGAATGCACAGTTCCAGCAACTCTTGATGACTTTGGTTAAAAGTCAAGAGGATATCAAGGCTCATCTGGAGAGTAAGGACCCAGTGAAGAAGAAAAAGAGGGTCGGAGTGGCTACTTTGGGGAGAAGATTTGACAGAAAAGCTCGGAGAGTGCTTGAATTTCCTCCTACTTCTGATGAAGGAACTAGTAAAAGAGATCGAGTTGCGGTGCCTTCCGAGTCTGAGGCGGAGGAGGAAGAGGTTGAAGAGGATGAATATTATTCTGACCAGCAATACCCTCCAGCTGATGATAAATACAAGGGTTTAGAAGACAGATTAGCCGCCATGGAGCTACAAAGAGTACCGGGTTTGGATTTTGAAGACTTGGGTTTGGTCGCCGGGATTGTGATTCCCCCAAAATCCAAAGTGCCAGTGTTTGTGAGGTATGACGGGTTGTCCTGTCCCAAAATGCATCTCAGGTCCTACGTGAGAAAGATTCAACCCTATACGGCAGATAAAAACCTCTGGATTCATTTCTTTCAAGACAGCCTATCGGGAGCTCAGTTGGAGTGGTTTTATCAGCTAGAAGGAACCAGTGTCAGAAATTGGGAAGATTTGGCCACCACTTTCTACAAACAATACCAGTATAATTCTGATCTTGCTCCTACTCGTACCCAACTTCAGGGTATGTCACTAGGAACAAGTGAGGGATTCAAAGAATATGCACAAAAATGGAGGGATTTGGCTGGCAGGGTGCAGCCTCCTTTAACCGATCGTGAGCTTGTTGATATGTTTCTTGGGACCCTATCTGGGCCATTTTTCAATCATCTAATTGGTAACTCTTCTGCGGGGTTTACCGATTTGATCTTAACCGGCGAAAGAATAGAGGCTGGCATCAAGTCAGGAAAGATTCAGAAGGGTGTTGCCGCAAGTGTTGAGAAGAAGCCTTTTAAGAAGGAGACAGCTATGGTATATTCTCAGAGAAGAGCGGGGAAGATGGAGCGTCGGCCAACTGTGGGGGCCGTAATGATTCAGAACACTCCGAGTGAGCAGCCTCGCTACAACCAGTCCAGACCAAGTCAGCAACGGGTGGAAAGGCCACAACGGCAGTTCACCCGTATTAATATGACTCCAGCGCAAGTGCTTCCCCATCTATTGAAGTTGAATCTTGCCACCATCAAGGAGGCGCCAAAGAATGTGAATACGTCCTCCCCGCATTATCATGCCAATGCTTAATGCGCCTATCATTCAGACAGTGTTGGACACGACACCAATGATTGTTGGGCACTCAAGCATAAGATCCAAGACCTGATAGAGGCTAAGGAGGTAGAGTTTGACGCTCCAGAGAAGCCCAATGTGATATCTGCACCTATGCCAAAGCACGGCCGAAATATCAATGCCATTGAAGAGGATTTGTATGTTGCTGACGTCAGTGATCTGACTACTCCACTGCTAACCATCAAGTTGAATTTGTTAAGGGCTGGGATCTTCCCGGGATGTAAAGAAGACTGTTACTTTTGCCACTCTCTACCGTTTGATTGTCCGCTATTAAAGAAAGGCATCCAGGGCCTTATGGATAGCCGACAAATTTTGTTCGAAAAAGTTTCTGCTGTTCCAGTTCATGTTGAAAATGTCTCAATCATAACCATTCACGCCAATCTTTCCAAGGCCGTCAAAAAGCCAGTTAAGATTACACCAGCTGCAAAATCTGTTCCTTTAAAGATAACAATGCCAGGGCCTGTTCCCTATGTTTCTGAGAAGTCGATACCTTGGAACTATGGTGGTGACATCTACTACCATGGTATCAAGCAAATCGAAGTAATTGAAGAAAGCTCGGATGATGAAGAAGCCAGCATTAGTAATATTGCGGGCACCAGCAAAATCACCAGGAGCGGGAGAATATTTTCTCCAGAGATTGCCCCTCCAAGAGCAGTCTTTGGACCCTCATCAGCTAGAGAAGTCATCCCTGCACCAGTAAAACTCTCTGCTAGAACTCCTTTGATTGAAGAAGTTGTTGTTCCTAGTGTTGTCTCTCCTACCATTGCTAATAAAGGAAAGGGAATACAAGATGAGCCCATCAGGACGAGGGCTCAACCCTTAGTGATCCTGGAAGCCTCCAAGAAGGAAATGGACGAGATTTTGAGGATAATCAAGAGAAGTGATTACGATGTGGTGGAACAGTTGGGGCAAACCCCCTCCAAGATCTCCATGCTGGCACTATTTCTTTGCTCAGAAGCGCACGCTCAAGCTTTGATTAAGTTTCTGAAGGCAGCTCATGTGCCCCAGGAAACCTCTGCAGATCAATTTCAACATTGCGTGGCTAGCCTGACTACGGACAATGGATTAGGTTTTTCTGATGCCGACCTGACCCCTAAAGGCTGAAACCACAATGATGCTTTGCATATTTCAATCGAGTGTCGTGGAACCACCCTTGCACATGTTTTGGTTGATATCGGTTCATCGCTGAATGTTTTGCCTAAGAAGGCCTTGGACCGGCTAGATTGCGAAGGGTTAGAATTGAAGCCAAGTGATATTGTCGTCAGAGCTTTCGATGGATCGAAAAGAATGGTCCATGAAGAAGTTGAAATTCCCGTCAAGATAGGTACTGAGGTGTTTAAATCCACTTTCTATGTAATGGACATCCGTCCATCATACTCCTGCCTGCTGGGTAGACCTTGGATACACCATGATGGGGCAGTCACCTCCTCCTTGCATCAGATGCTGAAATATCCTGTCAAGGGAAAGATCATCACTGTCAACGGCGAAGAAGAGTACATGATTAGCCACTTAAATTCTTTCCGGTATGTGGAGGTTGAAGGAGAGTTCATTGAGACACCGTTTCAACATTTCGAAGAAGTTCTTCCTGAAGTAGCAGTGGAAAAGTTGGCAGCTGAGGCACCGAGACACATGGCCAGGATGGCATCTCTGGAGGATGCAAGGGCCGTAATTAAAGAAGGGAAGAATTCAGCATGGGGGCAGTTACCCGACTTTCCGCATAAGACTGACAAGTTTGGATTAGGGTTCACAGCTGCTGGCCAGAAAGCTATGCGCCAGTCAAAGATTTAAAGAGCGCCAGTCAAAATTTCTCCTTACAGAATCAACGCCCTGGAAGATGAAGACAAGGAAAGCAACATTGAAGAGTAGATTTATCCAACTGTCAGAGGAGGATTGAGCAATTGGGAGGCTAAGGACTTTGTCCCCATCACTTTTATTCATCAGTAATTTATCTGTTAAACATTTCTTATTTGGTCTGTAATATTTTACTTTCAAACAATTCGTACACTATCTTTTCACCTCCTGCCTTGCCCGGGGCATGTAGGTCCACTTGTAAGGGTTTTGACTATTTTTCATATTCATATGCCATGTTTAATGATTCATTGGACGTTTTTCATTTGATAAACTGCTTATGTTCATTTTCTTCCCTTTTGCATTTTTTATTTAAGGATGGCTATCCCTTACACACACCCACACTCACCAATGCAGGTACCCATCCACTCCGGATTCCATGGGTGACTATTCTGCTGTATCTTTCAATAACTCTGAAGATATGGTCAATCTAGCCGAGTATGAAGATGACGAAGGTTGTGAAGTACCCGGGGAACTAGCCAGACTTCTGCAACAAGAGGAAAGGGCCATCTTACCGCATGAAGAGCCATTGGAAGCTGTTAACTTAGGAATCGAGGAGAATCGGAAGGAGGTGCAAGTGGGTGCCAACCTGGAACCAAAAGTCAAGGAGCACTTGGTACGGTTGCTGAATGAGTATGTTGAAATCTTCGCTTGGTCCTATGAAGACATGTCGGGTCTAGACACCGACATCGTGGTTCATCGTCTCCCCACAAGAGAAGACTGTCCACCAATCAAACAAAAAGTTCGTCGAATGAGGCCTGACATGTCCGAAAAGATCAAAGCAGAAGTAATGAAGCAATTCGATGCTGGCTTCCTAGCTGTTACGTCCTATCCTCAATGGGTCGCTAACATTGTACCGGTACCAAAGAAAGATGGCAAAGTCAGAATGTGTGTGGACTACCGGGATTTGAATAGGGCCAGCCCTAAAGATGATTTCCCGCTACCTCATATTGACATCTTGATCGACAATACAGCTCAGCATAAGGTGTTTTCCTTCATGGACGGATTCTCGGGCTACAATCAAATCAAAATGGCTCCCGAGGATATGGAGAAAACAACTTTTGTCACGCAATGGGGCACTTTTTGTTACAAAGTGATGCCGTTCGGGCTGAAGAACGCAGGGGCAACTTATCAACGCTCCATGGTAGCTTTATTTCATGACATGATACATCATGAGATTAAAGTTTACGTAGACGATATGATCGCTCAGTCACAAACAGAGGAAGATCACCTTGAACATTTGGAGAAGCTGTTTTCCAGGTTAAAAGAATACAAGCTCAGGCTGAATCCAAGTAAATGCACTTTTGGAGTTAGGTCTGGTAAACTCCTGGGATTCATTGTAAGCAACAAAGGCATTGAAGTCGATCCGGCAAAAGTAAAAGCAATACAAGAGATGCCTGCTCCCCGTACTGAAAAGGAGGTTAGAGGATTCCTGGGGCGCATAAACTATATTGCCAGATTCATCTCACATCTGACTTCTACCTGTGAGCCAATTTTCAAACTCTTGAAAAAAGATCAGGTAGTGGAATGGAACGACGATTGTCAAGCTGCTTTTGATAGAATCAAGGAGTATTTGCTAGAACCTCCTATTCTGATGCCACCCGTCGAAGGAAGACCATTGATCATGTATTTGACCGTCTTGGATAACTCAATGGGGTGTGTTTTGGGCCAGCATGACGAGTCTGGTCGAAAAGAGCATGCTATTTATTACCTTAGCAAAAAGTTTACCGACTGTGAGACTCGCTACTCACTGCTCGAGAAAACTTGCTGCGCTTTGGTATGGGCTGCTCGCCGACTAAGACAGTATATGCTGACTCATACTACCTTGTTGATATCCAAAATGGACCCTATCAAGTATATCTTCGAGAAGCCCGCTTTATCTGGAAGGATAGCTAGATGGCAAATGATCTTAACCGAGTATGACATCCAGTACACCACCCAAAAAGCTATAAAAGGGAGTGTACTAGCTGACCATCTGGCTCATCAGGCTATCGAAGACTATCAACCCATGAGATTTGACTTCCCAGACGAGGACATTATGAATTTGGACAACGTTGAAAGTAACGGACCGTATGACGGACCCGAAAAGGGATCCCGATGGACCCTGTACTTTGATGGTGCTTCAAATGCACTTGGAAACAGTATTGGCGCAGTACTCATTTCTCCGGAAGGTTGTCACACTCCTTTCACAGCCCGACTTTGCTTCAGCTGCACAAACAACATGGCTGAGTATGAAGCTTGCATCTTTGGTCTCGAGGCTGCTATAGACTTGGGGATCAAATCTTTGATCGTATTTGAGGACTCGGCTTTGGTCATCAGCCAAATCAAAGGAGACTGGGATACCAAGCATCCTAATCATATCCCATACAAAGAACATGTCCTGACATTGTTGCCTCATTTCGAGCAAATTACCTTCGAGCATTTCACGCGAGAAGAGAATCAGCTAGCCGATGCCCTAGCCACAATGTCCTCCATGTTTAAACTCAACTGGGATAACGAGGCTCCCCAGATCACCATCAAGCGAATGGATGAACCGGCACATTGCCACGAGATTAATACCGAAGAAGTAGTGGAACAACCTTGGTTCCATGAAATCAAAAGGTATCTCGAGACTAGAGATTATCCTGAAGGAGCTTCCGTAAATGACAAGAAGTTCTTAAGGAAATTCGCTGCTAAGTTCTTCCTGAGCAACGGCATCCTTTACAAACGAAGCCATGATTGTGTATTACTCCGATGTGTGGATAAAGCTGAAGCAGAGTTGATCATGACTGATATACACAGCGGCACATTTGGCACTCACTTGAGCAGGCATACGATGGCTAAGAAGATCCTAAGGGCAGGCTATTATTGGTCTACCATGGAGGCTGACTGCCATCAACATTCCCGTACTTGCCACAAGTGTCAAGTCTACACTGACAAAGTTCATATTTCTCCGGTTCCCCTTAACGTCCTGACTGCTCCGTGGCCCTTTGCAATGTGGGGCATTGATATGATTGGAGAGATCAAGCCCACGGCTTCCAATGGACATCGCTTCATCCTGGTTGCCATTGACTACTTCACTAAATGGGTCGAAGCAGCTTCCTTCGCCTCTGTCACCAAAAATGTGGTTGCTCGCTTTATCAAGCAAAATATCATATGTCGGTATGGTGTTCCAAACAGGATCATCACGGACAACGGTACAAATCTGAATAACACAATGATCACTGCACTGTGCGAACAGTTCAAGATTTATCATCACAATTCATCTCCCTATCGGCCGAAGATGAACGGTGCTGTTGAAGCTGCGAACAAAAACATTAAGAAGATCATTCAGAAAATGACAGTCACTTACAAAGACTGGCATGAGATGTTACCGTTTGCTCTGCATGGATACCGTACGACGACCCGTACTTCAACTGGGGAAACCCCATTTTCTTTGGTTTATGGCATGGAAGCTGTTTTGCCTATGGAAGTCCAGATCCCTTCTCTAAGGATTATGAAGGATGCAGGTTTGAATGAAGATGATTGGATGCAGACCCGGCTTGATCAACTCAATCTGATCGACGAGAAACGATTTACTGCTATATGCCATGGTCAGACGTATCAAAAGCGGATGATCAAGGCCTTCAATAAGAAAGTCAGACGTCAAGTATATCAAATCGGAGATCTCGTAATCAAGCGGATTATCTTGCCGCAAAGTGATCCCAGGGGCAAATGGACTCTTACATATGAAGGACCATTTGTGATCAAGAGCATATTTTCTGGTGGTGCAATGATTCTGACCACCATGGACGGCGACGATTTGCCGCACCCTGCAAACGCAGACATAGTCAAAAGATACTACGCATAAAATAACCCGGCAAGTCGAAAACCCGAAAGGGCGGCTTGGGAAAAAGTGGGCATCCCGGTGAATCGAAAACCCGAAAGGGCGATTCAGGCAAAAATTAGGGATAAAAACGAAAAAAATCTGTACACCCGGCAAGTTGAAAACCCGAAAGGGCGGCTTGGGCAAAAAGGGGTTTCCCGGTGAATCAAAAACCCGAAAGGGCGATTCAGGCAAAAGTTAGGGAATTAAAGCGTATGACTATGTCTCGACGGATCGCTTCAAAGACCATCTCTTCATCAACCAGTTCCAGACTTCTGATCAATCCAGTCATCGTCAAATGAAGCATTGAATGGACAGATATTCAGAGTTGTAAAGGCTATAGCAGAATGGGATCCCATGGAATTATTTCACATAGCCATCCTTTATTTTGTATAAAATCTTTCAATATTTACGACAAAGTCCTCTTACTAGGATGATTGTCTCCTTTGTACAAATATACTCAAAGAAAATCAATACAAAATACTCTTCCCAAAAATTTGTGTCATTTCCCTTTTCTTTTTCTCTTGCACTATTTGTTTTATTTTGAGAAACGTCCAATGTTTTGTTAAATAGGCATATGCATTTAAAACATAATCACTTCCTAAATGAACCTAAGAAAAAGGATTACTGATAAGATAAAGGTACAGACGGATATCTTGACACCCTTTCAAAGGAAACCCCTCAAGATATTTGGAATCCACATCCCTAGCAAACCCTGAGGCTTATCTCCAGCAGACTCTCGAAGCTTATCCCCAGTAAGGTTCGGGAAGATATTTCCCCACAGAGCACGAACGTCTCTCCCGAGTTTTATTCAAAGTTATTCCTCACAAAGGCTTATAACTGGGTTATCCTCAGCTAACAACCACAGAAGATCACACTCGCCAGAATTCTTCCTATCCCCAGCGGAGTTCATCAAGAGTTTCCCAGCACAACTTATCAATATGATTCCCCAGAGGAGTTTATCTTTGTCATCACCAGCCAGAGAGTCCTCCAGAGCTCAATTTCCCTCAGAGTGCAAATTTTCAATATCCCCAGCGGAGCCAGACTAATGAGCCTTCTCCCCACAGAGTTTTAGGAAGAGAAATCTTGAGTTCCCAGTGAGATCGCCAGAGTTACTTCCCATCAAGCTGAAGATTCTCAGTCTTACCTCCCCAGCATGAGTCTACTAGATTGATACTCCCCAGTAGAGGTCATCAGGAATTCTCTTCCCCAGCAGAAGCCAAGGATTTATTTTCCCCGGCAGCAGTCAAGATGCTTTTATCTTCAGCCACCTCGGATTCATTTATCCTCAGCAAGTTAGCTCGTCAGCTTACATGCGCATTCATCACATTCATGTCATAAACATTGATGTCACGTATATTGCATCATGCATCATGACATTGCATACAACTAACTCTTTACCTTTTCAGGAAAGATCAGTCGACAGACTAAAATCATTCAACTTCAAGATTTCTGAAAACAGTTCGCGGGTTCTCCAAGTAAACGGATGTTAACCTATCACTTGTTCAGATTCTTCTTTAAGATTTCTGAAAACAGTTATGGATTCGTCCCAACAACGGATGTTAATCTATCGACTTGTTCAGATGCAACTTTTGAAAACAGTTTACGGACGCTTCCCAACAACGGATGCTGCTCTATTGCTTATTCAACTTCAAGATTTCTGAAAACAGTTCACGGGTTCTCCAAGTAAACGGATGTTAACCTATCACTTGTTCAGATTCTTCTTTAAGATTTCTGAAAACAGTTATGGATTCTTCCCAACAACGGATGTTAATCTATCGACTTGTTCAGATGCAACTTTTGAAAACATTTTACGGACGCTTCCCAACAACGGATGCTGCTCTATTGCTTATTCAACTTCAAGATTTCTGAAAACAGTTCGCGGGTTCTCCAAGTAACGGATGTTAACCTATCGCTTGTTCATTTTCTTCTCCAAACCACTGAAAATAGTTTACAGATTCCTCCCAACAACGGATGTCAATCTATTGCTTGTTCAGACCCCCCAGTTCAGAGATGGTCCCAAGCCTGGACACCTTCCTGATATTCCCTTCCAGATGGCATCTCTAAGCCCATCTCTGACAAGATTTCTGTCACTCTCCCAGATGGCATTGTTAAGCCCATCTCTAAATGGCATCTCTAAGCCCATTCCCGCATCCATTGCCTTGACAAGTGCAAATTTCCGGGCACTCTAGTGTCCAATCTCCTTTTACCCTCGAGTCACGAAAGGAAAACTTGCCAATCTAACTCTTCGGATTCAAGAAGATTGAACAGGGGCAACTGTTGTACCCAAAAAATTTCCCTCCCATTTCTCATTGATTTCTCACCACAAAGCCTTTGAAGCTCAAGATCCAGTTAGGGTTTCATCTGCTCAAAGACCCCCCCTTTGCACTGTTGACTCAAATTAGGGTTTGTGTTTGCACAAAGATGCTTTGACCTAAAATGCCCAAGATGACTTTCATGCTTCATATTGGACTCCCAAGTTCACCCATATCAAGTTTCAAGTCTTGATTCCAAGATTTGCCCAGTCAATTGGACAGTTGACCTAGAAATCAACTGTATTGGGGAAAAAGTCAACTGTGGCCAATTGATAGTCAAACCTCATGAAATTTGACCCACATCAACATTATGAACTCATATGAATCATTTGATCAAGTTTGGATCACAATTCCCCAAGAAATTTGATCAGATCACCAAAAGGGCAAAATGGTCATTTTTAGGGTTCTGACTGCACAAAGGCAATTTTTGACTGTTTGACCTAGCCAATGGAAAACCAAGCTCACACATGGACTCAAGGACCCCATGGAATTATCTTGGCATGATCAACAAACTCAAAAGATCCCAAGTACACAGGATTGACAGTTGAATTTCCCAGTCAATTGATCAATTTTGACTGTATACTGAAAAGTCAAACTTTGACTTTTTGGTCAAAATCAAGGGTCAAGATTCATTTTTCATCAAAACATGCCAAATCATGAAACTTGTTCACCAAGAAACCAAGAAATGCAAATTAGGGTTTAAAATGGAATTTTTCATAACTTAGAATTTTTCTAAGTTATGGAAAACCCTAATTTTTTCCCAACTTTGCCCCACTTTTTCACCAAGATCCATTTGGATTCAAACAAAAGTCAAAACATGAAAGATGTAGCTTGTTGCATAATCTACAACTTTGATTCACAAAGTTTTCTCATTTGAAGCTTGTATCTCAAGTTACAAATTTTTGAATAAGGGCACTAAACCATTCTTATCTTAGTGAATTTTTGACCTATTTTGACAAGTTTTTCTACCCCACTTCAAGGCCATTTTCCATACAATTCCACTTGGAATTTCAAATTGCATTTCAAATATGGATTGTAGTACACATTCCAAGCTTTCCAAAATGTCCAAGAACTTCTCAAACAACCTCATGGTTAGGGAGAATCGAATTTCACAATATAGCAAAAACTCACTTTTGAATTGGCCATTTTTCATGTTCATAAGTTATGCAAACTTCTCAAAACCAGCATGCCCTTGATTACAGGTCCTTAAACCAAGTTACACTCAATAATTTAATGCTTGTTCATTGTGTCAAAGTGTTATTCTATGAGTTCAAGTGTTGTATACAAGATTAATCCATTTTTAGATAAAGTAAACTATCCATTTTTGCAAAAGTTCACTTTATGTCCAATTGGTAAATCAAGCAAGTACAAACCAAATCTCTTTAGCACAAGATTATGAACAAATTACTCTGATCAAGAGAAGCTTTGCAGCAGGATTAGAGGTCCCCTACTGACCTAAAACACCAACTTGCATTTTGTTGCTTAAAGGTTAAGAAACATTGCATAACTAGGACCAACTTCCATCTCAGCTTAGACACACAAGAACAAAGTTATCAAACACATTACACACATCATAACCAAGCTATTGCACGAGCCATTTGCCTCCCAAACATCATCAAACCAAAAAACACCATCAAACTGCAAAAACAGAGTTGCCTCTGCAGTTTGAGTGCCAACTTCTATTCCTCTCAAGCATTCTTGCCAAAACCAGTTCACCTACCTTCCATACCATCTATGCAAGCTAACCAAAAGCAAAGGCACGACCTGTAATAACTCTAACCACTTCCACCATTTTCACATTTCTGATTTGCAGGTGAAGTTCTCTAGCTCGATTCAGAAGCTTTCAAGACAAAGTAAACATTGGAATAGCATCCCTGGACCTCAAGGAAGCTTTTCCAATCATCACCTTGCCCTGAAAGTTCTTACATCTCCAGATAGAACTTCAACTGAATAGGTATTTTTTTGAATTCATATCTCTCTT
Source organism: Vicia faba (assembly GCA_948472305.1). Taxonomy (NCBI): domain Eukaryota; kingdom Viridiplantae; phylum Streptophyta; class Magnoliopsida; order Fabales; family Fabaceae; genus Vicia; species Vicia faba. The sequence goes on from CATIWC010002187.1 coordinate 245,899, forward strand.
ATTAGGCATCATTAGCTTTAAGTTTGTGAATAAACAAGGTTCTACTCATGCCACTGAACATGTACATGTTTTTACTTTTCATTTCTTTTGCTTGAGTTGTGAGAATTTGGAGTTTGAAAATGGCAGAAAAACTAGGTTAGGATTTGGGGGAGGATAAATTCTCCCTCATCTTAGAGAGTTAGATCAAGTTATGCATATGGTTAGAATCGTGGTTTCATGCTTAACATCTTTTGTGTTGGAAGTTTGTTCAAAAAATCAAAGAATCAGGATTTCAAACAAAGCTTGCAGGCGCGCGTTTTTTGGTTCAGAGGTTGAAGAAGAAGTGGTTTGGGCTGGGCTTGTGCTGCATTTTCAGTTCACACCACATAATTGCTTTTGCACCCCCAAGGCCCTTTTGCTTATTTATTTAACTTTTTGACTTTTTTCTTTTTTGATTGACTTTGTTTATTTTTTCTCATGACATAAAAAATATAAAAATATTTTTTCTCACCATTTTTTAATTTATTAGGTATTTACATGATTTTCTTTTGATTAATACTTAGATAAATAAATATATATATTTTATTAAAATATTGAGAAATAGGTAGAAATACTTTTATTTTCATTTTTCATTTTATTATACCCCCTGTAAATATTTTACATAAAAAAATATGTTTTTTGTTAATATTAAAAATTATTATTATTTATATATATAATACATGTTTAAAATAATAGATATATACATATATTTATTAATATATTTAGGATAAATACAAAATATATACCCTTGTATTTTTATAATTAGTATTTAATATAAAAATGCATTTTTTTTCAAATATACTTTATTTTATTGTTTGTGTATGTAAATCATAAATATTATTTGAATTAATTCATTAATGTCCCCTTTGATCTAAAAAATTAGGGTTTTACCCTAAATTTGAAAATACCTCAAAAATAATACTTTTTTTATTTTCTTTTCTTGTTCTACATAAATAATACTTTTTTTTCATACACATAAAAATTCCTTTTGCATTCTTGCATATTTGTTTTATTCACCATTTAAATTATACATTTATTTATCTTGTAAATATTCCTAGAAAATGATGTAATAGCTTAGATTCAATTTTTTGTCTAAATATCCCCATTTGAAACATTGTACCCCCCTCCCCATATTATTGTGTTGTAATAGCATAGGAATTTAAATTTCGCACTTTATCGCTTTCTAAACATACTATGCTAGAATTAGGGTTTTGGTATGCGAATAAAAATGAACAAAGTAGTTGGACCTAATACAAGATAAATGAGCATGAAAAATGGACAACACATTTCACACTTGCACCCCTAGGGTATTCCACTTTGTTGCCTTCAAATAATTGGGCCATGTTGTATGTTGAATTTCTTTGGGTAAAAACAAACAATCAAATGATCATAGTCCCTCAAAATGTTGCTTAAATGAATGATCAAGTCCCTTCTAAAAGAAAATTGCCCAAAGACATTTAACACTATTGCAACTATGGTCTAAACGATGACCCGCGCTCGTCCCTTTCACTTCCTAAGACAAGATTGTCCACCAAATGCAATGGTGGAACAAAATTGTCAAAAAGGTTTAAAACATAACAAAAATCTTTGAGAAAACTTTAGGGTAGATGAACTCTTAAGTACTTGTCAACTTTCCAAGAAAACACTTGCCTTATTTCAAAACCCACTTCACAAACACTTTCAAAACAAACTTTCAAAAAAACCTTGAAACATCTTTTCAAAAAGACAAACACCTCCTGTAAAACATTCGAGTAAAGAATTGTTACAAGGGTAGCCTATACAAGGCATCTTTTTCAAAACCTTTTCAAAACCACACACAAAGCACCATTTCAAACAATTGAAAACCAAGGCAAGTTGATCTAAGCAAGTACTTAAGAGCCCATGGATAACCATGGATAGAAGGGGTGCTAATACCTTCCCCTTCTATAATCTACTCCCCGAACCCAAGAAATATCTCAAAGGTTTTTGCTGTGCTTTTTAAACCTTTCCTTAGGATAAAATAAAAAGTCGGTTGCGACTCTTGCTCAACCGAAACATTTGCGAAAACAAACGCAAAACCACAGTCAGTTCTCCCACTGTATCACAACTTGCATCTTGATAAATTTGTTTAGTATATTAAAACGGATGTTGTAACATCTGTCGTGATATTGTTCTAATGTTGGGATATTAGTATTAACATTTGTTGCCTATACCAGAAAATTTCAATTCTTTTGCTAGTCACCATTGGAAATAGAGTTGCTGGTAACTTACTATAAACGATTAATACTTTGTTACTTTATTGCAGTTTCTAAATTATGTATTGTGTTGTTCATTCCATAAATCTCTTTATATTTGTATATCTGACTTCAAATAGCTAGGTTCGTATAGATGACACTTTCGATCTATATCAAAACCTTCTGCATGCACTCTTTTTGAATTACTTTTAAAACCAGAATTTATATCTAGATTTATTGGCTTGGTGATCTATTCATCCCCTCTAGATAAGGCGTCTTCGTCTAGCAAGTGGCATCAAGAGCTCGATTCATTCTGGCTTCGAAAACTATAATTATTGGAAAGCTTGTATGCAAATTCATGTCAACTCATACGACAAAGGTGTGTGGGAAGCTATTCAAAATGGTCAAACATCGGTGATATATGAGGTTGAAAGTGTTGTTACACCTATGTCAGGAGCATTATGGAATAAGGAAGATAATAAAAAGTGGGCACATGATTGGAAAGCTAAAAACATTATCATATATGTTCTTGGTGTTGATGAGGTTTATCGCATTACCCATTCTGAGACCACTAAGGCTTTGTGGGATACTCTTCAAGTTACCTATGAGTGAACTAATAAGGTCAAACAAGCTAGAATTAATACACTTAGTCAAGATTTTAAACTCTTTCGCATGAAGCATGGTGAAATCATTGATCAAATGAAAAATTGATTTTTGCATCTTATTAATCGTTTGAATTTTCTAGGTAATCTCATTTCCAATACTATTCCTAATAACAAGGTTTTGGGATGTCTTACTAGGAATTGGAAACCAAAGGTCACCGCGATCAAAGATGTCAATAATAATCTTGCAACACTTGATCTCACCACTTTGTTTGGAAAGTTTGAAGAACACGAGCAAGAACTCACTTGCTTGGATAAACATGAAAAGCTTGATAAAAAGAAGAAATATGAGAAAGACACTGATAAGGAGGAAGCAACAAAGTTTAAAGCTCTTAGGGCTTCCAGTTCAAGATCCTAAAATGATAAGCACACTAATGATAGTGATTCTTGTGATGAAGAATATTTGGATGATGAAAAAATAGGATTATTTATGAGGAGATACAACTGATAAATTAGGAAGAATGGTGTCAATCACTCCGATAAAAATCTTGCGAAATTTAGAAGACAATCTACATCCTCCAAAGATGAAGACAAAAAAGGATAAGACAAGAGATATGTGATATGAATGTGGAAAGCCGGGTCATTTAAGACCGGATTTTCCATCTCTTTCTAATAAGAAATGAAATGGCCAATGAAAAAATTCTAGAAATTCTAGAAAATCCTATGTTGCTTGGGATAGAGATAGTGATGCCTCGAGTAATGAAAGCTCAAGTGATAGCGATGAAGAGGCAAATTATTGTTTCATGGAAAATCAATGTAAAAGAAAGAAAATGAATGTAATTCATTCTAAATACTCTAACGTTGATAAGTTGTCTTTTATTGAATTTAAAAATGTTTTTGAAAATTTACAAAAAGAGGCATTACATGCTTATAAGAAATAAGCTTCCAATGAAAAATCTTTTACATACTTGGAAGCAATGGTTGAAGAAACCAATATATAATTTGAAGCATTAAAGCGATCTATTGTAGATAGTCAAAATCGAAAAAAGGAGGATGATGATACATGTCAGTTCGGTTGTGAAACTTGTCAAATTTGGCAACAAGAGGTGAGTACTCTTGAAACCAAAGTGGAAAAGGAATCACAACCTTATGTTACTTTTTCTATTAATTCTTTAAAGGTTGAAAAGACTCATAAAAAGTATAATTTCATTAAGAAGGATTCAAATGGCAAAATTAAATCTCATCATAGGTTGCTTTATCACTATTGTTGCATGAAAGGTGAAGGAACTGGACAAAACTCATCAGAAAAAATCAATGAAGCCGCCACCGAACATCTATTTATCTCACAAAGGAGAAAGGGAAATATCGAAGAAAACCTGAAAGAGAGAAACCACGGTCTTTCGACCAATAAATCGGGTAAGGGAGTCGGTTACACGAGGAGAAGGTATTAGCACCCCACATGCCCGAAGTACTCTACGGTATCCACTCTTGTTGTTTAGATAAAGGGTGTGTACGAATCTATATCTAAGTTGTACAAGGTATGTATGCAAAAAGAAAGAAAAAAAGTGTGGGGAAAAAAATGAAGTATTTACAAATTGTGCTCGATTAGGCCCCACAAAATCCTCCGCCTACGTATCCCTTTTAAGGAATCAGAGCAGCTGTAGTTCAGCTCAATAGTTTTGGTAGGTTTGTATTTTTATGGAATAACATCAATTTCGCATTCTACCTGCAGCTCGACCTTTGGAGACTTATGCATTTGGAGTAAAAAGGAATTAATGTGCTCAAAAGTGCCCGGAGGCGAATAATGCTATCGTCGCGACTCGCAGCAAGTAGACATAATGCAACCCGACCCTTGTGGAATTATGTGTCTTATTGCGTAGAGGGACAACAACACATCCAGTTCAAATTGAAAAGCCAAAAGGAAAGAAAAAAAGAAGTTTGAATTGTTTGTTTCTTTTACCTTTGCGAAAGGGTTTTGAGTTTATTAGAGGTGTTTTAAAGATTTGCCAAGAAATAGTGTATTTTATGCACATGCAAAGTGGGGAAAAAAGAAGAGTCTATGGGGGACTAACCTATTTCTAGCCTAGAATTATCATACCAAAATTTCCTTAAGGTTCAGACCAAGGTTTACTAGGAACCAACTCATCCAAGAAAGAACCATCCTAATTTCTATTCGAAATAAATTCATCATCTAAAATAAATCGCAAGTTCTATGGGAGCATGGCAAAGAGATAAGCACATGAGAAAAATGAAAAATGGAACAAACTCATCATCAAGAGTGAATCGACACAAAAGAGGGAACAAACTCATCATTGAGAGTGAATTACGACACATAATATCTAAGTATTTCTTTTCTTTCTATGCGTGTGCGACAACAATAAAGAGGGAGCAAACTCATCATCGAGAATGAACCAGACCAAGCCTCAAAGAGAACATCACATCCGGGTATGAACCAGACGCACAATATTATTATTCCTTTATTTATATTTTTGACATAATCGTAGATGAAAAAAAGTAAAGTAAACCAAATCCACTTGGAACAAACTCATCATCGAGAATGAATCCAAGACCAAGTACCGAACTCATCATCGAAAATGACACCAAACAAGACATGCGAGAAAAATAAACACACATCAATAATTTCCTATTCAAAGATAGGACTTTAAACAAACACAATTAGCATACAGAAAGTGGTGCCTACTACAGGACTTTAAACAGATACTTCGAGTGCATGCTCTTTATTTCTTGCTTCCTACTTCACATGATTTTTAGAAAACGATAAGTTCCCTTACTATACATGATCTCTAGAATGCGGTACTGCGATATTATAACAAACGGCCCAAAATTGTTCCAAACGGATAATAAAATTCCGCAAACCAAACTCAATGCATGGCGAAAGCTCAGAGGGTGTTGCAAGCTAGCATCAACAAAAAATAACATTAGAAGCATGAACAATATGTGCGAGCAAAACGTTTCCGTCACCAAAGCAATTGGTATCCAATTTTCTTCTTAATATATGCACATCTCACAAAGTTTGTTAGTAGTTAACAACAAAATTAAATGTGATAGTAACAATTAGCAATATGCACAAAAATGAAGTATGAATATGTACAAGGCAAAACAAATAAGTCAAAAGTGCATAACATAGCATTCTGGACAGCAACCTCATATTCTAGACAAATTGGTGAAAAAACTGATTTAGAAACACCCAAACTTGTTACCGATATCAAAGAAATGCTTAAACAAATACAACAATGTATCAATCGCAATTTAAAGTTCAATGCACATGTACAATGCAAATTCCTGACAGCATTACATGCATCTTAAAATTTATCATGAATCGATTTGAAAATCAAAGCTTTAGTCTGTTAATCTTGCATATTAGTATGAGAAAGCTATTCGAAACTTGCATATGAACATGTAACCTCAAGATTGATCTAAAATTAAGAATTAAAGTCTTAAAACCACATGAATTTAATGTATCGGAATTTAAACAACAAATTACGAATTAAGTCAAATTCACAAGTTTATGTATTTATGCCAGAAGTGCGATGAATAGGAATCGATTCGCAATTTATCAAGTTCAAAAGTTATGAACCAAAAATTATTCTGATACGCTAAGCTCACCAAAATTTCTCAAGCAATTAATTAAACCAAATGATATTACTTGACATTAAAGTAAGAATTAACAAAAAGTATCACAATTCAAAAGAAAGAAACACAAGATAATGTGCAAATAAAAAAATTGAGTCGAAAGGTTAGAAAATCAATCGAAAAGCATCCGGAATGAACCACAAAAATTATGGCAACATAAAAACAGTCCAACAATTCCAAAAATTAACTCAGTTTGGCCAAATTCCGCTACGAACCATAATTTTCGAAACTGCTACAGTAGCAGAAATAACTAAAGGAAATTTTTCAGAATTGAAAAAATATGCGTGAGAGTGGTTCCGGATGGCTCAAGAAACTCGGTTTTCATTAATGAAAGTCGGAAAAACTCAATACGGATCAAAAGTTATAGCAAAAACACCAATTATGTCAACCTTTTCCATTTCACCAAGTATTGAAGTATTTTCTATCAAACTCAATAAAACTTGCTTCAAAAATGTTTTGCAATGGCATTTGAATCCATTAGAAATTAACTCAATTCATTGAAATAGAAAACAACAAATAATCAACCACAAATTGACAAAAAATTTAGTTTATGTCAAAAATTAATAACTTGAGATCATATGCAAAAAATGCATTTCAAATGCACAAAAAATATCAATGTTTATCAACCAAATAATTGGAAACATAACAAATCTTGAAATCAAGGATTAGGCCTAAACTAAACTAAATGTTAGTTTATGTTACTACACCTAAATCAAAGAAATTAGTACCTAAACTAAATGTTAGTTTCAACTAAACCTTACATCAAATTCTTCCTAAATCAAGAATTACAAACCAATTCTAGATTCAATTAACAAACTAGTTCAAGAATTAAGAACTATGTTATGAATTAAGTGTTATGATATTCCTAAGTAAATTATAGGCTTCTATGAGGAATTATGGAAACACCTAATGTGCATAAATTATGCTAAGTTTCAATTTCACACAATTGATTCAAAAACCTAATCAATTTTTAAGTCAAATTCAACCTAAATCTCTAATTCAATTTTAGAATTATATAAACTATGTTATCTAATCCTAACCATGTTAATCAACACCTAATTATACAATTCTACAATAATCAAACTCAAGAAACAAGAATTAATGGAGGTTGATGTATTTACCTCTTGAAGTAACACTTGAAATAGGAAGAAGATGATAGATGATGGTGATCTCCGTGGAAAAAGCATCGCCGAAAAATGAGCAACCTGAGAGAGGCGCGCGGAACGGGAGGAGGGAGTTTTGACCGGAAGGTGATCGGAAGGAGAGGAGGAGGAAGGAGATCGCGAGCGGTAGTATCACAGTGAGGAAGAAGATCCACGATCGGATGAGAGGCACCGGCAATGAGGCACGCGCGGTTTCCTGTAAGGGTGCGTGCAGACGGAGGTGGCCAGTGAAGGGGCGGTCCGGCGAAGGAAAGAGAATAAGGAAGGTGCAAGGTTGTTAGAGCTTTTGTTCTTGATAGTGAGAAGAGATAATAGAGAGGGAAACGAATTTTGAATAATGAGGCTCCATTTTGAATTTTGGTGGGAAAAAAATTAATAGTGTTGTTTAACAAGTCAAATTTTCAGTTTATTTGCCTCTTAAGTGAAAATTACACTCTGATCTACGTATCTTTCCGAACACGGACCTCTTGTGAAAATATGTGCCTCTGAGTCACGGACGTCACCCAAAAAGAATGGATTCTTTCTGATAAAAATTGAGTGAATTCGATACGTTTAAGCGGCGAGACATCACTGTAAAAAATTAATTAACTCAAAATATCAACTTATTTGATCTTCGTCACTCGAACAAACCACGAGCTCATCTCGACTTTAGAAGAAATATAGATCACCGCATCCCCGACATCGTGTCAAAAAATGAGAACCATCTGATAAGCGATGAATTTATTATGAATCTTCCAGTGGAGCGACGTCCAGTCTTTTTACCGGTTCGAAAACCTTATCTTTGCATAATAAACCAATAACGGAGATACTCGAGCTACTGTTTGATTTTGAGATCTAATTCAAATTTGAAGTAGTCAAAATTCTTGAGCCAACGCTTCGAGAACCGGAATGATGCGGTAAAACTTGAGCGAGTTATGAATTTTTGAATATTAAAAATCAAACTGACAGACTACAGGTTTTACTCAATTATTTTCTCAGGAACTTGAAATTCCCACCACTTTTTACGTAGAATCAGCTCTTGGTCATAAAATACGACGTTAAGATAACATCGAAACGGAATTTTGGGCACCAGAATCACACTCATACGGTACTCCAATTGAGAGTTATAAATTTTTTACTGTGCATGAAACAGGTTCAGCCAACTTTTACAATTATTTTGCATTATTTAAACTCTGTCAGATATGCATATTCGGAGACCATTCCTCGAGAATTAGCCTCCGGGCCAAACATGGAAGTTATGGAGAATATCGATGCGGATTTAATGGTGAAAGAACACCTCAAGGCGGTAGACTAAATCAGAGTTATAAATTTCTGAATACCAGAAATACCGTTGATCTATAACCCGAAAACTCGATAACAAAATTATTTGACCAACTTAAATGCACAATTGGCTCCCAGCCCGAACACGAAACATGAAGACAATATCCACACGGACTCGATGATCAAATATCAGCTCAAAATAATACTCTTGCTTGGAGTTAAAAAATACTGAAGCTTGTCGCGCCGAAACGGACTTCTAACCTAAATTGTCTCAAATCAGACGAAAACTCCAGCTCACATCTACCACTCGAGACATGATAGAATACATTGAGATCAGTCATGATAGAGAATATTCATTCACCACCTGAATGTCTTGCATAAAGCTCTGAGAACCTCAAGTAACAGTCGAACAGAAATTCCCTGATCCCATAACAACACGCTAATGACATGCATGTATGTATATGATAATGCAATATAAGCCAAAATAAAGTAGAAATGAAGAGGGTAAATTTTAGGGTACAACTGCTGCCCCTATTCAAACTTCTTAAACATGAAGCGAGATTGGCAACGACAGCCTTTCGAGCGATGAGGTGGAAGTAGATTGAATATAAAAAATGAACTCAAAATTTTGCACTCTGAATTGAGACGACGACACACATCACGCGGGGTATGATATCGATGATTTCTTGGCACTGGACCAAAGAAACAAGTATAGGTGGGAGATGAAAAAAGATCGGGGAACTTGATCCATAAATTCTAGTAATGACTAGACTTCAAAAAATGTCAGAATGCTACGTTCTGAAACAAAGTACGTGAGTAACAACTCGACTCCACAGAATTCCATAACGCTGCATTTTGAGGAAGAAAAGTAACAACCAAAAGGTGCTAGTAACAACTAGACTTCATAGAATGCCAGAACACTGTATTCTGAGAAAGGTGGTAAAGACCAAAATATGCTAGTAACAACTAGGCTTTGATGAGTACTCCTTAGGATACCAATGACAATTGGATCCGCAAAACAAGGTAGACACCTAATGGTCTCAAGCCCGGAAGAAGCAGTAACAACTGACCCAAACCAAGGAATTACAGAGACGAAATGAGATAAATACTAATTTGCCTCGGTAGAACCTATTAATGACTAGACTTAACCAATAGAAATGAATTCCAGATAGTTGCACTCAAAAGCAAGGTGACAAGTCACGAACTTGACCTTGGTAGGAATGGTATCTACCAACCCACGATGTTGTGCTCGGGCGTATCTAACACCAACAAGGCAAAAATGAGTAAAGACTCGATAGGGGAAGACTAGTAACGACTAGACTCCTCAGAATACCATAATGTTGTATTCTGACAAGATATACGAGTAACGACTCGACATCAAAGGTGCTGATAAAGACTAGACCAAAAGAAGCATTATGCCAGGACAGAACTATATCATAACAAGTCTAATTAGTAACAACTCAAAAAAGGACGACATTGAACGAGGACTAGAAACACCTATATCAAAAATGGAGGATAGATCAAAAACGAATGAACGCGACCCACAGGAACCTTCACGGAGATAGGGAACTCCCTTAGACAAGAGGCAAGAAGGGGACTAGATTACACGAAGTAAGGGGATAACCAGGGGGTATTTGTTGAACAAAAGGAAACACTGGGGAAACATCCAAACCCAGAAACAAAAGCATTCAGGAAAAGCGAGTGTTTAAACCCGAGACCACCGGGGGGCAAGACAATAAATTTGGCTTATACTTCAATGAATGTTTGAATTTCTTTTCCTTGTGTAGTAATGTCCCCAAAGAAAATGGAAACACTACACATTTGAGGATTCATGGGATGATGCATGTTTAAATGTTCCACTGGGGAACGACAAATGAAAAGATAACGGCCACAAGTCGCCGACGTTGCAAAAAATAAATTGCAAACTGCCACTAGGGAGAAAAATTGAAACATTGACTCTACAATAAAGCTCCACTGAGGATAAACATTGTTGAGATGTCGGTAACCACCAGATTCATAAGGAGGATACCTTCTAATATCGCTAGGAAAAAGAAATAACTTCCACACAGATCTGAACTCCTGGATTTTGGGATATAGCAATCTAAAAACAAGAAAGTCGTTCCCACCAACGAGACCAAACTGGATAAAAACAGACTCTGACTTCGGCTAGAATGGAGAACCGAAAAGACTCCCATATCATAGGAAATCCTTTACTAAGGAAGTCGTACATTTTCGAGGAACAACCCACGATCTTCACATGGGATTCAAAGACCTCTTCCAGGCCTCTCAAAGCCATCCATCTCTAAAGAAAAGAACTCACTGAGGAACAAGGCGATTCAATGGGAAAGTACAGTGGATTCCGAAAAAATTACCAACACCGACTTTGCGGGAGAAAACCTTCACTTAGGTATACATGACACTTCATCGAAGATAAATCAAACTTGCGATAGGCCCTAATGGGGATCACCAATCTGTTTTGGTTGACCCAAAGAAGAACAAACTCACTGGGGATATGTCTACTTCAAGACGCGCACCAACAAATCTGCAAGTCAAAGAAACACAAAATGCCTCAGGTATAGCATGACGACTATGTCTTCCATTCGGGTACACAAGTATCCGAAGATACTTTCAAATACATCCCACCATATGTAAGGCCCCCAATTTTTAGATGCCATATTTATCAAAAATTGGACGTCTTTAATGCAAGCAAAACAACAACATAGAAAAAGAAGCTTTTGAACAAAATACACTTTTATTGATTAAAAATAGGCTTGTAAATAGACAAGTACATTAAGATACTATTCCTAGAAAGAGGTAATTGCAAAACAACAAATTGAATTCAAAAAGCACAGGCGCATGGAAATGCGACAACTGATTCCCTCCAGGTTCCGATCCTGCTATCACCCTTATAACCTCAAATATCTCATCACCTTGTTTCTCGTCGAAGACGGTTGGACGGATTCCTACCTTTTGGAGTTATCAACTATAGAACTGCAATAAAAAGATCCAACATTGGACATAGTCATTTGCTTTAATCCCTCTTTTGCCTGGATCGCCCTTTCGGGTTTTCAATATATCGGGATACCCATTTTTGCCTAAGCAGCTCTTTCGGGTTTTCAACTTAGCGGGTGTACCTATTTTCTTTTTCATTCTTTTTCCTTTTTGTCCCTAACTTTTGCCTGAACCTTTTATTTTTGTTTCTAGTTCATCAAGATCGCCCCTTTTTTCCTAAGCCAGTCAACTCAACGGGTTTTTCTATGCGAAGTATTTTTTAACTACATCCGCATTCACATGGACTGGGAAGTCTTCACCATCCATCGTCGTAAGTATCATGGCACCGCCAGAGAAAACATTCTTTACGATGAATGGACCTTCATAATTGGGAGTCCACTTTCCCTTGGGATCACCTTGAGGAAGAATCATGCTTTTCAACATGAGGTCACCAACCTTATAGTATTGAGGTTGAACCCTTCTATCATATGATTTCTTCATCCTTTTATGGTACACCTGACCATGACAAACAGGCGCAAGCCTTTTCTCGTCAATGAGGCTCAACTGATCTAGCTGATTCTGAATCCATTTATCCTCATCAAGTTCATCCTCTCTCATAATCCTTAATAAAGGAATCTCCACTTCCACAGGAAAAATTGCTTCCATGCCATAAACAAGTGAAAATAAGGTTGCCCCGATCGAAGTACAAGTTATGGTACGATAATCATGCAAAGCGAAAGGCAGCATCTCATGCTAATCCTTATAGGTTACTACCATCTTCTTCACAATCTTCTTAATATTCTTGCTGGCCGCTTCAACAGTGCCATTCATCTTCGGTTGATACAGAGAAGAGTTATGATGCTTGATTTTGAAGGACTCACAGAGCTCCTTCATCATTTTGTTATTTAGATTTGATCCATTATCGGTAATGATATTTTTAGGCACTCCTTAATGACAGATGATATTGTGCTTGATAAACTGAGTCACCACTTGCTTGGTAACATTTACATATGATTCAGCTTCGACCCACTTGGTGAAGTAGTCAATAGAAACTAGAATAAAACAATGACCATTGGACGCAGTCGGCTCGATCTTTCTAATTATATTGATGCCCCGCATTGCAAATGTCCAGGAAGAAGCCAAGACATTCAACGATCTTGGTGGTACATGCACTTTGTCAGCATGCACCTGACACTTGTAGCAGATTCTGCATGGTTGTAACAATCATTTTCCATGGTGGACCAATATTATCCCGCTCGCAAGATCTTCTTGTCCATAGTGTGCCCACTGGAACGCGTCCCGAAGGAACCTTCGTGCATTTCTTCAATGATTTTTGTCACTTCATTCTTATCAACACATCTTAACAACAAACCATAATGGTTTCTTTTGTATAACACACCATTGTTGAGGAATAACTTGGCAGAATATCTTCTCAAGAACTTCTTGTCAGTAACTGACTCTTCTTCAGGATACTCCTGAGTTCGAGATACCTATTGATATCGTGGAACCATGGCTTTCCATCTAGATCCACCTCAGTCTCATAAAAAAATGTCGGTCCATCTAACCTTCTATTTGTGATTGACGGTGCTTCATTATCCCACCTAGCTTTGAACATAGATGCCAAAGTGGCTAAAGCGTCGCCCAGATTGTTCTCTTCTCTAGAGATATTCTCGAGTGTAATTTCCTCGAAGTAAGGAATCAACTTCATGAGATGTTCTCAATACGGGGTCAAATTCTGATGACGAGTTTCCCAATCTCTGTTAACCTGACAGATAATGAGAATGGATTCCCCAAAAACTTTCAAGTTCTTGATTCGCAAACTAATTGTAGCTTCAATACCATATATGCAGGCTTCGTATTCCGCCATGTTGTATGTACAGTCAAAACAAATTCTGGCAGTGAACGGGATATGAAAACATGCGCAAGAGGTAATAATGGCTCTGACACCATTTCCCAGTGCATTCGAGGCACCATCGAACACAAGCTTCCATAAAGAGCTTGGTTCGGGTCCTTCCTCTAGGCCAGGAATTTTGCAATCCCTGATATACATGATGTCCTCGTCTGGAAATTCAAAACTTATTGGTTGATAATCATCTATGTTTTATTGAGCTAGATAATCAGCCAACACACTACCCTTGATGGCTTTCTGAGTAGTGTACTGGATATCGTATTCAGTCAAAATCATCTGCCACCTAGCCACTCGGCCTATAAGAGCTAGCTTTTCGAAAACGTACTTGATAGGATCCATTTTGGATATCAAGTAGGTGGTATGCGTCAACATATATTGCCTTAGGCGCTTAGCAGCCCAAGCCAATGCAAAACAAGTTTTCTCGAGCAACGTGTACCTTGACTCACATTCAATGAATTTCTTTCTTAGGTAATAAATTGCTTGTTCTTTCTTTTTGGTCTCATTATGCTGACCTAGAACACAACCCATGGAGCTTTCGAGCACTATTAGGTACATGATCAATGGCTTCCCCTCCACTGCAGGCATGAGGATTTGAGGTTGTTGCAGATACTTTTTATTTTATCAAATTCCACCTGGCAATTCTCATTCCACCTGACCATTTGATCTTTTCTCAATAACTTGAAAATACGGTTACACGTGGCTATAAGATGAGAGATAAATCTAGAAATATATTTCAATCTCCTGGGAAAGCCACAAACTTCTTTTTCAGTTCTTAGTTCAGGAATTTCTTATATTGCTTTTATTTTGGCAGGATCAATCTCGATACCTCTTTCACTTACAATAAAGCCTAGCAACTTTCCAGACCTCACCCCGAAGGTGCACTTGTTGGGATTCAACCTCAACCTGAATTTCCTCAGTCCTTCAAACAATTTCTGTAGGTAAACAAGGTGCTCCTTTTCTATTTGGGATTTTGCGATCATGTCATCGACATACACCTCGATCTCTTTGTGAATCATATCATGGAAAAGAGTCACCATTGCACGCTGATAGGTTTCCCCTGCATTCTTCAAACCAAAGGGCATCACCTTATAACAGAAAGTCCCCTACAGGGTAATGAATGTAGTCTTTGACATGTCCTCTGGTTCCATCTTAATCTGATTGTAACCAGAGAAACCATCCATGAACAAAAAGACTTTGCCATGAGCTGTATTATCCACTAGAACATCAATATGCGGAAGCGGGAAATCATATTTCGGACTTGCTCTATTCAAATCCTGATAATCAACTCACAATCTGACCCGACCATCTTTCTTAGGCACCGACATATTATTTGCAATCCACGGCAGATAAGAGATCACACTCAGAAACCTTGCATCAAGCTGTTTCTACACTTCCTCCTTAAACTTCTTAGACATATAAGGATGAGTTCTTTGAAGCTTCTGTTTCACCGAAGGACATCCTTCTTTCAAAGGAAACTTATGCACCACAATATCGGTATCTAACCCGGGCATATCTTTGTAAGACCAGGCAAAGATGTCTGAATACTCTCGGAGCATACCAATCAACCTTTGCTTTACACTGTCTTCTAACACAACCCATATCTTGACTTCTCTCTTGGCATCTTGATTTCACAATTTTACTACCTCAATCGGCT
This sequence comes from Vicia faba, assembly GCA_948472305.1. Taxonomy (NCBI): domain Eukaryota; kingdom Viridiplantae; phylum Streptophyta; class Magnoliopsida; order Fabales; family Fabaceae; genus Vicia; species Vicia faba. The sequence continues at coordinate 261,363 of CATIWC010002187.1, forward strand.
CTTCATGCGGCTGAATGAATCTTTCCTCTTGCTTTAACAATCTGACTAACTCTTTAGAGAGTTCACAATCTTCCTCGTCTTCTTCATCGACTTGGTTGATCGGATTATCAAAATCATAATGAGTGACAGAAAAATCATTATTGAAGGGATCTTTCATGACAGTGGGATTAAATCTGCATGATTAATTTTATGTTCCTTTTAGACACGGGATGATAAAATAAAAACAAAAGCATTGCCATTTTATATGTTTTCAAAAATATAAAAAGGAAAGACAGAGAGCAAAATATTTAAATGCAAAAAAGGCATCCTTTATTTCATGATAAAGATTGTAAATTTAAATATGGGGCCCTACATATGATTCACTAACGCCTTGAGCATAGCGCGGGATTTATTGCATGATGAGAACATAAAAGAAAATTAATCTTTGACAAATGTAACCGGAATAGAATCCTCATAAGTCCAGTTGTTGAGCTCAACCCCTGTCACACTTGGTCGAATCCAATTATCAATATCATAATCACTGTCAATATCTTCAACCACATTGACCTGCCCATTCTTAACGGTGCTAGTGCTGGCGAACCTTATGGGAGTCGATAAACTTGGAGCTCGGGGAGACATACCTTGATTATCAGTCTTGAAACCCAAACCAAACTTGTTAAACTTTGAGATAACCTCCACTAAGCTACCCCAGCCTTAGGGGCTACCTGCTTCAACCACAGCTTGAGCATATTTCAAAGATGACATAGATGTTTCTGGCTTCTTCCTTTCCTCGGAATGAGGGGTCTTGATCATCTGAACAGTTTTGAAGCCATGAAAAGTGGTCTCATGCACCTCACCCTCTATTTCAACGTACCGGAAAGACGACAAGTGACTTAACACATACTCCTCTTCACCGCACACAGTAATGTTCTTGCCATTAACAAGATACTTGATCTTCTGATGAAGGGTGGACATCACCGCCCCAGCCTTATGAATCCACGGACGGCCAAGCAAACAACAATAGGTGGGTTGAATATCCATTATGAATAATATGGAGGTGAAGAACTAAGGACCAATATTGACAAGAATATCTACTTCTCCAAACATTATACACCTTGACCCGTCAAATTCCTTAACCACCAAATCACTTGGACGTAACTTGAGTCCAGCATACTCAATCTTCATCAAAGCAGTTTTTGGAATAACATTCAGAGAGGAATCGGTATCAACCAGGACGCGGGACATAGTAGTCCCATTAAATTCCATCGAAATGTGCAATGCTTTATTGTGATTTCTTTCTTCTGGAGGAAGATCGAAATCTGTAAAACCAAGGTCGTTACTGGAAGTTATGCTCGCACACACACTTTCAAACTGGTTAACTGAGATCTCTTATGGGACGAATTCCATGTTCAACAATTTCATTAGTGCATTCCTATGTGCCTCAGAATCACGAAGTAGAGATAAGATAGAGATCTTGGCTAAAGTCTGACCAAGCTGATCAATAACCCGGTAATCACTCTTCCGTATATACCTCATAATCTCTTCAACGTCCTTTGTCATATCAGCATCCAAGTCTTGGATCGGGGCATCGGCCACAACTTGTTGCTTACCTTTAGCTCTAGTTAAGGCCTCTTCCTTATCATGTACGTCCTTCAGTGATATTACTCTCCCACTTCTAGTTACCCTTCTAGTGTCAACAATGTTATCAACATCCGACTGATCTTTCCCCAAGAGTTTCTCTTTTGAAGATCCACTCTCCTGTTTCACACCTTGGCAATACACATCTCTTCCATAATGCCAACCTATAGCCCTATCACTCGTATAAGGGATAGGACCAGGTGTAGTAATTAGAAGAGGTACCGGTTTGGCCGGAGCATACAGATTAGTAGGGGTAAATGAGATAGAAATCACATTAACATCTTATGCGCTTTTCCTCCTTTTGACGATCTTATCAAAATGAAGCTCACATTCATTAATCAATTTCTGAATACCTACTTTCAACTTGGCACAACCCTCGGGTTGGAACACACAATCAAAACAGTCTGAATTGCATCATGGATAAACACCTCTCTTAAACATTTGCTCTTTGACAAAATGAAAAGGAGTAACCACCCTACTCACATCCAAAACCAAGTCAACGTCCTCAACTTCGGAGATAACACTGATGGTTTCCAACGTGTTCCCCACTCCTCCAGAATGGAATTCGCATCTAGCATTGCCATCATAAATGTGAGGGAGTTTCCCGGTATAAGTAGGCATAGCCCTTTTCTTAACCAACTTGTTATCGAGACGGCGTTGTAGTATTTCATAATAAGGCATTGGTACAGGATCAAACTTTCTCAGTTTCCTAGGAGCATTTTGTTGCCTTTGATACTAGCCCTGACCTTGTTGTTGTGGTGCTGGCTGAGCAGCAGAAATAGTTACAACATTGACATATCGTTCCTCTTTTCTCTGGTCCCTTCGACCATACACAATATTTGTCTCCCCTTCTTTCTTCTTAGGGTAACCTCTAAATACTTTCTTTCCACCACCACTAGTAGAACCACAAAAATTAATAGATTGAATCTTCCCGAACTTCAATCCACTTTCTATATGCTCACCAACATTTACCATCTCAGCAAAGCTAGCAGACAAACTGCAAGCTAAGTAATAATGGTCTTGAAGAGCATTGGTGAAAAGATCAATCATCTCCCTCTCCATCATAGGTGGCTGAACCCTAGCGGCGAGTTCACACCACTGCTGGGCATATTCTTTGAAACTTTCACCAGGCTTTTGTGTCAAACCCTACAATTGAGTCCTATTTGGCTCTAGATCAGCATTGAATTGATACTGTCCAGGGAAAGCTTCCATCAAATCTCTCCAATGTCTGATACGAGAACTCTCTAACTGCATGTACCATTCCAATGGTGCCCTAGACAAGCTGTCCTGGAAGAAATGCATCAACAACCTATCAACTTCTAAGTACACAAACATCTTCCTGTAGTAGGATTTGACATGTGTTTTGGGGCAAGTGACACCAGTATACTTGTCAAAAACCAGAACTTTAAATTTTGGGGGAACCCTCACCCCAGGCACTAGACCTAAATCGTTGATATCTAGACCATACATCTTTACTCCTTTGACAGCCTTCAACCTTTCCTCAAGCAGACGAAATTTCTGATCATCACCCAAGAAATTAGCCTCACTATCATGCACAGACAACATGTCATCATAAAGGCCCATATATGGACCCTGTCCATGAGGATCACCATCAAGGAAATGAGGTGGAAGAATCGGAGGAAAATGGCCCCGATTAAACTGCATACCCGGGTCACCAGCGTGGCCATTAACATTCAAGTTCACAACCGACTAGGGACGCTGCTGGCCCACTGAGAAGTCTTTGAATTCCGGATGTTCCACTTCAACACGAGTTCTCTCCACAAGAGCCCTTAACTCTTGCTATTCGCAGTTCATGTTGGCGATGGCCTCCGTGAGCTGAGTCATCTGGGTAGCCATCTGAGCCCTAACTTCTGCAAGTTATGCTTGTACAAGTTCCATCTGACATGGAAAGTTTCTTTTAGTAGAATATTAGTGAGAGACTGGATTTTCAATTTCTGCTAAATAAAAGCAAAAATAAGATAAGAATTTTGACCGGAGAAACCTGTAATGCATGATATGTTATGATATGCATGATATGTTAATCATTCCTAGGGTATTCCATAGTATTGTTAGGCCACCTGAAATAACCAGCCAGGATAACAACAATAGAGTAACAGGCACAAAAGGTATAACCAAAACATTGTTTCATTAATGGAAAACTTCAAATCAGAGAGTTCATACAAACGAACAACAAAAAACATCGTGATATATAAAAGACCCCAACCAACAAGTCTGGTGGTGATCACAAAAGTGAAAGTAAGTACACTAATCAAACAGGGGGATATTTCATCTCTGCACCAAACAACAGCCCCGAACATCCGAAATATCCAGTGATCCAATTTTTAGTTTCCTCAAAGAATTCTTTAGCCTTTTCTCAATCTTGTCCTTCCACAAAGCTTTTGATGAAAGTATCTTTCTTGTACAAATCCTTCTGGAGATCTTAGCATTCAACAATAAACACGTCACATTCTTTACATTCCGGTGGTTGAACTGGCACGAGAGCACTTTTCGCCTCTTCTGACTGAGCCTAGTCTGATCTGGCACTTCTAATTTTTCTTTTTAGTTCTTTAATTTCATCTTTGTATTTACCTTCAGCTTCTTGAAGCTTCACACTTTCTTTCTGACTCTTCTCATCGTCCTTGACAACTCTTCTGTGAACCTATTCCGAAACAAAGACACCCACTTGTACTCCAGGTTGTTTCCTAGCTCTCCTGACCTCAGGATTCCCCTCACTAGTCTTTTTGAGCTTATGAACCAAATCCAACTTGTGTACTCTGCCTACAAAAAGTCTCATGTTTGACTCTTGATCTTTCTGACGAAGTTCTCTGTTCTCAACTCGAACCAGATCATACTGTAAAATCAAGCTTCTCAAATGCACTTTTGTTTTGATGAAGACAAACCAAGATTGACAAAGAAGGCAAAGATTACTGATCAAGCTAAAAGCATATGTGGATAAAGTCTTTAGTTCAAGTACTTAGCAAATTTCAAGGTATAATGATAATACTTACTTTGAACTTAAGACATAGATGCTCAATGGTCAAAAGAAATATTTTATATTGTCCAAATCTTTACTCAAGTTTTTCTAAGCTAAAAATCATTTTTCACTTGAGTGGAATCGATTTGCATATTAGTGAAATCGATTGCATGCTTCAATTTTTCAAAACATTTGCTACTGTTTCTAAGTGCAATTGATTTGCACGTTTGTGCAATCGATTGCACTCAATCAATTTTTACTACTGACTTCAAATGCAATTGATTTACACTCTTGTGCAATCGATTGCACACTCAAAATATTTGAATTTCTAGCTGTTGAAACCCTGTGCAATTGATTTACACAATGGGTGCAATCGATTGCATGCTGCACGATTTTGAAAAACAGCAGCTTTACACATGCCTGTTCATAACATCATTTCATGGAAACCATTCACTCAATCTTGGAAATTGTTCATGATTCATTTACATAACTTTATGATGTTTCAAAAAGGTGCTATGAACATATAAATGCTCATTTTCAAAATCATATCAACACCTCTTCCAATTATATTTTCTAAATTTTCAAAAATCAAACTCAAGCTGTTATACATTTCATACACAAGTTTTCTGCACACTTTCACATATTGTTAACCAGAAAACTTTGAGCATTATATATCTTGAGTCATTGTATACTATTATCATTGGAAGAGAAGATCAATTCATTGATTAAATCACTCAAAGTGATCATTGCTACTCAAACTCACTCAAATCAAATATTGTTATATACTTGCTTATTTTTCAGGATTGTCGAAAATAAGTTTAAGTGGTTTTATAAATCTTGTTTTTCTAGGATTGTTCTATACAAGTAAAGTCACTTTGAGAGGATTGTTCTCATTGTTGACATAGTGAAAATCCAAGAGGATTGTTCTTGGTTTTGGGTAGTTCTTGTTTAATTTTGCCACAATAAGGAAATCTCTTTCATGTTGAAAGGGGACTAGAGTACTCTCGGACTATGAGGTGAACCAGGATATATCGCTTGTGTCTCTTTATTTTTCTGCACTTTACTCTTTCATAAACTCACCATAATTCAGAAAAATAATATCCATCATCACTAAAACCAGAAATTTTTAAAGTACCTAATTCACCCCCTACCCCCCATTTAGGCGCACTTCGTACTTACAATTAGCACCAGAGCAGGTTATAGGTAACCTGTTCCTAAAAGATCCAGAATGGCTTCCGTAAATAAAAACCCCGTTTTCAGAGATAGTGGTAGTAACAACATGCCTCCTTTATTTTGTGGTGAATATTTTGACTTCTGGAAAATACGCATGAAGGCACATCTATAAGCACAAGGATAAGAAATATGGGATGTCGTCGAGAATGGTCCTTTTATCCCCATAACGGTAATCAATGGTGTTGGCTCATCAAATCCTAAAGCTTCATGGGACGAAGATGATAAGAAGAAGGTTCTCTATGATAAAAAGGCAATAAATCTTCTTCAAGGTGCACTTAGCATGGATGAATTCTTCCGTGTCTCGGCATGCAAAACAGCGAAAGAAATATGGGATACCTTGGTACAAACTCATGAAGGAACTGTTGAAGTTAAAAGATCAAGACTAAATACCCTGAGTCAAGAATATGAATTATTTCGAATGCAGCCCGGAGAAACCATCCTTGACCTGCAAAAGAGATTCGTGCACTTGAAAAATCATATAAGTGCTCTTGGTAAGACTTTGACAAATGATGAACTAAATTTGAAAGTACTTAGGTCCTTAACTAGGGAATGGAAACCAAAGGTAACGACAATTTCAGAAAAGAAAAGTCTCACCTCAATGACTTCCGCAACGTTGTTTGGGAAACTTCAAGAATATGAAATGGAACTCGGAAGACTTGAAAAACATGAAAATCAAGAGAAGAAATCCAAGAATATTGCTTTAAAGATAGATTCCAAGGAAGTTGAAAAGGAAGACAATCCGGAAGAAGATGAAAATTTCATGCTTCTTGTTAAAATGCTTGGTAAGTTCTTTGGTAGAAATGAAAAATCCTTTTCTCATTCAAAAGAAAAGAAACAATTCAAGAAAAAGGAAACTTCCACATCAACATAATAAGTCACATGTTATGAATATGGTAAGCAAGGTCATATTAAGCCGGATTGTCCAAAACTCTCCAAGAAAGGTGGATACAAAAGCAAAAATGGATTCAAGAACAAAAACGCCTATGTTGCATAGGAGGATAATGAAATAAGTTCTTCATCCGATTCCGATAGTGATGAAAGTGCAAATCTAGCATTGATGGTCTCACACCATTCCGATAATGAAGACAATGAGGTTAGTAATGAATTTTTTCTTTTTGATAGTAATGCACAAGGTGCTATAGATGAGCAATTAAATGAATGCAAAATTCTGTATAAAACTATTTCATCTCAAAAGAAACAAATTTCATCTTTAGAAGAAAAATGTGAATCTATGGAAAAAGATTTCAAAGAAGAAAAACAAAAATTAAGTGATGAACAAAAACAGAATTTTGTATGCAAAAATTATGAATCACTCTCTTTCCAAATTGTCCAATTGAAAAGAGTTATTGAAAGATATGAAAAAGGTCAAATTGGATTGGAAAGTGTTCTTGGCCAACAAAGATACTCCAATAATAAAAATGGACTTGGATACTCAAAGTTCTCTAAACCAATTTCTAATAAAACTATCTTTGTTCAGGCTAGTGATCAATCATCCAAAGAGAAAGTGAACAAACCTAAAATAGTTCATCACTATCCTAAAAAGAAAACATTTCCTAAGAAGAAATCTTATCCTTCTAGATATAGAAGTAACTTTGAACCTACTTTTTTTATTATAGTATTAAAGGCCATACACCTAATGCTTACTATGCTAGAAACTTCAGTGTGGCAAGTGGGAATTATGTGTGGGTAAAGAAAGGCACTAATTATGAAGGACCCAAAGCAACTTGGGTACCTAACAAAGCTTAATATGTTTTACAGGTATGCTTGAAGACCACATGAAATCTTTGGTATCTTGATAGTGGTTGTTCAAAGCATATGATGGGAGACATAAACCAATTTTTAAATCTAGTTCTAAAGGCCAAGGGTTTTGTCACTTATAGAGACAATAATGAGGGAAGAATTCTTCGAAAAGGCAAAGTTGGTGCTCCATATTTCACATCCATTGAAGATGTTCTTTATGTTGAAGGACTAAAGCAGAATCTTCTTAGTATTAGCCAACTTTGTGACAAAGGCTTCAATATCAAGTTCACCAAGGATGAATGCTTGATAGAAGAGGAAGTCACACATGAGGTTATACTTAAAGGTAAAAGAATCAATAATATATTCATGATTTCCCTTGATGATCCATCTTTAAAGGTAAAATGTCTCATGGCGAACAACGACGATTCATGGTTGTGGCACAAAGGAATTTCTCATATTCACGTGGAAAACTTGAATAAACTAGTCAAGCATGATCTTGTCATTGGGTTGCCTAAGAAAAATTTCGTCAAAGATAGACTTCGTGATGCTTGTCAAAAATGGAAACAAACAAAATTAAATTTCTAATCTAAGAATGTGGTGTCTACTACAAGGCCACGACAATTGTTACATACGAACTTATTTGGTACATCAAGAACAAGAAGTTTCAGAGGTAATGTATATGATTTGGTTATTATTGATGATTTCTCTAGATATACTTGGACATTCTTTTTAGTGCAGAAAAGTGATGCATTCAAGACGTTTAAGAAGTATGCTAAACAAATTCAAAATGAGAAGTCTCTAACAATTGCCTCCATAAGAAGTGATCATGGCGGAGAATTTCAAAATGCTCTATTTGAAGAATTTTGTGAAGAACATGGAATATCTCATAACTTCTTGGCACCAAGGACTCCTAAACAAAATGGAGTGGTGGAAAGAAAGAATAGGTCTCTTGTAGAACTTGCAAGAACGATGCTTAGGGATTCAAACCTTCCAAAATATTTCTGGGCGGATGCGGTGAGCATGGCATGTTTTGTTAGCAATAGAGTTAACATAAGACCGATCTTGAAGAAAACTCCATATGAACTCTTCAATGGGAGGAAACCAAACATTGCTTTATTTCACATTTTCGGTTGCAAATGCTTTGTCTTAAACAACGACAAAGATAACCTTGGTAAGTTTGATGAAAAATCCGATGAAGGTATTTTTCTTGGCTACTCTCTTTCTAGTAAGGCATATATAATATATAACAAAAGAACTTTAACAATTGAAGAATCAATGCATGTATCTTTTGATGAAACTAACCCCTCCAAGGAGGATAATATTGTTTTTAATGATGATGATGATGAAATACTAGAAGGTCCTCAAGAAAATACTTCCAAAGATCAACCAATTCAACAAGAAGAATAATCCCAACAAGAATCAAATTTAAATGATCTACCAAAAGAATGGAGAACTCATAGAGATCATCCTATCGATAAAGTGATTGGTGACATAAGTCAAGGTGTGGGAACAAGACTAAATCTCAAAGATGCTTGCCTAAATAAGGTGTTTGTCTCTCAAATTGAACCTTCCAAAGTTGATGAAGCATTAGGCGATGACCAATGGATTATTGCTAGGCAAGAAGAATTAAATCAATTTGAAAGGATCAAGTTTGGAAACTTGTCCTTAGGCCAAGCAACAAACACATTATTGGAACAAGATGGGTGTTTAAAAACAAACTTGACGAAAATGGAATAATTGTTCGAAACAAAGCAAGTTTGGTAGCACAAGGCTACAATCAAGAAGAAGGAATTGATTTTGAAGAAACTTTCGCTCCGGTTGCAAGGTTAGAAGCTATTCGTCTATTACTTGCCTATGTTTGCTCATTAAATTTCCAGCTTTTCCAAATGGATGTCAAAACCGTATTCTTGAATGGATATATCAATGAAGAACTCTACATTAAGCAACCCCCAGGGTTCGAAGATTTCAAGAATCCATCTTATGTTTTTAAATTGAGAAAAGCTCTTTACGATTTGAAACAAGCACCAAGGGCATGGTATGATCAGCTAAGTGACTTCCTATGCGAAAAAGGTTTTGAAAAGGGTAAAGTTGACAAGACATTGTTTATCAAGAAAATCAAATGTGACACTTTGCTAGTTCAAGTCTATGTTGACGATATCATTTTCGGCTCTTCAAACAAAGAAATGTGTGAAGAATTTTCAGCAATGATGCAAGGATAATTTGAGATGTCCATGATAGCTAAAATGAATTATTTTCTTGGACTTCAAATCAAACAATTTAAATATGGCATCTTCATCACTAATCCAAGTATTGCAATGAACTCTTGAAAAGATTTGACATAGATAACTGTAAGGCAATGTCTACACCAATGGGTTCCAGTACATATGTTGATCAAGATGAATCAGGTGTTTCCATCGACATTACAAAGTATAGAGGTATGATTGGCTCCTTATTATATCTGACAGCAAGCCATCCTGACATAATGTTTAGTGTTTGTCTATGTGCTCGCTTTCAAGAAAATCCAAAGGAATCTCATCTCATGGCGGTGAAATGGATCATGAAGTATCTCAAAGGAATAACAAATGTTGGATTATGGTATCTGTTGTACCCCAAAATTTGCCCTCCCATATTCTTCAAGAAATTGCCAAGCCAAGCTGCAAAATTCACCAAGGGTTGTACAGCTCAACTGTCTCCTATACAGTCAAAACTAGGGTTTGGGTTCTGATCAAGAAAATGAAATTTTCAAAGGCCCAATCAAGTCTCATATGCTTACAAATATGGTCAAGTATCCTCATATCAAGTTTCAAGGCATTCAGCTCAAAATTGCACAGTCAAAACCCTAAATTGCACTACAGTCAACTGTAGGGGCAAAATGGTCATCTGACAGTCAAAAGTTCAAATTTTTGGTCAACATATAATTTTGAAGCCACAAACATCATTTGATCAATGCTTGATCATGATTCTCAAAATTTGGCTCAGAAATCATCAAAGATGCAAAAGTTACTATATTTGGACAGCTGAAAAAGTCAACTGAAATTGACCAGGGCATAACTTTCACATGGATTATCAGAAAAATTCCATCCAAAGCTCATTTTGAAGAGAAAGACATTTCCTACAACTCATCTTCATACTTCAAGTCCAAGAAATGCTCTCACAAAAAGTTATCAATTTCAACATTATAGGTCATTTTCAAAAGTCAACAAAAAGGGACTTTAAGTCAAAGGCCATAACTTGATATTGGTAAATCAAAATGACATGGGACCAAAGGCATTGGTTAGAGGACTCAAAGACCTTTCCAAAATGTCCAATAACATGTGAAAAGCTTAAAAATTGAGCAAGTTATGCCTTGTGGAAATTGGGAAATTTTTAGGAATTTTGAAAAGTCAACATTGATGCAAATGATTCAAAATTGCTAATGGGCCCATTTTTCTTCCAAGATTCATCATTCCAAGCATGTGCACGACCACTTGGCCCAAAGGGAAGTATTTTCTCATTTTTTATTTATTTATTTGAATTTTTATTCATATTAATTCAATTAAATCAATTAAATATGTGGAAAATATCTAAATGAACCAAATGAATCTTTTTATACATGTCTTAGACTTGATATTTCGTGCTTAGCCAATTATGGAAAGATTTGGCTTGATTGAAACCTAATTGATACAAAAACCATGTGAAAAGATATGAAAAGGATTCTTAAGAAATCAAATATTGAAAACAATAAAAGCAATGGATTTTGATCAATCTTTTTAACCTAATTCATTCACTACATAACCAGGAACATAAACCTAATTGCATTAGACAAAAAGCTGCGCATAAGAGGCCATTACAAACTTGAAAAATTGCTAAAAAAAATCAAAAACTGAAATCAACTTTAGGAGGCGATTGAAAGCACAACAACGATCCCAATAGCTTCCTGAAACCTCACTGAACGTGCTCCAATCAAAAACAACAACAAAAACTCCAGGAATCGGTACCTAGAACCGGAACTGTGTCAAACAAATTGCATAATCATACATTCTATTCTATGCGTTATTTGTGAATTTTATTTGTTGATTCTTGTTCCTTGTGAAGTTCTAAAGCTAACCATGGTATTTAATTGAATTATTATGCATCGTATGTGATTTCGCCATAATCGATTTCTAGGGTTGCAGGTTTTTTGAATTAGGGATTTTCAGACCAAGCAAAATTAGGATTCCAGACCCATGCCATTCAAATCAGTACATCAAGACGAAGAGATCTTGACCCTCGCGATCAATTTAGTGACATCATAGCGCTAGTCGCTATTTTCTTGAAGCTAGCCTAAGACCACGCGTTTAAAACTGTTGCCATAGGCTTTTGTTTCAGAAAAAATAAAAAAAAGCAACGAAGAAGACAACCTCGTTGTCAAAACGTGATAGGCCGGTTTGAATTTCGCGCGTTTAACCACTAATGCGTTTGTTTTTTCTTTTTGTTATTTGTTTGTTATTAATATATCAAAGGTGTTCAACAGCTCAGCTGGCAGGCGTTGGTAGCGTTCACATCCAAGACCTGGGTTCGAGTCCCAGGTCTGAACAAATTCAATATTGTTTTTCTATACTAATTCCTATGCAGGTTCAGCCTTGAAGTACACCATACACCATCAGAAATCAGCATGCCACGTCCATCCCAGCATCAGATCAAGGGCCATAGATTGAAGAACACCATAAAGACAAGTCAACAAGCGCATACGTGGCCTGGAAAAGTCAGCGAATCTCATGCTTAATTGGGCCAGACTATTCCAAGTCACACCTCCATATTGGGGACCTCCACCCCCTGGGTTTGCAAATCTTCTTATTTTTTTTCTTTTATTTCATTTTGAACTATTATTTTATTTATTGTTTTAATTTAATTCATTTATTCTTACAATATAAAAAATACCCCAAAAAAAATCAGAAAAAAAATAAAAACATAATAAATTAAATTAATTTAATTATTTTCATAAATAAATTAGCATGTAAATATTTAGTTTTTATTAGGATATAATTTCAATTTCTTCTAATAACAAAAATACAAAAAAATATGTAGAAATAGGTTTAGTTAATTTTATTCCTTTTTAATTTCCCTAATTTACAATAATAATATTTATTTTATTTATTTTCATAAATTAAAAAATGCATGTAAATTAACTTAGGTTTAAATTAGTTAAAACTCAATATTTTTTATAATAAGCTTAAAAACCATTAGAATTAGGGTTTGATGCTTCATTTTAATTTTTATTAATTATTTTTTCTATTAAATTTTAATAACCAAAAATACCAAAAAAACATTCTTTTTAATTCTTAATTTCAATTCCAGTATTAATAATATCTTGCAAAAGGGTCCAACACCCTCGTTCGTAATTTATTTAATTCGCACATTTGTTTTATTTCGCTTAATTCATTATGTATCTCTCCCAAAGCGTTGTAACTTATACTTTTCGCACTTTTATTTCCTTTGCTTTATTTATTTTCTGTCAAATCGGGTCCGGTTTAATTTTGGCGATGTGGACCCGCGCCATTTGTAATAGCTTTAGATTTACGTTTCCGCAAATATTTTAACTGTTAAATAAGCATGCAAGAATGAATGGCCTTAAAAATAAAATCAAGCGTAGATCACAATGAACTTGACAAAAGACAAATGCAAATGAAAACGACACACGAATCGCACACACCACCCCTAGGGTACGCCTCACTGTTGCCTTGCCTCGAAAGGTGATCGTCGAGTAGAGGACGTCTTAGTAAGTCCTCATGATCCGGGAACCTGGCATGAGGGTAGCTTCTAAGGTGTCTTCCCATTGCTCCGGTGATCACCATGTCCCTAAAACTCGAATTGACCCGAACACCTCCAACGGTGGTGCTACCTACCTCTCAATGGTGGGATGGCACTACTTTTAAGGACATTTACACGGACGAATTCCTTAGGGTAGGTAGGTTCTCAAGGATACTTTCTCTAATTTCAAACAAATCAAAATACTTTTCACACCAACACATTTTCAAAAGCTTTCAAAGCAAATTTTTCAAACACTCTGACGTACGAGTCGAACTGAAATTTTTCAAAGAAACTTTTTTAAACCCACATTGAAAAGCAAGCAAACATTTTGAAAACACATTGAGCAAGTATCTAAGAGCCCATGGATAACCATGGATAGAAAGGGTGCTAACACCTTCCCTTTCTATAACCTACCTCCCGAACCGAGAGCAATCTCTTTAAGGAATTTTTCTGTGCTTTTGTCCTTTCCATTTGGAGAAAATAAAAGACAGTGGCGACTCTTGCTTACTGCGACATTTCGCGAACCAGCGTTAAACAGTCAGTTCCAGATCCACCGATCACAGAACTGGCGACTCTGCTGGGGACACTTTATAAAGTGAGGTGTACCTTAGGTCTAAGACCACTTGTGTTTTCCATTGTCTGAACTGTTTGCTTTATTATTGTGGGTATTGTCTCGGGAGTTCTATAGATCCTAACCCGGATCTGGGGATACCTTCTTAGAAAGTAGCAACAAGGCTGTGAGGGAACTGTGCGGGGTATACCGACATGGTTGAAACAGTCTGCTACGTTGATGTGGCACTTTGGTGTGTACCGGTAACCCTTGAGTTCAGTCAAGGAGAGTACGGGGCCTCCGCGTGGTGTCATGAAGCATCAACAGACCTTAGGAACCTTAATTGAACTATCTTGGCCTCTTTAGGGTAGTGAGATAACTGACTTTGGTGCAGTCCGAGGTTGGTTGATACTCGATACTACACTCAATTGAGGGTTGCTTTCCTGGAATATTTCGGTCGCCAGTTCAGTGGCTAAATCGAAACGATGAACAATGAAAGCAATCCCGTGATATTGGGAACCTTAGAACCCGGTTACTTTGATTAGGACAGGTTGAACCCACTAACCTCAAGAGGGTACTACCCAGACCTCATGCTGGCCTTAAACCTTAAGGGCTTGTCTTGTGTGCCTTGTGTGCCTTACATGTTCGTCTTTGTAAATATCTGTGGTGTGTTTAATCATAGCATCATGACATCATCCAGCATCATATGCATTGACTAACCATTTCAGGGGTTCGGATTTTCATCTTTGTTCTTGTTTTGTAGGACATGGAAACTGTTCGTAGAAAGACAATTCAGGTCAATCTTGTAAGGATCCCTCCTCAGCTTAAGGAGCTTATATCCAGGATTCCCGAGAATTCCTCATTCAGTGAAAGACATGGAAGCCTCATCAGCTTGGTCAACACCAACATTGAGGAAGATATGATAAAGGTCTTGTTCCAGTTCTTTGACCCTCTGCATCACTGTTTTACCTTCTTGGATTATCAGTTGGTACCTACATTGGAGGAGTTCTCCCGGCTCCTGAAGATCCCTATCCTTGATCAGCTACCCTTCAACGGTACAGAAAAGGAACCTAAGCTTGAAGAGATTGCTAAAGCCTTGCACCTACAGTCATCTGACCTCAAAGGACATTGGGAAGTTAGAAGTGGTATCAAAGGGTTCCTAGCCAGGTTTCTGTTTGAAAAGGCCCATGAATGTTGGAACTCCCTTGACTTGCAAGCTTTTGAAGAGGTTGTGGCCCTCCTTGTCTATGGTTTGGTGTTGTTCCATAACCCAGATCAGCTCATTGATATCAGTGCTGTTCAGATCTTTATGTCCAGGAATCCCATACCTACATTGCTGGGGGACATCCTTCACTCATGTTACACTCGAACCATGAGAAAAAGAGGTGTCCTTATGTGTTGCACTCCTCTTCTGGGAAGGTGGTTTATTTTGCACCTTCCCCAATCAGTCCTGAAGAATGAGCGGGGTTTGAGATGGTCACAACGGCTGATGACTCTTACACATGCAGATATACATTGGTGCCCTAGGTCCAGAGAAGATGTCACTATCATTGATCGTTGCGGGGAGTACCCTAATGTTCCTTTACTTGGAATCAGAGGAGGTATTACTTATAGCCCATGCCTGGCTTGGAGACAGTTTGGTTATGCTCGGAGGGATGGTCCTCATGACATGTTAATTCCTGACATAGTCTTTGACTTCGACAACGATACTCAAGGACTTCGCCAGAGATTTATCAGAGCCTGGAGGATGCCCAGTAGGATAGACAGCAAGACACTGGGGCACAGGAACTCCATTCCATTGGAACCTTATCTCAAATGGGTACGCGCTCGCTCCCAGAAGCTAGTGATGCCTTATCCTCATATGCTCCTGGTAATCAAAGAACCAGTCTTGGAAGGGGAAGTGTCCTACACTATTCAGCACCCTGATATGCCCACATCCTGGGAAGAGATGCAGAAGAGCTGGATCCAGCTTAAGGAGGAGCGGAATTCTCTTGAGACTAGTCTGCATGCCAGCGAAAAGAAGGTCTTGGAGCTCACCCGCCTGTTGCATGAGGAGAGGAATCTCAACACCTACATAGCTCCGAAGAGGATGCGCAGTGTATTCTGGGATTGATTTGATTTTTATACTGTTGCCCATGAGGCCTTGATGTATTAAACAATGATTTCTTTAATGATAACGTGTGTTCCTTTTTGTCTACAACAAATTTGAACTTTCGAACCCTTGAATGCATTGCATACGCATTTCATACATCATGTGCATAGCAGGTTTTCCCTCTTTTCAGGTTGCTTACAGTTCTTCGCTGTTTATTTCAGCATCATGAATCCCGAATCTGCATCAACCGAGACATCAATCAAGGCTCTCCAGGCGCAGAATGCGCAGTTTCAAGAACTAATCAAGGGTCTGGCTAAAGGCCAAGAAGAACTGAAGGCTATGCTCTTGAAGAAGGAGAAGAAGAAGAAGAGAAGAACTGTTCTGTTCAACTCGGGCCGAAGGTTTGGTAACACTCTGCAGCATGAAGAGGCTGGTTCTTCTGTTGGCAAGAGTCCTTCTCAGGCAGAAGTAAAGGTCCCTAGTCCGGTAGTCTCCGACAACGAGACGGATTTTGATGAAGAGCAGTACCCTCCTGCAGATGACAGGTACAAACAATTGGAGGACAGGTTGAAGGCTATGGAGGTTCAACAGGCACCTGGGCTGGATTTCGGAGATTTGGGTTTGTCAACCGGTGTGATTATCCCCCATAAGTTCAAAGCACCATCCTTCTCCAAATATGACGGGGCGTCTTGTCCCAAGCTGCATTTAAGGTCCTATGTTCGGAAAATTCAGCCGTACTCTGCGGATAAGAATTTATGGATCCACTTCTTCCAGGAGAGTCTTTCAGGGACTCATCTCGAATGGTTCTATCAGCTGGATGGGACCAAGGTTCGTAACTGGGAGGAGCTGGCTACTGCTTTCTATAGGCAGTATCAATATAATGCCGACCTTGCCCCCACATGTACCCAACTCCGGGGTATGGCGTTAGGTGCAAGCGAAGGTTTTAAGGAGTACGCTCAGAAGTGGAGAGACCTGGCTGGCAGGGTGCAGCCACCATTGACTGATCGGGAGCTGGTAGACATGTTCTTAGGGACCCTATCTGGGCCATTTTTCAACCATCTCATTGGGAACTCTTCTGCTGGTTTCACTGATTTGATCTTGACTGGAGAGAGGATTGAAGCTGGGTTGAAGTCTGGGAAGATTGCGAAGGGTGCATCATCTAGTTCGGAAAAGAAACCATTCAAGAAGGAGTCTAGTGCCGTGTATGGTTCCAGGAAATCAGAGAGACCTGAACACCGCCAATCTGTCAGTGCGGTGATGATTGTTAAGCCTGCTGCCGCTCCTCGGCCAAACAATTCTCAAAGGGCTGAAAGACCCCGGCAAGAATTTACCCGGTTAAGCATGACCCTATCACAGATCCTGCCACAGTTGCTCGCAACCAATTTGGTGACTGTCAGGGAAGCCCCGAAGTTCCCCAATACAACATCTCCCAAGTACAACCCGAATGCTCGTTGTGCTTACCATTCAGAAAGCCCGGGGCACTCTACTGATGACTGTTGGGCGTTAAAGAATAAGGTGCAAGACCTTATCGATGCAAAGGAGATACAATTCGAGGCGCCTGCAAAGCCGAATGTAGTTACTGCCCCTATGCCTCAGCACGGGGTAAATGCTGTTGATGAAGACGTTTATGCTGTTTCTGTGGATGATCTAGCCACTCCTCTAAAGATCGTCAAGAAGAACCTACTGCAGGCCGGTTTATTTCCGGGTTATAGTGAGGGTTGCCTATTCTGTGCTGTGTCCCCATCTGGTTGTCCCCTGCTAAAATTAGGCATCCAAAGCTTAATGGATAGCAAGGAGATTCTATTCAAGAAGTCTGCTGTCCGGTTGGTTCCAATGGAAGAAGTTTCTGTGGTGACTATCTTCAATAATCCGATCCCGACTCTCCAGAAGAAGCCCGTTCAAATTATGACCGTTGCACCCGTTATTATCACTGTTCCAGGGCCCCTGCCCTATGTATCTGATAAAGCTGTCCCTTGGCACTATGGGGCAGATGTATATATAAACGAGATCAAACAAGAGCTCAACGCTGGCGCCAGCATCTGTGACATCACTGGCCCAGCCAAAGTTACCTGCAGTGGCAGGCTCTTCTCGCCTGACATTGCACCGCCTGCTGCCCGAAGACCGCTCCTGATAATTCCTACAAGTACACATATTCCTGTTGCTGATCAAGTTGTCGTTCCTGCTGCTAATCCGATTGTTTCTCCTGCTGCCGAGTCATCCAATGCTCGGGGCAAGGGAATTGAAGTTGAGCCTGCCCAGATGGAGGCACCCATACCCATAGCTGCTGAGGCCTCCCCACAAGAGATGGAGGAGATTCTGAAGATCATAAAGAAGAGCGATTTTAATGTTGTGGAACAGTTGGGGCATACGCCCTCCAAGATCTCCATGCTCTCTTTATTGCTGTGCTCCGAGGCCCATGCTAAGGCCCTAATCTCATTCCTCAAGACGGCCCATGTGCCACATGAAACCTCTGCAGTCCATTTCACTGATTGCGTGGCAAGCCTAACGGCAGATAATGGCTTGGGTTTCTCAGATGCTGACTTGACCGCAAAGGGGAGAGACCATAATGATGCTCTGCATGTCTCAATTGAATGCAGGGGCACCACCTTGGCACATGTGTTGGTTGATACTGGGTCATCTTTGAATGTGCTACCCAAGAAGGCTCTGGATCGTCTAGATTGTGAAGGCCTGGAATTGAAACCCAGCAACATCATCGTCAGGGCCTTTGATGGTTCAAAGAGGATGGTCCATGGAGAAGTTGACATTCCGATTCGGGTGGGCTCTCAGGTGTTCGACTCCACTTTTTATGTGATGGACATCCGTCCATCTTACTCTTGTCTGCTGGGTCGACCCTGGATACATAAGGCTGGGGCAGTGACCTCTACCTTGCATCAAAAGCTGAAGTACCCCGTCAGAGGGAAGATTGTCACTGTGCAAGGAGAGGAAGAATATATGGTGAGTCACCTAAACTCTTTCAGATACATTGAGATGGATGGGGAGTTCATTGAGACCCCCTTTCAGCATTTCGAGGAGGTGTTTCCAATTGCAGCAGAAACAACAGAAGCAAGTGGTCCTTTGAAGATGGCTTCCCTGAAGGATGCCAAGGCTGTGGTGCAGAAGGGTGAATGTGCCGACTGGGGCAGACTTCCAGACTTCACTCAGAAGACTGATAAACTTGGGTTGGGTTTTACCTCAGAAGGTCAGAGAGTTATGAGGAAAGCAAAGATCGGAAGACCTCTGGTATTTATTAAAAGTTCAGGAGTGAATGCTGTTGGGGAAGACCATGAAGTGGACGAAGCTGAATTCAATAGCTGGATCTATCCGACAGCCGAAGACGGATTGAACAATTGGAGTGCAAAGGACCATACCCATGTTACCTTTGTGACGCAGTAATGAATTCCTATGTTTTGTTATTTTGTAATAAACAATGATAAACTCTATGGCCCGGTGTCTTACCCGAGGCACCGTGGTTCTATTTGTGAGGGCATACAAACTGTCATTTTATACATCATGAATGAAAATCTTGGACGTTTTTCGCATTGCAAATATTGTGTTCCTTTTCTATCTTCCTTTCCTTTACATAATTTTCAAAAGAGCTGTATTTACACACACACTCACTCATACAGGTTCCAATCCACTCTGGATCTTACTGATAACAACTCTGCTACTGCCAATTATGACTTCGAAAATCCGATCAACTTAGCCGAAGACGAAGGTGAAGATGATTGCGAAGTGCCTGGAGAGCTTGCAAGACTGTTGCTTCAGGAAGAGAGGGCAATTCAACCCCATGAAGAGCCAGTAGAAACCATAAACCTGGGTACTGAAGCAGACAGGAAAGAGGTAAAGATTGGTGCCAACCTAGAGCTCAGCGTGAAGCAACGGTTAACCAAGATGTTACATGACTATATGGAGATCTTTGCCTGGTCCTACGAAGACATGCCCGGGTTGGATACCGATATTGTCGTCCATCACTTGCCGACTAAGGAAGACTGCCCTCCAGTTAAGCAAAAGGTCCGTCGGATGCGTCCAGAGATGTCTGAGAAGATTAAAGCCGAGGTCATGAAACAGTTTGATGTCGGGTTCCTTGCAGTGACTTCTTACCCTCAGTGGGTTGCTAATGTGGTGCCGGTACCTAAGAAGGACGGTAAGGTCAGAATGTGTGTCGACTACAGGGATCTGAACAGGGCTAGCCCCAAAGATGACTTTCCCTTACCTCACATTGATGTCCTTGTTGATAATACAGCTCAGCACAAGGTATTCTCTTTCATGGATGGCTTTTCAGGTTACAATCAGATCAAGATGGCACCTGAAGACATGGAAAAGACTACATTCGTTACTCAGTGGGGCACCTTCTGTTACAAGGTCATGCCATTTGGATTAAAGAACGCAGGGGCAACCTACCAACGTGCCATGGTTGCCTTATTTCATGATATGATCCATCATGAGATAGAAGTGTATGTGGACGACATGATCGCTAGGTCCCAGACTGAGGAAGAGCATCTAGATCATCTGCAGAAGTTGTTTGACCGGTTGAAACTATACAAGTTGAGATTGAACCCGAACAAGTGCACCTTCGGGGTAAGATCTGGGAAGTTGCTAGGCTTCGTGGTCAGTGATAAAGGTATTCAAGTGGACCCTGCTAAGGTCAAAGCTATTCAAGAGATGCCAGTTCCCAAGACAGAGAAGGAGGTCAGAGGCTTTTTAGGGCGCCTGAATTACATCGCTCGATTCATCTCACATCTGACCGCTACCTGTGAGCCAATCTTCAAGCTGCTGAAGAAAGATCAGGTAGTACGTTGGAACGATGAATGTCAAGCTGCCTTCGACAAAATCAAAGAGTATCTCCAAGAACCACCTATCCTTATGCCACCGGTTGAAGGGAGACCTCTGATACTATACTTGACAGTACTTGACAACTCAATGGGGTGTGTGCTGGGGCAGCATGACGAGTCTGGCCGAAAAGAGCATGCCATTTATTACCTTAGCAAAAAGTTTACCGACTGTGAGACCTGATACTCACTGCTTGAGAAAACTTGTTGCGCTTTGGTATGGGCTGCTCGCCGGCTGAGACAGTATATGCGGACTCACACTACCTTGTTGATCTCAAAAATGGATCCTATAAAGTACATATTCGAAAAGCCCGCTCTGTCTGGGAGAATTGCAAGATGGCAAATGATCTTGACGGAATACGACATTCAGTACACAACCCAGAAAGCCATCAAGGGGAGTGTATTGGCAGACCACTTAGCTCATCAAGCTGTAGATGACTATCAATCAATGAACTTCGAGTTTCCGGATGAAAGCATCATGATTGTGACTGATTGTGAAGTACCTGGACCGGATGAAGGACCTGAACCAGGATCCCGATGGTCTATGCACTTTGACGGAGCCTCCAATGCTTTGGGAAACGGTATCGGCGCCATAATCATATCTCCACAAGGTACTCATACTCCACTCACTGCCCGGCTATGTTTCAACTGTACCAACAACATGGCGGAGTATGAGGCGTGTATCATGGGTCTTCAAGCTGCGATTGACCTAAGGATCAAATTTCTAAGTGTCTTCGGAGATTCCGCTCTCGTGATCAATCAGATTAAAGGAGAGTGGGATACGAAACATCCAAACCTGATTCCTTACAGAGAATGTGTGTTGACCCTGATTCCCCACTTTACAGAGATAACCTTCGAGCACTTTCCAAGAGAAGAGAATCAGTTAGCGGACGCGTTAGCTACAATATCTTCAATGTTCAAGGTCAAATGGGATAATGAAGCTCCCCGGATCATCATCTGGAAACTGGACGAACCAGCATACTGTTGTGATCTCGAAACTGAATTGGTGACCGAGAAGCCTTGGTACCACGAAGTGAAGAGATATCTGGAAGCTCAGGAATACCCTGAAGGTGCCTCTGTCAATGATAAGAAATTCCTGAGGAGGTTTGCAGCCAAGTTCTTCCTAAGCAACGGCATCTTGTACAAGCGAAACCATGATTCAACCCTACTGCGTTGTGTGGATAAGACTGAAGCAGAAAGAATCATGGAAGAGCTACATGAAGGGACCTTTGGTACGCATTCCAGTGGACACACTATGGCTAAGAAAATCCTACGGGCAGGATATTATTGGTCCACCATGGAAGCTGACTGCTACCAACACTCCAGGACATGCCACAAATGCCAGATTTATGCAGATAAGGTGCATGTTCCTCCGGTTCCCCTGAATGTTCTGACTGCGCCTTGGCCGTTTGCAATGTGGGGCATAGACATGATCGGTGAGATAAAACCTACGGCATCTAATGGACATCGCTTCATCCTAGTGGCGATTGATTATTTCACGAAGTGGGTCGAGGCAGCTTCCTATGCTACGGTAACCAAGACTGTGGTGGCACGGTTTATTCGACATAACCTGATATGTCGGTACGGCGTCCCTGAGCGGATTATCACAGACAACGGTACCAATCTAAACAACAAGATGATCGCTGAGCTTTGCGAACAGTTCAAGATACAGCACCACAATTCTTCTCCTTACAGACCAAAGATGAATGGGGCTGTAGAAGCAGCAAATAAGAACATCAAGAAGATCGTGCAGAAAATGACAGTAACTTATAAGGATTGGCACGAAATGTTACCGTTCGCTCTACATGGGTACCGTACCTCAGCTAGGACGTCAACCGGGGCAACTCCTTTCTCTCTGGTTTATGGTATGGAGGCAGTCTTGCCGATCGAAGTACAAATTCCCTCTCTCCGGATAATGAAGGACGTAAATCTGAACGAAGATGATTGGATCCAGACACGACTTGATCAACTCAACCTCATTGATGAAAAGAGACTTGCTGCTATCTGTCATGGTCAGACGTACCAAAAACGAATGATCAGGGCATTTAACAAAAAGGTCAGGCCGCAGGAATATCAAGTTGGGGATCTGGTAATCAAGAGAATCATCCTTCCTCAGAGTGATCCAAGGGGCAAATGGACCCCTACGTACGAAGGGCCATTTGTGGTTAAACATGTGTTCTCAGGAGGAGCAATGATATTGACCAACATGGATGGTGACGACCTTCCTCACCCCGCCAATGCAGACATAGTTAAAAAATACTACGCATAGAAAAAAGACCCGCTAGGCTGACATGCCTAGGCAAAAATTAGGGCTTCCCGTCGAACCAAAAGGGTTCGGGCAAAATGAAGGGATGAAAATGAAAAAATCTGTACACCCGGAAAGTCGAAAACCTGAAAAGGCGGCTTGGGCAAAAATGGGTATCCCGGTGGACTGAAAACCCGAGAGGGCGGTCCAGGCAAAAATTAGGGATAAAAGCGTAATACTATGTCTCATTGATCACTTTGCATCCAGAATCTGGTATCTACATCAAGTTCAGACGGCATCGATCAGTCAGCTTCATCTTCAACCAAGGTCATCAAGTGATGAGACGCTCAGAGTTATAAAGGCAATAGCAGAGTTGAAACCCAGTGGGATCATTCATATTTCACACAGCTGTTTTATTTTCTTTTGTACAAAACTTGTATAAACTCTCTTGTTCGGCGGCGTTCTCTTACTAGGACGTCAGCCTCTTGTATACAAAACGCCTATTTTCAGGCCATTCAAAATCAATACAAATACATTTTTCAGTTAAAATGTGCCAAGTATTTTTCTTTTCCTGTTTTGTTTCGCGAAGAACGTCCAAGGTTCAATTTGTGATATATGTATTGACAATAATTTGCTAACTCATAAATATTTGCATACGAAACAAAGGAATTAATTGCAGGTGACACTAGAAACAGGGGCAATAAAAGAGTTGTCTAAACAATCCAATTGCTCTATCCTCCAAGGTACCAAGGTAGGTTCAACTAAAGAACGCGATCAAATACATCTTAATTCCCCAGAGAGTGGTTCAGCAAAACAGTACGTGCTTCTCCAAGCAAATCTCAAGGAAGTTGATTATCCTCCCGTAGATCTCAATACTTCCCCAGCAGCATATATCCTTAAACAAGCATCCCCGGCAGTCTTGGTCTAAAGATTGTTCCCCGGCGGCATAACATTCAAAAGGAATCACTTCTCCAGCATATCGAGACTTCCCCAGAAGAGTCCAATCCAGTCCCCCAGGAAGGTTGGAATCCATATCCCCAAACAGTAAGCTTATCCCCAGTAAAATTCTGGAAACTTACCCCCTCGCAGAACGCGAACGCGTCGTCCGGCCTGATTTAAAGAGTTATTTCCTTAACAGGATATAACTGGGTTATCCTCAGCCAAAAGCCACGGAAAGGTCGTCGTCAACGTAGTTCTTTTCTATCCCCAGCGAAGTCCATCAACACTTCCAACATAACAAGAATATCATCGGCAAGTTATCAACATTCAGCAAAGCATCTCTATCCCCACAGAGTATCGCTTCCCAGCATGATCATTAGAGTATCTTTTCTCCCCGCAGAATCTTCCATTTGCCAAGTTTATTCCTCAACGGAGTCATCTTCTCCTACCGGTATTCTTGCAGCTATCATCCCCAGCGGACGTAAAAGCTTATTCTCCAACATCAGCCCAGGATATGACTTCCCGGCATCCGTCAAGGACTTACATTCCTAGACGAAAGCATTCATAAAACATCACATACATCATTATAGCATGCATAACGCATCATATCATACAAATCTCATTTATGTTGAGAATATCATTGCTTGATCCATATCATGCATTGCATATGACTGACCTTTACCTTTCAGGAAAGATGTAGTTAAAATTCTAAAACATATTTCAAGGCCTTCTCTAGTCCAGCTAAATCGACTCCCAACAGATTTTTCTGATAAAGACTAAGTAGAAGTTATCCCAGATGGTTCCCTCTCCAACGGTGAGTGAGGCGATCATTCCTTTTTCAGATGTTTCCCTCTCCGACGATGAGTGTGAGGTGATAATCTCCTATGGTCCCCTCTCCGGCAAGTGCGTGAGGTGGTAATTCCTTTTTCAGATGTTTCCCTCTCCGACGATGAGTGTGAGGTGATAGTCTTCTATGGTCCCCTCTCCGGCAAGTGCGTGAGGTGGTAATTCCTTCTTCAGATGTTTCCCTCTCCAACGATGAGTGTGAGGTGATAGTCTCCTATGGTCCCCTCTCCGGCAAGTGCGTGAGGTGGTAATTCCTTCTTCAGATGTTTCCCTCTCCGACGATGAGTGTGAGGTGATAGTCTCCTATGGTCCCCTCTCCGGCAAGTGCGTGAGGTGGTAATTCCTTCTTCAGATGGTTCCCTCTCCAACGGTGAGTGAGGTGACAATTCCTTTTCCTATGATTCCCTCTCCAACGGTGAGTGAGGTGACAATTCCTTTTCCTATGATTCCCTCTCCAACGGTGAGTGAGGTGACAATTCCTTTTCCTATGATTCCCTCTCCGACGGCGAGTGAGGTGATTCCCTTTCAGATTATAAGTGCCTATGGTTCTCTTCCCGATACTGCAAAGATGGTAATTCCCGCCAAGAGTTTCTCAACGAGCGTTGTTGAAGTTAAAATCACCCAAGGTTCTCTTATCATTCATGCTAAGGCGGTAACCGTCTCTGGTTCATTCATCAGCGTTTGAAACTCCAGACTCAGCTCCTGTAACCAGTCAGGACACATCTATACCAAGCATCTAAAATCAGCTCCTGCAACGTGTCAGGTACTCATTTTTCTTTTGCAGGTAAGCAGGTTCTCGCTAAGGAATCTCTTACGCAATCAGCATCCAGATGGCATCTATAAGCCCATCATCCTATCCAGCAATCTTCAAATGGCATCTATAAGCCCATTCCTCCATCACTGCTACTATGTGAGCGCAAATTTCTGGGCACTCTAGTGTCCAATCATCTTCCACCCTCGGATTACGAAAGGCACGTCAGCCAATCTGCATCCTCAAGTCTAAGAAGATTGAACAGGGGCAACTGTTGTACCCCAAAATTTGCCCTCCCATATTCTTCAAGAAATTGCCAAGCCAAGCTGCAAAATTCACCAAGGGTTGTACAGCTCAACTGTCTCCTATACAGTCAAAACTAGGGTTTGGGTTCTGATCAAGAAAATGAAATTTTCAAAGGCCCAATCAAGTCTCATATGCTTACAAAGATGGTCAAGTATCCTCATATCAAGTTTCAAGGCATTCAGCTCAAAATTGCACAGTCAAAACCCTAAATTGCACTACAGTCAACTGTAGGGGCAAAATGGTCATCTGACAGTCAAAAGTTCAAATTTTTGGTCAACATATAATTTTGAAGCCACAAACATCATTTGATCAATGCTTGATCATGATTCTCAAAATTTGGCTCAGAAATCATCAAAGATGCAAAAGTTACTATATTTGGACAGCTGAAAAAGTCAACTGAAATTGACCAGGGCATAACTTTCACATGGATTATCAGAAAAATTCCATCCAAAGCTCATTTTGAAGAGAAAGACATTTCCTACAACTCATCTTCATACTTCAAGTCCAAGAAATGCTCTCACAAAAAGTTATCAATTTCAACATTATAGGTCATTTTCAAAAGTCAACAAAAAGGGACTTTAAGTCAAAGGCCATAACTTGATATTGGTAAATCAAAATGACATGGGACCAAAGGCATTGGTTAGAGGACTCAAAGACCTTTCCAAAATGTCCAATAACATGTGAAAAGCTTAAAAATTGAGCAAGTTATGCCTTGTGGAAATTGGGAAATTTTTAGGAATTTTGAAAAGTCAACATTGATGCAAATGATTCAAAATTGCTAATGGGCCCATTTTTCTTCCAAGATTCATCATTCCAAGCATGTGCACGACCACTTGGCCCAAAGGGAAGTATTTTCTCATTTTTTATTTATTTATTTGAATTTTTATTCATATTAATTCAATTAAATCAATTAAATATGTGGAAAATATCTAAATGAACCAAATGAATCTTTTTATACATGTCTTAGACTTGATATTTCGTGCTTAGCCAATTATGGAAAGATTTGGCTTGATTGAAACCTAATTGATACAAAAACCATGTGAAAAGATATGAAAAGGATTCTTAAGAAATCAAATATTGAAAACAATAAAAGCAATGGATTTTGATCAATCTTTTTAACCTAATTCATTCACTACATAACCAGGAACATAAACCTAATTGCATTAGACAAAAAGCTGCGCATAAGAGGCCATTACAAACTTGAAAAATTGCTAAAAAAAATCAAAAACTGAAATCAACTTTAGGAGGCGATTGAAAGCACAACAACGATCCCAATAGCTTCCTGAAACCTCACTGAACGTGCTCCAATCAAAAACAACAACAAAAACTCCAGGAATCGGTACCTAGAACCGGAACTGTGTCAAACAAATTGCATAATCATACATTCTATTCTATGCGTTATTTGTGAATTTTATTTGTTGATTCTTGTTCCTTGTGAAGTTCTAAAGCTAACCATGGTATTTAATTGAATTATTATGCATCGTATGTGATTTCGCCATAATCGATTTCTAGGGTTGCAGGTTTTTTGAATTAGGGATTTTCAGACCAAGCAAAATTAGGATTCCAGACCCATGCCATTCAAATCAGTACATCAAGACGAAGAGATCTTGACCCTCGCGATCAATTTAGTGACATCATAGCGCTAGTCGCTATTTTCTTGAAGCTAGCCTAAGACCACGCGTTTAAAACTGTTGCCATAGGCTTTTGTTTCAGAAAAAATAAAAAAAACAACGAAGAAGACAACCTCGTTGTCAAAACGTGATAGGCCGGTTTGAATTTCGCGCGTTTAACCACTAATGCGTTTGTTTTTTCTTTTTGTTATTTGTTTGTTATTAATATATCAAAGGTGTTCAACAGCTCAGCTGGCAGGCGTTGGTAGCGTTCACATCCAAGACCTGGGTTCGAGTCCCAGGTCTGAACAAATTCAATATTGTTTTTCTATACTAATTCCTATGCAGGTTCAGCCTTGAAGTACACCATACACCATCAGAAATCAGCATGCCACGTCCATCCCAGCATCAGATCAAGGGCCATAGATTGAAGAACACCATAAAGACAAGTCAACAAGCGCATACGTGGCCTGGAAAAGTCAGCGAATCTCATGCTTAATTGGGCCAGACTATTCCAAGTCACACCTCCATATTGGGGACCTCCACCCCCTGGGTTTGCAAATCTTCTTATTTTTTTTCTTTTATTTCATTTTGAACTATTATTTTATTTATTGTTTTAATTTAATTCATTTATTCTTACAATATAAAAAATACCCCAAAAAAAAATCAGAAAAAAAATAAAAACATAATAAATTAAATTAATTTAATTATTTTCATAAATAAATTAGCATGTAAATATTTAGTTTTTATTAGGATATAATTTCAATTTCTTCTAATAACAAAAATACAAAAAAATATGTAGAAATAGGTTTAGTTAATTTTATTCCTTTTTAATTTCCCTAATTTACAATAATAATATTTATTTTATTTATTTTCATAAATTAAAAAATGCATGTAAATTAACTTAGGTTTAAATTAGTTAAAACTCAATATTTTTTATAATAAGCTTAAAAACCATTAGAATTAGGGTTTGATGCTTCATTTTAATTTTTATTAATTATTTTTTCTATTAAATTTTAATAACCAAAAATACCAAAAAAACATTCTTTTTAATTCTTAATTTCAATTCCAGTATTAATAATATCTTGCAAAAGGGTCCAACACCCTCGTTCGTAATTTATTTAATTCGCACATTTGTTTTATTTCGCTTAATTCATTATGTATCTCTCCCAAAGCGTTGTAACTTATACTTTTCGCACTTTTATTTCCTTTGCTTTATTTATTTTCTGTCAAATCGGGTCCGGTTTAATTTTGGCGATGTGGACCCGCGCCATTTGTAATAGCTTTAGATTTACGTTTCCGCAAATATTTTAACTGTTAAATAAGCATGCAAGAATGAATGGCCTTAAAAATAAAATCAAGCGTAGATCACAATGAACTTGACAAAAGACAAATGCAAATGAAAACGACACACGAATCGCACACACCACCCCTAGGGTACGCCTCACTGTTGCCTTGCCTCGAAAGGTGATCGTCGAGTAGAGGACGTCTTAGTAAGTCCTCATGATCCGGGAACCTGGCATGAGGGTAGCTTCTAAGGTGTCTTCCCATTGCTCCGGTGATCACCATGTCCCTAAAACTCGAATTGACCCGAACACCTCCAACGGTGGTGCTACCTACCTCTCAATGGTGGGATGGCACTACTTTTAAGGACATTTACACGGACGAATTCCTTAGGGTAGGTAGGTTCTCAAGGATACTTTCTCTAATTTCAAACAAATCAAAATACTTTTCACACCAACACATTTTCAAAAGCTTTCAAAGCAAATTTTTCAAACACTCTGACGTACGAGTCGAACTGAAATTTTTCAAAGAAACTTTTTTAAACCCACATTGAAAAGCAAGCAAACATTTTGAAAACACATTGAGCAAGTATCTAAGAGCCCATGGATAACCATGGATAGAAAGGGTGCTAACACCTTCCCTTTCTATAACCTACCTCCCGAACCGAGAGCAATCTCTTTAAGGAATTTTTCTGTGCTTTTGTCCTTTCCATTTGGAGAAAATAAAAGACAGTGGCGACTCTTGCTTACTGCGACATTTCGCGAACCAGCGTTAAACAGTCAGTTCCAGATCCACCGATCACAGAACTGGCGACTCTGCTGGGGACACTTTATAAAGTGAGGTGTACCTTAGGACTAAGACCACTTGTGTTTTCCATTGTCTGAACTGTTTGCTTTATTATTGTGGGTATTGTCTCGGGAGTTTTATAGATCCTAACCCGGATCTGGGGATACCTTCTTAGAAAGTAGCAACAAGGCTGTGAGGGAACTGTGCGGGGTATACCGACATGGTTGAAACAGTCTGCTACGTTGATGTGGCACTTTGGTGTGTACCGGTAACCCTTGAGTTCAGTCAAGGAGAGTACGGGGCCTCCGCGTGGTGTCATGAAGCATCAACAGACCTTAGGTAGTGTTTGTAACTTAGTTGGTTATTCTGACGCAGATTATGCAGGTTGTAAAACTGATAGAAAAAGAACAAGTGGTACTTGTCACATCCTTGGAAATGCATTAGTATCATGGGCCTGCAAGAAACAAGCATGCGTTGCTCTTAGCACGGCCAAAGCAGAATATATTGCAGCGGGTAGTAGTTGCACTCAAATTTTATGGCTCAAACAACAACTTCGTGACTACAGACTCGATCTAGGATGCATTCCTCTACAGTGCGACAATACAAGTGCAATAAACATTACGAAGAATCCGGTCATGCATTCAAGAAACAAACAAATAGATATACGACATCATTTCCTTTGTGATCATGTACTTCAAGGAGATGTCGAGGTAACATTTGTAGATACTCATAATCAACTTGCCGATATCTTCACTAAACCTTTGGCAAGAGAACCGTTTTACAAGATTTGACGAGAGCTTGGCATTCTTGATGAACACAACATATAAGGTGATTTCTATCCTTATTATGATTTTATATACTTGTCTACTATTTTCTGTTGTCCTTGTTCAGTTATGCAACATTTTGTTTATTGTTAGATTTCTTTGTAATCGTTATGTTACTATGTCTATGAAAATTTGTGATGCATTGTTAATTAAGTTTTTTCAATATTGCTTTATTAGTGTCCATTTTTATTGCATCTTTCCCTTATTTTTGATAATGTCAAAGGGGGAGAAGGATGTGGCACTTTAAGCTTGTATATTTCCTTGTCTTAAATTTTTAAGGTACTCTTCAAACAAGATGAACAAATTCAAAGGATTCCAACCTTATCATACAAAGTGGGAGTTATACATCTTAGGGGGAGAAGTTTCTTTCCGGAAATTACAACGCATCAAGAAAGATCGTTTCTCATCATCAAAAAGGGGGAGAATGTAAAATCAAGCTACTTAAATGCACTTTTCTTTTGATGAAGACAACCCATGATTGACAAAGAAGGCAAAGATTATTGATCAAGCTAAAAGAATATGTGGATAAAGTCTTTAGTTCAAGCACTTAGCAAATTTCAAGGTATAATGATAATACTTACTTTAAACTTAAGACATAGATGCTCAATGGTCAAAAGAAATATTTTATATTGTCCAAATCTTTACTCAAGTCTTTCTAAGCTAAAAATCATTTTTCACTTGAGTGCAATCTATTTGCATATTATTGCAATGGATTGCATGCTTCAATTTTTCAAAACATTTGTTATTGTTTCTAAGTGCAATCGATTTTAATGTTTGTGCAATCGATTGCACTCAATCAATTTTTGCTACAGACTTCAAATGCAATCGATTTACACTCTTGTGCAATCGGTTACACACTCAAAATATTTGATTTTCTGGCTGTTAAAACCCCGTGCAATCGATTTACACAAAGGGTATAATCGATTGCATGCTACACGATTTTGAAAAATAGCAGCTTTACACATGCTTGTTCTTAACACCATTTCATGGAAACCTTTCACTCAATCTTGGAAATTGTTCATGATTCATTTACAGAACTTTATGTTTTTTAAAAAAGGTTCTATGAACATATAAATACTCATTTTCAAAATCATTTCAACACCTCTTCCAATTATATTTTCTGAATTTTCAAAAATCAAACTCAAGTTGTTATACATTTTCATACACAAGTTTTCTACACACTTTCACATATTGTTAACTAGAAAACTTTGAGCATTATATATCTTGAGTCATTTTATACTATTATCATCGGAAGAGGAGATAAATTCATTGATTAAATCACTCAAAGTGATCATTGCTACTCAAACTCACTCAAATCAAATATTGCTATATACTTGCTTATTTTTCAGGATTATTGGAAATAAGTTTAAGTGGTTTTATAAATCTTGTTTTTCCAGGATTGTTGGATACAAGTAAAGTCACTTTGAGAGGATTGTTCTCATTGTTGACATAGTGAAAATCCAAGAGGATTGTTCTTGGTCCAATAGGATTGTTCTTGGTTTTGGGTAGTTCTTGTTTAAGTTTTCCACAATAAGGAAATCTCTTTCATGTTGAAAGGGGACTGGAGTACTCTCGGACTGTGAGGGGAACCAGGATATATCGCTTGTGTCTCTTTATTTTCTGCACTTTACTCTTTCATAAACTCACCATAATTCAGAAAAATAATATCCATCATCACTAAAACCAGAAATTTTTAAAGTACCTAATTCACCCCCCCCCCCCTCTTAGG
Source organism: Vicia faba (assembly GCA_948472305.1). NCBI lineage: Eukaryota > Viridiplantae > Streptophyta > Magnoliopsida > Fabales > Fabaceae > Vicia > Vicia faba. The sequence goes on from CATIWC010002187.1 coordinate 293,487, forward strand.
CGCACTTCGTACTTACACATAGTCTTCAGTAGGCACTGATGCTGACAAGATAACTGGTGGTTGCTCGCACAACAGAGCTCTCCTTTTGAAAGGCAACAAAATATTCTTAACTCTTTCTTTGATCCACTCGACATAAGGAGGTATGGCAAGAGCAAGTTTTCTTCCCATGGACTCTTTGGTTCTTCTACGAATATGTGTCCATGCTTTCATTACTTCTAGCAGCAATTTTGGATTCGCTCCCTTCTCAAAATATGCCGTCTCTTCAGTTTCCAAATCATTGGGTTGATCATTCATGAAGTATCCTAATTTATCAGAATGCTAGAACAGAGTTATAGTTGATACACTCTCGAGTTCCTATGAGAGGTACATTGGGAAAGTTCCCACAGCGAATGATGACATCTGGACCTCCATCTGAGAGAAAACACCAACGGATGTCATGGGAAGTGAGTGCAACCATCCGCTCTCCCCATTTCAGGGAGTTCTTAGTATCCACAAATGGACCTTTCTTAGGAAGATGAAGCATGAACCAACAATACAACATTGGTACACAAATGTTAACAATCCCCTTTTTCGTACGCCTTGAAGATACAAATGGAAACTAGATCAATAAACTCCTTCTTGTTCTGAAAAAGGATTAGACCATAGATCATGACGGCTAGTTGTGCGTTAAAAGCGACCCAGTTCTTCTTATTCGCCGTCTTGAGCCTTTCTCTTCAAGAAAGCCAAGTCAAAACCATAAACATCCTCATTCAGCTTCCAATTGTCCTTTACTTCCTTCAAGCTCATATAAAGAGAACCGGCAATGAAAATCTCCTTTACCTTCTTAGGAGTACAGGCAAATGGCATACGATCATTAACTTCCAAACGCAACAGATGGGCATATTCTTCCAGAGTGGGAGCTAACTGATAATCTTGAAATGTAAAACATCTCAATCTTGAATCATAGAATTGTAAGAGTGTAACCAAAGCCTTCTGATCAACATCAACATCGAGTAACCACAACAGACTTCCATAAACTCTAATGAACTCGCTTCGATTATCATCAACCAGTAGTGTACTCAACCCCTTCAGAAGTGAAGCTTGGGAACTAGAGAACTTGTAACCATAGGTATGCCTGATGGCTTCCTTGCTGTTATCACTGGCGTCATCCATTTGGCGAAGACTAAACTCTTGAAATACCCTGGAATGATCATGCACATGATAGTTAGACATTTATTATTTGCATTTATTTTGGAAAAAATAAATATACTATGATGCAAGTGCGACGGTCATGGGATCAAGGTTTCCATGATACTGTTGTTGTGTTATACGGTCTCTTGAACACACCGAGAAAACAAAGATCAAAGGTCTGGAACATAACCATAAACCCTCGTGAATGTCAAACCAGAAACTCAGGAAAAAAAATCGGAGGGCCACATAGTCACCAACAAGATCACAACGGTCACCAACTGGACATAGTCACCAACATGTACCTAAAAAAATCAATCATCCCGCCCACTCACATGTATAAATAGATCAAGGAAGGTCATGGGTAATCATATTATTGGTCACTTCAAAATATCATCATCATGCACATCTGTGATGCTGATAATACCTCACTAAACCTTACTGACTGTGGCTTTCATGATCGGATGGTGATAGGCATACACCTATCGCCCGTCATGACTCCCAACTCTATTCCTAGTGTTCCTAATGGCATACACTCTGGCCTGGGTACTGGACCTTTTACCTCTTGTAACACCCAGCCATCAAAGAACACAGATCCAGCACAACAGCAGTATATGGCAAGAGATAAAATGCATGCACAAACATATGCAAGCAGTGTATATAAAGCTGTAAATAATTGGAAATAAATAAACACCCAAAGCAGTAAACAAACAAGAGCTAGGATTGACTCCGGGATGGACCAGCAATAGGTCTATCTGTCCCCAGTGAAGTCTCCAGCTGAAGGAATTGGACAAAACTCATCAAATAAAAATCAATGAAACCGCCGCCGAACATACATTTATCTCACGAAGGAGAAAAGGAAATATCGAAGAAAACCTAAAAGGGATAAATCACTGTCTTTCGACCGAGAAATTGGGTAAGGGAGTCGGTTACGCGAAGGGAAGGTATTATCACCCCATACGCCCATAGTACTCTACAGTATCCACTCTTGTTGTTTAGCTAAAGGGTCTGTAAGAATCTATATCTAAGCTGTACAAGGTATGTATGCAAAAAGAAAGAAAAAAAGTGTGGGTAAAAAATAAGTATTTACAAATTATGCTCAATTAGGCCCCACAAAATCCTCCGCCTACGTATCCCTTTTAAAGAATCATAACAGTCGTAGTTCGACTCAATAGTTTTGGTAGGTTTGTATTGTTTATCGAACAACATCAATCTCGCATTCTACCTGCAGCTCGACCTTTAGAGACTTACGCATATGGAGTAGAAAGGAATTAATGTGCTCAAAAATTGCCCGGAGGCGAATAATGCTATCATCGTGACTCGCAATAAGTAGACATAATGCAACTCGACCCTTGGGGAATCACGCGTCGTAGTGCGTAGAAGGACAACAACACATCCAGTTTGAAATTGAAAATCCAAAAGGCAAGAAAAAAAGAAGTTTGAATTTGTTTGTGTCTTTTACCTTGGCGAAAAGGTTTTGAGTTTATTAGAAGCATTTTAAAGATTTGCCAAGAAAGAGTGTATTTTATGCACATGCAAAGTGGGGAAAAAAGAAGAGTCTACAGGGAACTAACCTATTTTTAGCCTAGAATTATCATACCAAAATTGCCTTAAGGTTCGGACCAAAGTTTACTAGGAACCAACTCATCCGAGAAAGAACCATCCTAAGTGCTATTCGGAATAAACTCATCATCGAGAACAAACTGCAAGTCCTAAGGGAGCATGGCAAAGAGATAAGCGCATGAGAAAAATGACAAATGGAACAAACTCATCATCGAGAGTGAACCGAAACAAACGAGGGAACAAACCCATCATCGAGAGTGAACTGCGACACATAATATCCAAGTATTTCTTTTCTTCCTATGCTTATGCAATAATAATAAAGAGGGAGCAAACTCATCATCGAGAATGAACCAAACCAAGCCTCAAAGAGAACATCTCATCCGGGTATGAACCAGGCGCACAACATTATTATTCCTTTATTTGTATTTTTTACATAATCGTAAATGACAAAAAGTAAAGTAAGCTGAATCCACTTGGAAAAAACTCACCATCGAGAATCAATCCAAGACTAAGTACCGAACTCATCATCAAGAACGAAACCAAACAAGACATGCGAGAAAAATAAACACACGTGCATAATTGCCTATTCAAAGATAGGAATTTAAACAAACACAATTAGCATACAGAAAATGGTGTCTGGTACAGGATTTTAAACAGATACTTCGAGCACACGCTCTTTATTTCCTGCTTCCTACTTCACATGATTTCTATAAAACAATAAATTCCCCTACTATACATGATCTCTAGAAAGCGGTAAATGTAATATTACAATAAACGGCCTGAAACCGTACCAAACGGACAATAAAAATCCGTAAAGCAAACTCAATGCATGGCGAAAGCTCGGAGGGCGCCGCAAGCTAGCATCAACAACAAATAGCGTCAGAAGCATAAACAATATGTGCGAGCAAAACGTATCTGTCACCAAAGCAATTGGTATCCAATTTTCTTCTTAAAATATGCATATCTCACAAAATTTGTTAGTAGATAATAACAAAATAAAAATGCGATAGTAACAATTGGAAATATGCCCAAAAATGAAGTATGAATATGTGCAAGGTAAAATAAATAAGTCAAAAGTGCATAACATAGCATTCCAGACAGCAACCTCATATTCAAGACAAATAGGTGCAAAAACTGAATTAGAAACACCTAAACTTGTTACCGATATCAAAGAAATTGTTAAACAAATACAACAATGTATCAATCGCAAGTCAAAGCTCAATGCACATGTACAATGCAAATTCCAGACAGTATTACGCGCATTTTGAAATTTATCATGAATCGATTTGAAAATCAAAGCTTTATTCCGCTAATCTTGCATATTAGCATGTGTTGTACCCCAAAATTTTCCTTCTCATTTCTCAAGATATTTCCTATAAAGATCTTCAATTCCTCAAGTTTGCGCAAGTATCGACTAGGTCAAACAATTTTCCCAACACTGATACCTCAAATTAGGGTTTGGGTTTGTACAAAGGCAGTTGGATTTCTAATGTTTTGAATGACTTTCATGAATCATTATGGACCCTCGGGATTAGTTTTGTCAAGTTTCAAGTTTGGGATCACAATTTTCCAAGAAAGTCATTCAAATTACCAAAAGGGGCAAAATGGGCAAAATTAGGTTTTGACTGAAAAATGACCAAACTTTGATTTTTGACCTAATACCTGGCTTATTGGTTGGTTGGAAGCATGATCTCAAGGATCCGAGCACATCAATTTGACCTAATTGCATATTTAAATTCATCTCCTGAGATTAGTGGATTGATAGACAAATTCAGTCAACTGGTGAGAAAAGTCAATTGTACACTAAAAAGTCGAACTTAGACTTTTTGACCAAAGTTGAGTCCTAAAAATCATATTTCATCAAGACATCCCAAATATGAAATTTGATCATCAAAAATCAAGAAAGTCAAAAATCCAATTTTTGCAAGACTTGGAAATTTTTCTAAGTTAAGTTTATTGCTTCGTGACACCTTGTCACTACAATTCAAAATAGTTCAAGATGTTACAAACAATTCAAGTTATTACAAAGTGGAATTTTTGCAAGTTTACAAATCCTAAACTTTGTATTGCTTGGACTTTTTTCCTTTGATTCAAAACCTTGCCACAATGCTTTGTCTTTGATACAGTATTCATAAATTTCTCCACAAGCCAAACTTGTTTCATGCTACAAACTATGTTGTCCAAGTTATTGCTAAACAAAAAAATGATATGATACTTCTATACATTGCCACAACACTCCAAACCCCTTCTCATTTTCTATCCTACAAAACTTTGTGCCATGTTGCACCACAAACCTGTCACAAAACCTGCATTGATGTCCTATACAATCCAAAATATGTCCACAAAACCAGTCAAAAATTGCTTTATGCAGTCTGCTCCAACCTGCATCATAACAGCCACAAAATTGCACCAAAATGACAAAATAAGATTGTGTGGAAAAATTATCAAAGCAGTAGGCAAAAACAGTTCAAAATAACTTATTTTGTTTCCCTCCTAAACCTCAGTCAAGAAGCTACAAAAGGGACGGTTTCATAAGACATAGAAAAAACTTTGGGAGAGAAAAAGAGAGAGGAGAAAAAATAGAACTTTTGTTAAACTATGCTCATTCATAAAAACCATCTCATTTCATAAAACTCAGTTCATCCATAAAAAATTTGCTAATCTTCAACTCTGTTTTCACTCACAAAAACAGAAAAATCCTCAATTCATTGTTGTACAACCTTGCAAACTTTCCCCTAAACCAACTACCCAAACACCTCATATACATCACATGGAGATTATTCTAACATAAGAACAGTTTCTGTAACACCTTTATCATCACCTTCCAAGCATAAACAAAAAAACAGTACTTTACACCTTTGACTGGGTTAGAGCGATTCTGGAACTTGGTTACACAGAGCAAGGATTGGAGTAGCTCTAAAGAGGAGTTCGGTTATTCATCACTTTGCATCCGGAATACGTATTCTAAAGTTTCACTTCAAGAGGTATATTTTTCTTCAAACTGTAATATCTTTTTCCATACATCATTTTCTGTTTGTGTCCAAAAGATATGTAAAAGATAAATCAAAAAGGGAAAACTCAGTAAAAAAGAGCCAAGACAGGGGCTGACACGGGTGTCCGTGTCACACGACACGGCTGTGTCAGCTCCTCTGTTTGAAAAAATCTCACAAAAATGCAGGTCGGGGGCTGACACGGTGCCCGCGTCACAGGACACGGCCGTGTCAGCCATACTGGAACTTTACGCTAACAAAAATACAGGTCAGGAGCTGACACGGGTGCTCGTGTCACTGGACACGGTCTGTGTCAGTTTAGATGGTACAGAAAAGGAAAAAATGCGCATGGACCATTACAGAAGCTGACACGGGTGCCCGTGTCATAGGACACGGCCCGTGTTAGACCAGACAGCATAAATTTTGCTTTTTCTTTTGATCTTTTGCTTTTATTTTCATTCAATTTGGTTGTAATAATTAGGAATTTTATTTTTTGCAACCCCCACTTGTACACTTATATACCCCAACCCTCAAAAAGCATGTAATAGCGTATGACCTTTATTTTCCGCATTTTTTCTTTCATAAATGTTAGTAATTAGAGTGTATGGTAAGATAAAACTAACAAGTAGACCACCCTAATCAAAGACTAAACACATGCAATCAAACACACCATTCACACATGCACCTCTAGGGTAATCTCACTTTGTTGCCTCGGAAAATAGTCATGTCCCTCGAATGGGGGACGCTTTAGCATAGACCATCCGATAAAAAAAGGATCGTAGTCCCTCGATTACCCTCGATGTTGCCTTTGGTAAAACGATCTAGTCCCTTACGAAAAATTGCTAAAGCGTCTCATAAGTTGCCTTCTATGACTGTAGAAACGTCCCGTGCCTGTCCCTTCACATCCAACGATGGGGCTTCTTACCAAATCAATGGTAAGATAGCAACATCTAAAGGAGGAAGAAAATAACATCTAAGACCTTTCGAGTAGGTAGATTCGCTCCTAGTTGTTCGCTTGCTCGCGACAAAAACATTTTTACACCAACACTTTGATCTTGAAACATTTTCAAAAGAAAAAACACTTTGTATACGTTCTTATAGAGACGAGAACCTTTACAAAACATCTTTTCAAAATCACTTTCGAAAACACACTACACAAACACTTCTTTGAACTATTTTTCGAAACAACACTTTGTACGCGTTCTTATAGAAACGAGAACCATTACAAAGACATTTTCAAAATACTTTCAAGAACCACACCACAAGCACACTGTCAAACAAAAGCAAGTGATCTAGCGAGTAACTAAGAGCCCGTAGATAACTACGGATGAAAAGGGTGCTAATACCTTCCCTTTTCATAATCTACCCCCCGAACCCGAGAAATAATCTCGAAAGGTCTTTCCTGTGCTTTTTTACCTTTCCTTTTGAATAAAAGAAAATCGGTGGCGACTCTTGCTATCCGCACAATTGTGATCAAACGCAAACATCGGAGTCAGTTCTTCCACCGTATCACAGAACTGGCGACTCTGCTGGGGAAAATTCTAAAAGTGGGGTTACCTTAGGGTTAGATCATATTTACTTGCTTACATTGTTTGACTTGTTTGATTTACATTATGGTTCTTTTTTTGGGTTTGAATCCACTACCCGAATTTGGGATACATTATAGGTAACTAGAAATACGTTGTGGAAACTGTGCGGGGTATATCGACATGGTCTAAGCAATAGCTACGTTAGTGCGACATAATTGTGGGTATCGGTAGCCTTTGAGTTAATCAAAGAGAATACAGCGCCGCTGAGTGATGTCATGAAGCACTAATGAACTTTTAGAACCTTTACTTGACCAACTTGGCCTTTAGGATGTAGTGAGATGACCGGCTTTGGTGCAGTCCGAAGTTAGTAGATACTCGATACTACACTCATTGAGGTTTGGTTTCTTGGGATATTTCGGTCGCCATTAAAGAGGCTTGTGCTGAAATAATGACTAAGGAAATAAACAAGTGATATTGAGCTCCTTAGAACCCAGTTACTATTACAAGGACAGGTTTGAGCCAACTAAACTTCAAGAGGGTACTTACCTATAAGACTCCATGCAAGCCTAAACCTAAGGAATTGTTTGTTTTGTTTGTATATTCATACTTGTACATAACATCATGAACATCATAACATCATACACACTCACTAACCATTTCAAGGATTATTGGATTTATCTTTGTTCTTGTTTTGTAGGACATGGATTCTCTTTGCAGGAAAACTATCCAAGTCAACCTTGTAAGGATCCATCCACAACTTAAGGAGCTAGCTTCAAGGATTCCTGAAAATTATCCATTCACCGAGAGACATGGTCGCCTACTCAACTTGGTTACCTCCAACATAGATGAGGACATGATGAAGGTGCTCTTTCAGTTCTTTGATCCTTTACACCATTGCTTCATGTTTCCCGATTATCAACGTGTGCCAACTTTGGAAGAATTATCCCAACTCCTGAGGATTCCCATTCTCAATCAACTACATTTCGACAGTACATAAAGAGACCCAAAGCCAGAAGAGATTGCTCAAGCTCTACACTTGCACTCATCTGATGTCACAACTCATTGGCAAACAAGGAGTGGTGTCAAATGTTTCCTGGCAAAGTTCTTGTTTGAGAAGGCCCAAAGCTGTTGGAATTCCTTAGATCTACAAGCCTTTGAGGAAATTGTGGCTCTCCTCATCTATGGGATGGTTTTGTTTCCAAAGCCTGACCAACTCATAGATGTAAACGCCATCAAAATCATCATATCCCGCAACCCGGTGCCTACATTGATAGGAGACATCCTACACTCTTTTCACACTCGCACAATGAGGAAAATGGGTTTCCTTATGCGTTGCACTCCTCTCTTGTCAAGATGCTTTATTTCACATCTTCCCCAATCTGTATTAAAGAATGATCAAGGTTCAAGGTGGTCACAAAAGTTGATGACACTCAAACATTCAGACATTCATTGGTGCTCCCGATCCATGGAGAATGTTACTATTGTCGACCGTTGTGGAGAATTTCCTAATGTCCCTTTACTTGGAATTAGGGGAGGTATCACTTACAACCCCCTGCTTAGCCTTAAGACAGTTTAACTACGACAACGACGATCAAGGTCTTCACCAGAGATTTATCCGAGCTTGGAGGATGTTGAACAAGGTAGATAGCAAGACTTTGGGGCATAAAAATTCATTCCTCTTGAGCCTTACCTTAAATGGATACGAACTCGTGCTCAGACTCTTATGATGCCTTATCCCTCCATTCTCCCAGTAATTATTGAGCCTGTCATGGAAGGAGATATTCCATACACAACCCTACATCCTGACATGCCCACCTCTCTTGAAGACCTACAAAGAGATTAGATACAACTCAAGGGGGAGAGAGATACCTTCGAATCCCAATTCTATGCAAGCGAGAAGAAAGTTTTGGAACTCACTAGGATACTTCATGAGGAGAGAAACTTGAATGCCTACATCACACCAAAAAGGATGCGTACTACCTTTTTATGTTAGAGTTTTTGTATTATTTTGCCCAAGAAGGCATTGATGTACTCAAAGCCTTAATTTATTAATATAACGTGTGTTTCCTTTTTGTCTATAACGAATTTGAATCTTTAAGATCCTTGAAATCATTGCATACGTATTTACCATTCATCATACCATAAGCAGGTTTCTTGCAACAAGTCTCCTCATCTCTTTACTGTTTATTTCAATAAGATGGATCTTGAGCAAACAGTGAAGGACCTCCAAGCTCAAAATGCACAGTTTCAACAGATGTTTTTAACTCTATCCAAAGGGCAAGAAGAGTTGAAGACCTTGCTAGTTGAGGAGAAGAAAAAGAAGATGGAGAAGATAACTGTAGTTCTAAACATGGGAAGAAGATTCCAAGGGCAGGCAAGAAGGGCCTTAGACTTTGCAACGACATCCAGTGAGAAAGACAACCAAGATGGGATAGGGAAAGAAATAGTTATCCAGTCAGAAGAGGAAGAGGAAGAGGAAGAAGAAGACTATTCTAAAGTACAATACCCGCCAGCTGATGACAAGTATAAACATCTCGAAGAGCGGTTGAGTGCAATGGAAATCCAAAAAGTGCCTGGCTTGGACTTTGAGGAGTTGGGGTTAGTATCGGGAATTGTCATTCCTCCAAAATTCAAAGCACCTGTGTTCGCAAAATATGACGGAGTTTCATGTCCTAAAATGCATCTCTAGTCCTATGTGAGGAAGATCCAGCCTCATACCGCTGATAAAGACTTATGGGTACACTTCTTCCAAGACAGTCTGTCTGGAACTCAACTTGATTGGTTTTATCAGTTAAAAAGAGCCAATGTTCATAACTGGGAAGATCTTGCTGCAGCCTTTTACAAACAATATCAATACAATGCTGATCTGGCACCTATCCGTACTCAACTCTAGAGTATGGCCATGGTTTCAAGTGAAGGCTTCAAGGACTATGCGCAAAAATGGAGAGACTTAGCTGGAAGAGTTCAACCTCCCCTATCTGAAAGAGAGTTAGTTGATATGTTCTTGGGCACCTTGTCCGGACCTTTCTTCAATCACTTAACTGGAAGTTCATCGAAAGGTTTTACCAAACTGATTTTGACTGGAGAAAGGGTAGAAGCCGGGATAAAAAGTGGAAAGATTCAAAAAGATGCATCCTCTGCTGCTATAAGGAAGCCATTCATCGGAAAGAAGGAAGTGGTTACTATATATCCTCAGAGAAATCAAGATAGGGCCAAACGCCATCCAATGGTGGGGGGCTGTTATGATACCTAAACTTGCGCCTGATCAGCAAATGAACAACCAACCAAGGATGGAAATACCAGTCAGACAATTCACCAGAATTAATATGACCCTATCTCAAGTATTACCACATCTATTAAGATCCAACTTGGTGACTTTGAAAGAACCTCCAAAGAACCCTAACACAATATCTCCTCACTATCATCCCAATGCCCGTTGTGCATACCACTCTGAAAGTCCCGGCCACGACATTAATAATTGTTGGGCTCTAAAGAACAAAATATAAGACCTCATTGAAGCCAAAGAGATTGAATTCGATGCACCCGAAAAGCCAAATGTCATTTCTGCCCATATGCCCAAACATGGCCATAATACCAACGCCGTTGAGGAAGATATGTCTGTTACTTCAGTTGATGAGCTTATGACCTCGCTCATGACTATTAAAGTGAACTTGTTGAATGCCGGTGTTTTCCCGGGTTGTGATGAAGGCTGTCATTTCTGTTTGTCCTCACCAACCAGTTGTCCTTTGTTGAAAGCAGGAGTTCAATGCCTAATCGATAACAAGGAAATTTTGTTTGAAAAGACTTCTGTTCCACCTGTTCCTTTTAATGATGTTTCTATCATTACCATTTCTGCCAATTCTTCCAGGGTCTCCACCAAAAGACCCGTTAGAATTACATTAGTTCCAAAAGTAACCCCTTTGATAATTACAATGCCTGGACCAGTCCCGTATTCGTCAGACAAAACCATACCATGGAATTATGGAGGGTGTGTCTACTACCAGGTATCAAGCAAGATTGGCCAGCTGCCGAAGATTCCAGTTCCGAGAAAGTTAACTCCGATATCAGTAATATTGCAGGAACTAGCAAGATTACCCGAAGCGGAAGGATATTCTCTCCAAAAACTGCTCCCCCAAAAGCAGTTTCTGGACCCGTAATCATTCTTGTTGTTGTTGCTCCTCCGAAGGCTATTCCCAGTCCTACAATCATCTCCACCAATACTCCAACTGACAAAGTTGTTACAATCCCTGCTATCACTCCTACTGACATTCCTGCTGCCGAGTTAACCGAGACTCGAGGTAAAAGTATTATGATTGAGCCTATCAAGATGAAGACACAATCGTTGGCTATCCCTGAGACCTCCCAGAAAGAGATGGAGGAAATCCTAAAGATCATAAAAATAAGCGACTATGATGTAGTTGAGCAACTGGGGAAAACTCCATCCAAAATTTCCATGATGGCTTTACTACTGTGTTCCGAGGTGCATGCAAAGGCCTTGGTAAAATTTCTGAAAACTGCCCATGTACCCCAAGAAACATTTGTCGATCAGTTCCAAGACTGCGTAGCCAGCTTGACTGCAGATAATGGTCTAGGTTTTTCGGATGTTGATTTAACTCCAAGAGGAAGGAAGCATAATGAGGCATTGCATGTCGCAGTGGAATGCAGGGGCATAACCTTGGCTCATGTCTTGGTGGACACTGGCTCATCTCTGAATGTATTGCCTAAAAAGGCTCTTGATAGGCTTGACTGTGAAGGATTGACATTGAAACCAAGAAATATAGTAGTGAGGGCTTTTGACGGCTCGAAAAGGATGGTGCATGGGGAAGTGGATATCCCCATAAAGGTTGGAACCCAAACATTTGATTCAACTTTTTATGTAATGGATATTCGCCCTTCATACTCCTGCTTGCTAGGCCGACCATGGATTCACAATGTTGGCACTGTTACTTATACGTTGCACCAAATGCTGAAGTATCCAATTCAAGGGAAGATTATCACCGTTCATGGAGAAGAAGAGTATATGATCAACCATCTCAATTCCTTCAGATATGTGGAATTAGATGGTGAATTCATTGAAACTCCATTCCAACACTTTGAAGAAGTCACGCAACATGTGGCAGTGACCAAGGTTATTCCCAATATCACAAGGCCTCCACTCAGGATGTCATCTTTGAAGGATGCAAAAGCAGTGATAGAAGAAGGTGGGTGCACTATTTGGGGACAACTCCCAGATATCCCATACAAGTCTGACAAGTTTGGCCGGGGTTTCACTTCAGGTGCTCAAAAGACTGTACGCCACGCTCGTGCTGGAGGACCACCCCTGAAGATCAGCAACCGCAAAGTCAATGCGATAGAGGATGATGAAGATGGTTACAACCTGGAAGATTGGATCTTCCCAACTGTCAGTGGAGGGCTCAGCAACTAGAAGGCTAGAGATTTTGTCCCGATCACTTTTATCCCACAATAATTTATCTTTAAATTTTGTTGGATCTGTAATATTAAAACAATTCAGACTCTTAAAACCTTGTGTCTTACCCGAGGCACAATGGTCCATTTGTAAGGGTTATTATCTCATTTCCAAATGACATCAATGAATCATGGGCGTTTTGTATAAAAAATATGTGCTTATTGTTTTTCTTTTTACATTTTCATTTCTTTTAAAGATAGATATACCCTTACACACACTCACACTTACAATTCAGATCTACATCCATTCTGGATCCCATGGGTAATGGTTCTGCTATGGCCTTTTGTGACTCTGAAAATCTAATCTACCAAGCCGAATACGAAGGTGAGGAAGATTGTGAAGTACCAGGGGAACTTGCCAGACTACTACAGCAAGAAGAGAGAACCATTCAACCCCACGAGGAACCCGTGGATACAATCAACCTAGGTACCGAGGAAGACAACAGAGAAGTCAAGGTGGGTGCCAACCTGTAACCCAGTGTCAAAGAGAGTCTGGTTCATTTGCTGCACGATTATGTCGAGGTCTTTGCATGGTCGTATAAAGACATGCCAGGATTTGATGCAGATATTGTGGTACATCGTCTACCTACAAAATAGGATTGTCCATCAGTAAAATAAAAGGTCTGTCGAATGCGACCAGATATGTCAGAGAAAATTAAAGCAGAAGTCATGAAACAATTTAATGTTGGATTCTTGGCCGTCACCTCTTATCCGCAATGGGTTGCCAATGTTGTTCCCATGCCCAAAAGGGACGGCAAGGTACGAATGTGCATGGACTACAAAGATTTGAATAGGGCAAGCCCTAAGGATGATTTCCCACTTCCCCACATTGACATCCTAGTTGACAATACGAAACAGCACAAAGTGTTTTCCTTCATGGACGGTTTCTCAGGTTACAACCAAATCAAAATGGCACTTGAGGACATGGAGAAAACAACCTTTGTCACCCAGTGGGGCATATTCTGCTACAAGGTTATGCCATTCGGACTGAAGAATGCAGGGGCAACCTATCAGCGTGCCATGGTAGCTCTATTTCACGACATGGTACATCATGAAATAGAGGTCTATCTAGACGACATGATAGCTAGATCTCAAACAGAAGAAGAGCATCTTGATCATTTACAAAAACTGTTTGAGAGACTAAAGAAGTACAAGCTGAGGTTGAATCCCAATAAATGCACGTTTGGAGTAAGGTATGGAAAACTCCTAGGCTTTGTCGTCAACAATAAAGGTATTGAGGTGGATCCCGCCAAGGTAAAAGCGATACAAGAGATGCCTGTTCCTCGTACTGAGAAGGAAGTCAGAGGATTCTTGGGATGTTTGAACTACATTGCCAGATTCATTTCTTACCTGACAGCTACTTGTGAATCAATCTTTAAACTACTAAAGAAAGATCAAGTAGTCAAATGGAATAACGAATGCCAAACTGCTTTCGACAAAATCAAAGAGTACCTGCAAGAGCCTCATGTTTTAATTCCACCAGTCGAGGGAAGACCATTGATCATGTATCTGACCGTTTTGGAAAATTCAATGGGGTGTGTGTTGGGGCAGCATGACGAGTTTGGTCGAAAAGAGCACGTTATTTATTACCTGAGCAAAAAGTTTACCGACTTTGAAACAAGATATTCACTGCTCGAGAAAACTTGTTGCGCTCTGGCATGGGCTGCTCGCTGACTAAGACAGTATATTCTGACCCATACTACCTTGTTGATATCTAAGATGGATCCAATAAAATACATCTTCGAGAAACCTGCTCTCTCTGGGAGGATAGCAAGATGGCAGATGATCCTGACAGAATATGACATACAGTATACTACCCAAAAAGCAATAAAGGGTAGTGTACTAGCTGATCACCTTGCTCACCAAGCTGTGGAAGACTACCAGTCCATGAATTTCGAATTCCCGGATGAGGACATCATGATGGTAAACAACTGTGAAGAATTCAGGCCATATGACGGACCTGAACAAGGATCCCGATGGATCCTGGTTTTTGATGGGGCATCTAACGCTCTCGGCAATGGTATTGGTGTTGTACTCATATCTCCTAAAGGATGTCATACTCCTTTTATGGCAAGACTCTGCTTCAATTGTACAAATAACATGGTGGAATACGAAGCATGCATCTTTGGTCTCAAAGCTGCCATAGACTTGGGGATCAAATATTTGAATGTATTCGGAGATTCAGCTTTGGTTATCAGCCAGGTCAAAGGGGAATGGGACACCAAACACCTTAACCTTATCCCTTACAAAGAACATGTTTTGACATTACTCCCACATTTTGAGGAGATTAACTTCGAGCACTTCCCGCGAGAAGAAAATCAGCTAGCAGACGCACTAGCCACAATGTCATCTATGTTTAAACTTAAATGGGATAACGAGGCTCCCCAGGTCACCATTGAACGAATGGATGAACCAGCACACTGTCACGAGATTAACACTGAAGAAGTAGTGGACCAGCCTTGGTTTCACGAAGTCAAGAGGTATCTCGAGACTCAAGAATATCCAGAAGAAGCTTCAGTCAATGATAAGAAGTTCTTAAGGAGATTCTCTGCTAAATTCTTCCTTAGTAATGGCATTCTTTACAAACGTAACCATGACTCTGTGTTACTTCGGTGTGTAGACAAGGTTGAAGCTGAAGGATCATGGCTGAATTACATGAAGGCACTTTTGGCACCCATTCCAACGGGTATACGATGGCATAGAAAATCCTACCGGCAGGCTATTATTGATCTACCATTGAAGCAGATTAGTATCAACACTCTCGAACTTGCCATAAGTGTCAGATCTATGCTGACAAGGTGCACGTACCTCCGGTTCCTCTGAATGTCTTGACAGATCCTTGGCCCTTTGTTATGTGGGGAATTGATATGATTGGGGAAATCAAACCAACAGCCTCCAATGGACACGGCTTCATCTTAGTGGCCATTGACTATTTTACAAAGTGGGTGGAGGCGGCTTCTTTCGCTTCCGTTACCAAGAATGTTGTCGCTCGGTTCGTCAAGCAGAATCTCATATGTCGCTACGGTATCCCGGAGAGGATCATTACAGATAATGGTACGAACCTGAACAATACTATGATCACCGCCCTATGCGAGCAGTTCAAGATCCAGCATCACAATTCTTCTCCTTACCGGCCGAAGATGAATGGTGTTGTCGAAGCCGCAAATAAAAACATTAAAAAGATCATACAGAAAATGACAATCACATACAAAGACCGACATGAGATGTTATCATTCGCTCTCCACGGATATCGTACCATAGGACGCACATCAACCGGGGCAACACCCTATTCTCTAGTATAGGGCATGGAGGTTGTCTTGCCTATTGAGGTTCAGATCCCCTCTCTAAGAATTATGAAGGATGCAGAGCTGAATGAAGAAGATTGGATCCAGACTCAACTTGATCAACTAAACTTAATTGATGAGAAAAGGCTTATTGTTGTCTGCCATGGTCAGATGTATCAAAAACGGGTGATCAAAGCTTTCAACAAAAAAGTCAGACGCCAAGTGTATCAAGTTGGGGATCTGGTGATCAAACGTATCATATTGCCGCAAGGTGATCCCTGAAGCAAATGGACTCCTACATACGAAGTACCATTTGTAATCAAAAACATATTCTCTGGTGGCGCAATGATCTTGACCACCATGGATGGTGATGACTTACCACACCCTGCGAACACAGACATAGTCAAAAGATACTACACATAAGAGACCCACTAGGTTGACATACCTAGGCAAAACAAGGGCATCCCGGTGAACCAAAGAGGTTCGAGCAAAAATTAGGGATAAAAACAAAAAAAAAATTGTACACCCGGCAAGCTGAAAACCCGAAAGGGCGGCTTGGGCAAAAAAGGGTATCCCGGTGGACTGAAAACCCGAAAGGGAAGTCCAGGAAAAAGTTAGGGAATTAAAGCGTATGACTATGTCTCATTGGATCACCTTACGTACAGTCTAAACTCGACGGTTATGATCAATTCAATCAGCTTCGGACCAGGCAACAGATAGACAAGATGCTCAGAGACACGAAGGCTATAGCAAAATGGGAACCCCTTGGGATTATTACACATAGATATCTTTTCTTTGTATTAAAATTTTCATTTTTTTACGAATGAATTCTCTTACTAGAATGTTTGTCTCATTGTACAAAAATACTTACTCAAAGTCAATACAAAGATATCCCTTTGAAAGTGCAAAACTATCTATTTTTCTTTACTCTATTTTGTTGTTTACAAAAACGTCCAATGATTCATTGTTGAACATATGCATTTGAACATAATTACTGTTTACAAATAAATAAAATAGAAAGACAATCACTGATGGCTTTAAGGGGTATGGAAATCTCTCTATACTCTAAATCCCTACAGTATGAAGTTTAATCCCCAGCGGAACAAGGCTTTCTGCTATCAATCCCCGGTAGAAATCATCCAATTTCTCCAAATTCCCCAAGCATATTTTTTCAAGCAGTACACGGCATTCCCCTAACAACAAAATTTATTTCTCTAAGTGGAGATTCATCAACACTTCAACTTCACAACATGAAGACTCACACACATATTCTCAGCAGTAGTCAGGGATTTATTTTCCCCAAATCCAACAAACAGCGCAACATATTAGCTCACATGCGCATGCATTGCATCCATATATCATAAACATTGATAACACAAATGCATCATACCATGCATTTCATACAACATGACTTTGCATTTTAGCTAACATTTTACCCTTTTCAGGATAAGGTTAACAGTTACCATTGACAATGTTCAAATTTTTCAGATACAGTTCAGATACGCTCTAGACACGGACACCATTCTAATACTCATTCAGATTCATCTTTCAGATACGCTCCCGACATGGATGCCATTCTGATGCTCATTCCGATTCACTCTCAGATACAGTTCAGATACGCTCTAGACACGGATGGGATTCTGATACTCATTCAGACGCAATTCTCAAGATACAGTTCAGATACGCTCCAGACACGGGCGCCATTCTGATACTCATTCAGATTCAAATTTCAGATACAGTTTAGTCACGCTCCCGACATGTATGCCATTCTGATGCTCATTCCGATTCAGCTCTCAGATACAGTTCAGATATGCTCCAGACACGGATGCCATTCTGATACTCATTTAGACGCAATTCTCGAGATACAGTTCAGATACGCTCCACACACGGATGTCATCCTGACACTCATTCAAAATTCAACTTTCAGATACAGTACAGATACGCTCCACACACGGACGCCATTCGGATACTCATTCTTTCAGCTTACAAATTACAATTCAACAATCACTCCTGGATGGCATCTACAAGCCCATATCCTACAACTTTCTAGAACCTCTCCAAATGGCATCTTTAAGCCCATTCCATCTACCATCACATCACCGAGTGCAAATTCTGGGCACTCTAGTGTCCAATCATCTTCCACCTTTGAGTCACGAATGGCAAAACATGTCAATCTAACTCTTCAGGCTTAAGAAGATTGAACAGGGGTAGCTGTTGTACTCCAAAATTTACCCTCTAATTTCTCAAGATATTTCCTATAAAGATCTTCAATGCCTCAAGTTTGCGCAAGTATCGACTAGGTCAAACAATTTTCCCAACACTGATACCTCAAATTAGGGTTTGGGTTTGTACAAAGGCAGATGGATTTCTAATGTTTCGAATGACTTTCATGAATCATTATGGACCCTCAGGATTATTTTTGTCAAGTTTCAAGTTTGGGATCACAATTTTCAAATAAAGTCATTCAAATTACCAAAAGGGGCAAAATGGGAAAATTAGGGTTTTGATTGAAAAATGACCGAACTTTGATTTTTGACCTAATACCTGGATTATTGGTTGGAAGCATGATCTCAAGGATATGAGCGCGTCATTTTGACCTAATTTCATATTTCAATTCATCTCCTGAGATTAGTGGATTGATAGTCAAATTCAGTCAACTGGTGAGAAAAGTCAATTGTACACTAAAAAGTCGAACTTTAACTTTTTGACCAAAGTTGAGTCCCAAAAATCATATTTCATCAAGACATCCAAAATATGAAATTTGATCATCAAAAATCAAGAAAGTCAAAAATCCAATTTTTGCAAGACTTGGAAATTTTTCTAAGTTAAGTTCATTGCTTCATGACACCTTGTCACTACAATTCAAAATAGTTCAAAATGTTACAAATAATTCAAGTTATTACAAAGTGGTATTTTTGAAAGTTTACAAATCCTAAACTTTGTATGGCTTGGACTTTTTTCCTTTGATTCAAAACCTTGCCACAATGCTTTGTCTTTGATACAATATGCATAAATTGCTCCAAAAACCAAACTTGTTTCATGCTACAAACTATGTTGTCCAAGTTATTGCTGAACAAAAAATGATATGCTACTTTTATACATTGCCATAACACTCCAAACCCCTGCTCATTTGCTATCCTATAAAACCTTGTGCCATGCTGCACCACAAACCATTTAAAACCTGTATTGTTGTCCTATACAATCCAAAATTTGTCAACAAAACCAGTCAAAAACTGCTCTATGCAGTCTGCTCCAACCTACATCATAACAGCCACAAAATTGCACCAAAATGGAAAAAGAAAATTGTTTGGAAAAATAATCAAAGCAGTAGGAAAAACAGTTCAAAATAACTTATTTTGTTTCCCTCTTAAACCTCAGTCAAGAAGCTACAAAAGGGACGGTTTCATAAGATATAGAATAATAATTGGGAGAGAAAAAGAGAGAGAAGAAAAAATATAACTTTTGTTAAACTCTGCTCATTCATAAAACCCAGTTCATTTCATAAAACTCAGTTCATCCATAAAAACTTTGCTCATCTTCAACTCTGTTTTCACTCACAAAAATAGAAAAACCCTCAATCCATTGTTGTATAACCTTGCAAACTTTCCCCTAAACCAACTACCCAAACACCTCATATACATCACATAGAGATTATTCTAACATAAAAACAGTTTTTGTAACACCTTTATCATCACCTTCCAAGCATAAACAAAAAAACAGTACTTTATACCTTTGACTGGGTTGGAGCGATTCTGGAACTTGGTAACACAGAGCAAGGATTGGAGTATCTCTAAAGAAGAGTTCGGTCATTCATCACTTTTCATCCGGAGATATCCATATGTATTCTAAATTTTCGCTTCAAGAGGTATATTTTTCTTCAAACTGTAATATCTTTTTCCATACATCATTTTCTGTTTGTGTCCAAAAGATATGTAAAAGATAAATCAAAAAGGGAAAACTCAATAAAAAAGAGCCAAAACAGGGGCTGACACGGATTCCCGTGTCACACGACACGACCATGTCAGCTCCTCTGTTTGAAAAAATCTCACAAAAATGCAGGTCAGGGGCTGACACGGGTGCCTGTGTCACAGTACACGGCCGTGTCAGCCATACTGGAACTTTACGCTAATAAAAATGCAGGTCAGGAGCTGACACGGGTTCCCGTGTCACTGGACATGGCCCGTGTCAGTTTAAGTAGTACAGAAAACGAAAAAAAATGCGCATGGACCACTACATAAGCTGACACGGGTGCCCGTGTCATAGGACACGACCCGTGTCAGACCAGACAGCATAAATTTTGATTTTTCTTTTGATCTTTTGCTTTTATTTTCATTCAATTTGGTTGTAATAATTAGGAATTTTATTTTTTACAACCCCCACTTGTACACTTATATACTCCATCCCTCAAAAAGCATGTAATAGCGTAAGACCTTTATTTTCCGCATTTTTGCTTTCATAAATGTTAGTAATTAGAATGTATGGTAAGATAAAACTAACAAGTAGACCACCCTAATCAAAGATTAAATGCATGCAATCAAACACACCATTCACACATACACCTCTAAGGTAATCTCGCTTTGTTGGTTCGGAAAACAGTCATGTCCCTCGAATAGGGGGCGCTTTAGCAAAGACCATCCGATAAAAAAAGGACCGTAGTCCCTCGATGTTGCCTTCGGTAAAACGATCTAGTCCCTTACGAAAAATTGCTAAAGCGTCTCATAAGTTGCCTTCTATGACTGTACAAACGTCTCGCACCTGTCCCATCACATCCAACGATGGGGATTCTTACCAAATCAATGGTAAGATAGCAACATCTAAAGGAGGAAGAAAAGAACATCTAAGACCTTTCGAGTAGGTAGATTCGCTCCTAGTTGTTCGCTTGCTTATGATAAAAACATTTTTACACCAACACTTTCATCTTGAAATATTTTCAAAAGATAAAACACTTTGTATACGTTCTTATAGAGACGAGAACCATTACAAAACATCTTTTCAAAATCACTTACAAAAACACACTACACAAACACTTATTTGAACTATTTTTCGAAAAAATACTTTGTACGCGTTCTTACAGAAACGAGAACCATTACAAAGACATTTTCAAAACACTTTCAAGAATCACACCACAAGCACATTGTCAAACAAAAGCAAGTGATCTAGCGAGTAACTAAGAGCCCGTAGATAACTACGGATGAAAAGGGTGCTAATACCTTTCCTTTTTGTAATCTACCCTCCTAACCCGAGAAACAATCTCGAAAGGTCTTTCCTGTACTTTTTTACCTTTCCTTTTGGATAAAAGAAAAGTCGGTGACGACTCTTGCTATCCATACAATTACGATCAAACGCAAACATCCGAGTCAGTTCTTCCACCGTATCACAACATGAGAAATCTATTTGAAACTTGCACATGAACATGTAACCTCAAGATTGATCTTAAATCAAGAATTAAAGTCTTAAAACCACGTGAATTTAATGTATCAGAATTTAAACAATAAATTGCGAATCAAGTCCAATTCACGAGTTTATGTATTTATGCCAAAAGTGAGATAAATAGGAATCAATTCGCAATTTATCAAGTTCAAAAGTTATGAACCAAAAATTATTCTGATGCGCTAAGTCAGCCAAAAGTTCTCAACCAATTAATTAAACCAAATGATATTACTTGACATCAAAATAAGAATTAACAAAAAGTATCACAATTCAAAAGAAAGAAACACGAGATAATGTGCAAACAAAAAACTTGAGTCGGAAGGTTGGAAAATTAATCGAAAAACATCTGAAATGAACCACAAAAATTATGGCAACATAGAAACAGGCCAACGATTACAAAAATTAACTCAGTTCTGCCAAATTTCGTTACGAACCATAATTTTCGAAACTGATACAGTAGCAGAAAAAATGGAACGAAATTTATCTGAATCAAGAAAATACTCACGTGAGTGGTTCCGAATGGCTCAAGAAACTCGGTTTTCATTAACGAAAATCGGAAAAACTCAATACGGATCAAAAGTTATAGCAAAAACACTAATTATGTCAACCTTTGCCATTTCACCAAGTATTGAGGTATTTTCTATCGAACTCAATAAAACTTGCTTCAAAAATGTTTTGCAATGGCATTTGAGTCCATTAGAATTTAACTTAATTTATCAAACAACAAATAATCAACAAAAATTTGGCAAAAAGATTTGTTTATGTCAAGAATTAATAACTTGAGATCATATTCAAAAAATACATTTCAAATGCACAAAAAATATCAATATTTATCAATCAAATAATTGGAAACATAACAAAGCTTGAAATCAAGGATAAGGCCTAAACTAAACTAAATGTTAGTTTATGTTACAAAACCTAAATCAAAGAAATTAGTACCTAAACTAAATGTTAGTTTCAACTAAACCTTACATCAAATTCTCCCTAAATCAAGAAATATAAATCAATTCTACATTCAATTAACAAACTAGTTCAAGAATTAAGAACTACATTATGAATTAAGTGTTATGCTATTCCTAAGTCAATTATAGGCTTTTATGAGGAATTAATGCAAACACCTAATGTACATAAATTATGCTAAGTTTCTATTTCACATAATTGATTCAAAAACTGAATCAATTCTTAAGCCAAATTCAATCTAAATCTCTAATTCAATTTTAGAATTACATAAACTATGTTATCTAATCCTAACTATGTCAATCAACACCTAATTATACAATTCTACAACAATCAAACTCAAGAAACAAGAATTAGTGGAGGTTAATATATTTACCTCTTGAAGTAACACTTTAAAGAGGAATAAGATGATAGATGATGGTGGTGTCCATGGAAAAACATCATCGGAAAATGAGCAACCAAAGAGAGGCGCGCGGAATAGGAGGATAGAGTTGTGACCATAAGGCAATCAGACAGAGAGGTGGAGGAAGGAGATCAGGAATGGTAGTATCGCGGTGAGGAAGAAGAGTTGCGATCAAATGAGAGGCACCGTTGTTGAGGCACGCGCGGTTGCCGGTGAGGGTGCTTGTGGACGAAGGTGGTCGGTGAAGGGGCGGTCCGGTGAAGGAAAGAGAAGGAGGGAGGTGCAAGGTTGTTGGAGCCTTTGTGCTTGAGAGAGAGAGAGAGAGGAGAGAATTTATAGGGAAGTGAATTTTGAATAATGAGGCTCCCTTTTTGAATTTTGGTGGCAAAAAATAATATATAGTGTTGTTTAACAAATCAAATTTTCAGCTTATTTGTCGCTTAAGTGAAAATTACCCTGTGATCCGCGAATCTTTCCAAACGCGGACATATTATGAAAATATGTGCCTCTGAGTCACGGAAGTCACCCAAAAAGAATGGATGCTTTCTGATAAAAGTTGAGTGAGTTCGATACGTTTAAGCGGCGAGACATGACTGTCAAAAATTAATTAAGTCAAAATATTAGCTTATTTGTCCTTCGTCACTCAAATAAACCACGAGCTCGTGCCCAAAAAATTATAATCTCTTCTCGACTTTTGCAGTGGAAATATAAATCTCTGCATCCTTGACATTTTGTCAAAAAATGAGAACCATCTGATAAACGATGAATTTATAATGAATTTTCTAGTGGAGCAACGTCCAGTCTTTTTACCGGTTCGAAAACCCTATCTTTTCATAATAAACCAATAACGGAGATCCTCGAGCTACCGTTTAATTTTGAGATCTAAATAAAAGTTAAAGTAGACAAAATTCTTGAGCCAACGCTTCGAGAACAGGCACAATGCGGTAAAAATTGAGTGAGTTACTAATTTTTTAATATTAAAAATCAAACTGACATACTGCAGATTTTACTCAATTATTTTCTCAGGAACTCGAAATTTCCACCACTTTTCACGTAGAATCAGATCTTGGTCATAAAAGACGATGTTAAGATAATATTGAATCAAAAGTGTAGGAACCGAAATCACGCTCAAACGGTACTCGAACTGAGAGTTATGAATTTTTTATTGTGCATGAAACAACGGTTCAGCCAACTTTTACCAGTATTTTGTACTGTTTAAACTCTGACAGATTTGCATATTCGAAAACCATTCCTCGAGAATTAGCCTCCGGACCGAACACGCAAGTTATGGATAATACCGATGCGAATTTAATGGTGAAAGAACCACCTTGAGGCGGTAGACCAAACCAGAGTTATAAATTTCTGAATACCAGAAATATCGTTGATCGGTAACCCGAAAACTCAATAACAAAATTATTTGACCAACTTAAATGCACAATTGGCTCCCCGCCTGAACATGAAACATGAAGACAATATATGAACGGACTCGATGATCAAATATCAGCTCACAATAATACTCTGGCTTGGAGTTAAAAGATTATGAAGCTTGTCGCGCCGAAACAGACTTTTAACTTGAATTGTCTCAAATCAGACAAAAACTTCGGCTCACATCTACCACTTGAGACATGATAGAATACATTGAGATAAGTCATGATAGAGAATCTTCATTTACCACCTGAATGTCTTGCATAAAGCTCTGAGCACCTCCGGTAACAGTCGAACAGAAATGCCTTGATCTCATAACAACACGGCTAATGACATGCATGTACGTATATGATAATGCAATATAAGCCAAAATAAATTCAAAATGAAGACGATAAATTTTGGGGTACAATAAAAGGTCACACTATTGACAAATGAAATTTTAGATGCTTCTTAGTTCCTATAGGTGATTTCCAATGGTTGCCCAAATGCAACAATTCTTTCACTAACTCCCAAGGACCCAATTAAAATTAGGTACCTACCACTTTTGTTTGATTTTGTAGGTTGAGGATCTTGGTGATATGACGGGAAAATGGATTCTCGAGAGTGGATGTTCGAGATAATGACGGGAGAAATCTCTCTATTCTCCAACTTCGTGGCAAAGAATAAAGGATATGTATCCTACAGTGATAACCACAAAGGTGAAATACTTGGAAGAGGTAGTATAAGTAATCTCTCAACTATTAGTATCTCAAATGTTATGTTAGTTGAAGGCCTTAGACATAGCCTTCTTAGCATTAGTCAATTGTGTGACAATGGGTATAAGGTAACTTTTGCCAAAGATTGTTGCATAATAGAACATAATGAAAAGAATGATTATATATTTAATGGTGTGAGGGTAGATAATATCTATATGCTTGACTTAAGATAAGTTTCCTTGGATAATTTCCAATGTCTTATTACCATGAGTGAAGAATCTTGGATATGGCATAGACGTTTGGCACATGTCAACTTTGATCTACTTAATAAAATAGTTGCAAAAGATTTAGTAAGTGGTCTACCTAAAATAATTTTTTCAAAAGATCACATATATGATGCATGTCAAAAGGGGAAACAAACAAGAGTCTCTTTTAAATCTAAAAACGTAGTTTCAACTTTGAGCATCTTGAGCTCCTTCACATGGATTTTGTTGGACCTTCATGGACCAAAATCATATGTGGTAATTACTATGGTTTCATAATTGTAGATGTGATACGGTGGGAGAACTGACTTGAGGGTTTTGCGTTTTATCGCAAATGTCGCGGTTAGCAAGAGTCGCCACCGACTTTTCTTTTATCCAAAAGGAAAGGTAAAAAAGCACATGAAAGACCTTTGAGATGTTTTCTTGAGTTAGGGGGGTAGATTATGAAAAGGGAAGGTGCTAGCACCCTTTTCATCCATGGTTTTCCATGGGCTCTTAGTTACTTGCTTAGATCACTTGCTTTTGTTTGTTTGAAATGGTGTTTGATGTGGTTTTGAAAGTATTCTCGTTCGTAAGAATGTATACAAAGATGTTTGTCTTTTGAAAATATTTTCAATGTTTTGTAAGATGTTTTGAAATGTGTATGTGTTTGTTTTGAAAATAGCAAGGATTTTGTTTGAAATGGAGCAAGTAACTTAGAAGCTATCTACCTACTCAAATGTCTTTCTTGTGCATTTTATATTCCTTTGACATTGTTGACTTACCATTTATTTGGTAAGCAACCCTATCTTTGGATGTAAACGGGACGGGCGTGGGTCATCGTATAACCATGATAGCAATGTTGCCAAGTATCTTAGCATTTTTGAGGGACCAAGATCATTTTGTTTAGGCAACTTTTTAAATAGCGTCATCGAGGGACTATGATCTTATATTTGTTTTGTTTTGCCAAGATACTTCACGTGCGTAACATGGCCATTTTATTTTAGGAAACCAAGTGGAAGAAACCCTAAGGGTGTTTGTGTGCAAAATGTAACATTTTCATGCTTTTGATTTTGTCTTGTATTTAGGGTTTTCTATTTTGCTTTGTTTTGTTCTTGTCATGCAAACCCTAATTACTAATCATGGCATTTAAAGCGATAAATTGCGTAATGTAAATATACTAAGCTATTACAACAATTTTTATGGGAGGGGAGAATACAAGTTTGAATGGGGATTTGCACAAATATAAAGCTAAATATATTATTACAACCAAATCGAATTTGCACGAATTAAATAAATATAATACAAATATTTAATATATAATGCAATATGTATGTAAAGAAAAAGATTTTTTTATGTCTTGTTTTTGTATAAAAGAATATTTAACTTAAACCTAAAAATAAGGGGAAAAAATAATTAATTCTTTTTGGGAAAGGTATTTCTTTTCAGGGTGTAAGTGCATCTACAGAAGACGTACTCAAGGATGCCGAAAAAGCAATTGATCAATCTAAAGTGGTGGACCTTGAGAAACAAGAATATGACAACCAAGAAAATAAAGATGATGAAAGTTAACAAGAAGATGATGGTTTTCCATTAGAGTGGAGAAACTCCAAGGATCATTCAATTGACAAAATTATTGGTGACCTCACAAAAGGGGTAACAATGCAATCTAAAATAAGTATTATTTGTTATCACCATGAGTACATATCACAAGTTGAACATAACAATGCTAATGATGCCTTACTTGATGAGCATTAGTGTATGTCCATGCAAGAAAAATTGAATAAATTTGAAAGAAATGATGTTTGGGACCTTGTTCCTCATCCACAAGATCATCAAGTTATAGGCACTTGATGGGTATTTAGAAATAAACATGAAGAATATGGTGTGATAACAAGAAATAAGGTCCGGCTAGTGGCGCAGGGGTATAACCAAGAGGAATACATTTATTATGAGGAGACTTATGCTCCGGTTTCACGATTCGAGGTTATACGTCTTTTACTAGCATATGCATGCTCTAAGAACTTCAAATTATATTGAATGGACGTTAAAGTGCATTCCTTAAAGGACACATAAATGAAGAAGTGTATGTTTCACAACCTTCCAGTTTTGAAAACTATGATTTTCCTAATCATGTTTTTAAGTTAAAATATGCTTTGTATGGTCTTAAACAAGCCCTAAGGGCATGGTATGACCGACTTAACAAGTTCTTGCTTGGTCAAGGATACTCTATAGGGAAGGTAGACACTACACTCTTTATTAAACTTCAAGGAAATCATATTTAACTTGTTCAAATTTATGTTGATGATATCTGTTGTACCCCAAAATTTTCTCTCTCATTTCTCAAGTAGTCTCTCACAATATCTCCTTGGGTTCAAGACTGCACAAGGTTTGATCAGCTCAAGACACTTCCTCAAGCACTGATAACTGAAAATTAGGGTTTGAGGTTGCACAAGGACAAATGGACTTTTGATGCCCCATATTACTTTCATGAATCATTTTGGACCCTCAAGATTTCTCATGTCAAATTTTAAGTCTTGGATCACATTTTTGCTCAGTCAATTGATTAGTTGACCTAAAATTAGTTGTATTGGGGGAAAAGTCAACTGTGGTCAATTTATAGTCAAACTTCATAATTTTTTATCCATATCAACATCATGAACTCATATATGTCAATTGATCAAGTTTGGATCACAATTCCTCAAGAAATTTGATTAAATCATCAAAAGGGCAAAATGGTCAAAATTAGGGTTTTGACTGAGAAGGTGCAATTTTTGATTTTTGACCTAGAAAATGACATTGATTTGAGAAATGTTCTCAAGGATTCAAATTCTTAATTTTGACCTAATGGCATGGCTCAAAACATTCCTTAAGATCAATTGGTTGATAGTTAAATTTCAGTCAACTGATGAAAAGTCAACTATAAACTGAAAAGTCAAACTTTGACTTTTTGATCAAAATCAAGTTTCAAATATTATAATTCATCAAGACATGTAAAAATATGAAACTTGTTCTTCAAGAAATCAAAAAATCAAGATTTCAATTTGAAAAGTCAAAATTTCTAAACTTAGAATTTTTTCTAAGTGTTGGAATTTCACATTTTCTTCATAACTTTAAGCCAAATTTCCACCATGATGCAAGATGATTCAAAGGAAACTTCCAACATGAAAGTTGTATATATAAATTAGATCTAAAACATTGTAGAGCAGAAATGTTTCTAGAAATGCTTAGATTTCAAGTTATGATTTTGTGAAGACATGTTCATGAAACTTAAAAAACTTAGTGAAATTTTGCCCTAGTTTAGGCAGGACTTTGACCTAACTTCATGGAAATTTCTCACATAGTTCCAAGATGAATAATCAAAATTTACAACATAGAGGTTGTAGAGGATGTTATAAGCTTTTAAAAATGTCCAAGAACTCATTGAGATCATACTTGAGCTAGGAGAATCGAAGGCAAGAAGTTAGGGATTCATTCTTGAATTACAAGTAATTTCTTGATGAACACATAATCCAAGTAATAAAAATTGAACCATTTTCTTCTAAGACTAAAAAATACAAAACCTCACTTCAAAAATTTTGCCACTTTTGGCTTTTGTTTTAAAACTTTTTCTTAAAGATTAGATGTGATTCATCTTTATGGTTGAGATATAATTCTACCTTGTTCATAACTTTGATTGATATAATATTGAATCTTTTCCACTTGAAATGGTTAGTGGCATACTTGTTAAGTTATCCAAGTTATAGCCCTCCTTTCACTTGTGATGCAAAGTCCATCATTCTCATATTTATGGATATTTGGATGATTTCATCATAGCACATTTGTGGTACGTAGGCACGAGGCTCTTGAAGTCTTGCCAAATCAAAAATCTTAAAAATCATTTCTTTTATCATCTCCGTAAACTTTTTGTAGACAACTCTTTTAGACAAACACACAAATTTTCAAAGAGGTTCCTACAGAATACTGTAGATGTTTAGGACGCTAATACATTCCCTTTACATAACCAACCCCCTTACCTAGATCTTAGTTTTATTAGTTTTTCTTTAAAAACTTCTTTGGGTTTTATTCGTTATTATCTCATTCCTTTGGAAACAATAAAGTGTGGTGGCGACTTTCACTTTGTGAATTAAGTTAATCAATAGTTTAATCTCAACTTTTCACCATTACAAAGACCTAAGTGTTCACATAAATAGTCACAAGAGAAGGAAACAAAATTACCACAAAACTAACATTTAACTCCACATATAGTAACCTTGACCCTATAATAGAAGGCTTTGATGTGGTTGGAGTTGAACTTATTATTAAGTTCTTGGAACTTCAACAAGTTTTGATTCTCAAAAGGCTTCATAAAATCCATTTTCAATGTGCCTTTGACTTCCTTAGTGACATACTGCTCAATTTTATGAGGCTTGTTCATGAACTTCTCAACATATTTTTTTGCAGTCTTCTTTAAAAATAAAATGACTCACTTTGTGAACCAAAGAAACTAGGGTTTGAGATCACTACGCGAAACAAGACTTTAGATAGTGCTTTTTTGGCTTTAGACAACATTTTAAAGTGATGTCTATTCCAGCGCTGCTGTAGGTAAAGACAACGCTTTGTTAAAAGTAAAAGTGCTGCTAAATCCCCCCTTTAGGCAGTCCTTTTACTTTGAAAGTGCTGCTAAAGGCCCCCTTTAGCCAGCGCTTTTACATTTAAAGCGCTGCTAAAGGCCCCCTTTAGGCAGTGCTTTTTATAAAGCGCTGCTAAAGGCCCCCTTTAGCCAGCACTTTTTCTGAAACAAAAAAATAATTTAAAAAAAAACCTTTAGGCAGCGCTTTTAATGTTAAAGTGCTTTCTAAAGCCCCCTTTAGGTAGCGCTTTTATTAAAGCGCTGCTAAAGGCCCCCTTTAGCCAGCTCTTTTCCTGAAACAAAAAAAGCCACTTTAGGCAGCGCTTTTAATGTTAAAGCGTTGTCTAAAGCCCCCTTTAGGCAACGCTTTTTTTAAAGCGCTACTAAAGGCTCCCTTTAGCCAGTGCTTTTTCTTAAACAAAAAAATTTTAAAAAAAGAGCCCATTTAGGCAGCGCTTTTACAGAAAAAGCGTTGTCTAAATGGGGTTTTGACAGCGTTTTTTAAAGCGCTGTCTAATGTCAACAAAATTTTTTATATAACCTTTTTGAAAAAAAAGCGTTGTTTGATATATACAATTTTATATGCATAGATTTTAACCATATTTGCACCAGATTTTCACCATATTTTGCACCTGTATATACCATTACAAATTTCACCATATTTTCACTAATATTGGAGCTTTAATCCAATAAAAAATAATACCACAAGATACTATACATTTGCACCAATGTATTTGTATATATTAATATTACTCTTGTACATATATACTTTTACAAAAAAACAACACCAAAACAACACCATTATATACCATTACAAAATCTATTCATCTATATCTTCTACATATGCACATATAACCTGAAACAACACCAAAATACCGTAATTCATACCATGATACAAACAAAATATATATAATTTACCACATGACAAACAACAACAAAATTGCAACACTTGAATATACTCAAAATTCTCATCAATTAAAGTAAAATTACAATATACCTTATATAACTTTCGTCTCAATAATGTATTGACACCAATCCTCCTTAAGTTCATCCAACTGAGAACTTGAGTAGTAAGCACAATTGAATTCATCAAAGTACTACATAATAATATAACATAGTATGTTTAAGTTAAAACTATTTAATTATATGATAAATATGTGTTAAATATTAAAATAACTCTTAAGTTAGAAATCCATACTTTAGATGGAATCTCTATTCGATCTAAAAGAAGGATTTCTCTCATAAACCTCAACATGTAAAAACCACAATCTACTTCATTACGCTGCCGAGGACACTACACATGAAAAGAAAATATGGATAAGGTCTAAGTTTTATCAAGTACCATCACTATGAATATAATAAAAATTGTGATAATTAATTAATATACCTCCACTATAGTCCATGTAATATTGTTGGCTTTACTCTTTGGTACTTGAACACCTCTTGGTGCTCGAAAAACTTGTATAATGCTAATAAAACATAAACGTATATTTATAATAATTCACATAAATAAATAAATAAATATACACGCGAATATTTAGAATAATCTCGCTTACGTATCAACCATATTCTTCATATCTTGGTATGTACTTGGATCATTGCGTAAAAAATCCAGATAATATACAACTTCTCTGATAGGATTAATCGCGACCAACAACCAATATCCACTATAAGATTAAACAAATGTGTGATAAAAACTTTCTACACAACGTCAAAATATGAAAAATTATAATAGATGAATTTAGAATGAAAATCTAACTCATTGTCGGTATTAAGCGATAAAAAGAACAACTTTTCGATATCTTCGTCAGCCATAAAGTGCTCGAGTACATACGCCATGACTTCATCTGTTTTATGAATGATTAACCCTAAGTTGGTAATGAAAGGAGATAAGAAAGCGAATCTTTTCTCCATTCCACTCGGGCGCATAAATGTTTCATACAAAAACCTTAAATAAAAGACCTCATTAACATTTGAAATGAGTAAATGAATTGATCAATTAATTAGAAAAAGTAGATCAGATATACCTTATGTATGTATTAACAACATTGAGGCCTAATTGCGTATGTTGTAAAACTTGATCAAAATCCCCCATACCAATTGTTTTGGAATATTCAAAACCAAAAATACCAAACTCCATAGGTAGAAGACGAGTATTTCCTTCCGGAATATCAGACATTTCTAAAAATGTCCCAAGGAACGACCTAAACTTGGAAGTAGGTTTTTTTTTAGCCTCAATCTTCTTAGCAACAACCTTTTTTTGTGTGGAAATGTTGCCAATTTCAGGATTCTTACCCCTACCGACGTCTTCATTCTCTTTAGCATGAATCTAAATATCACATATTAGTTATATGAAGTATAAGATCACAAATTAACATTTAATTAGTTACATGCATAAATATCATATAATTATGATGTACCTCTTTTATTGATACCACTGATTCGGTTTGCCGCGGAATCCCCTTGTCTTTTGCTTTAGATTTTGTTTGAGTCTAATTAACATAACCATGTAAAAAAAATGTACGTAAAATGAGCGTAAAACTTTGATTACTCAAAGGTTCATATATATGGTTTTAAGCATACCTCATCATCTACACTAATGAGGCTTTATGGCCATACAACAAACGAACCAATTGCATCTCCCACAAGTGTGGCATCTAAAACATCGTTAGGATGTGGTAATAATGCATCCTTCTCCGAAGCAATGTCAATTAATACTTTCAAACAGCCAATAGGGAGCGGTTTAGTGTGAAGTAATTCTCCCAAAGTGTTATGCACTTTTACCTTACCAGCCATCCGATAAGTCGGTGATGATAAGTAGAGATGACAAGGTGAAATGCCCTAAAATCAATAATAAATTTCACATTGTTATTGTGTATATATTTCAATTAAATAAATTAAGCTACTTTAATTTTATAATGATATACATAATTACCTTTGGAAGATTCGATTGAAAATTATAATTGATACTACCTTTGTCACTAGTAGCTTTAAAACCTGAAGCTTGCTCTCTTAATTCTTTTTCCCTTCTCAATTCACGGACTTCGGCTTGTAGTGCTTCCAAGGTTTCCTGCAGTTCTTTATTGCTAGGAGTCTTTTGTGTTTTCATCTTCAAGTATTTTGGAGTGATTCCAAATCCCTTACCCCTCACCCGACCAGAATACTCACGAACATCTAGTGCTCGACTAAGTATGCTTCTGCAATCATTGTCTTCATTTGGACATATATACTGAGATAGAGTATCCTGAAATTCATATGAATATTGAAAATTTGTCTTAATTATATGTTACTAAACTTGATTTAATTAAAGAAATAATTTTATACTTACATATTTCTCAAAAACTTTTTGAACATCTTCTTTGACAACTCCATCCTTACCCACACGGACTTCCTTCCATAAAACGTGTGCCGGAAGAGATGTTTCAGAACTATTCTCCTTTGTTAACTACACATTAAGCCAAATAATATGATCAAATATAATTCATGATGAACAAGTATATCATTGCAACTTATAGATACTTACGATAGATTGTTCTAAGCATTCATATCCAATATGACTTTTTCTGTATGGATACGCGGGACTTGATGCTCTTTGTCGATTTGTTTCACTTACACTATGAAATTCTTGGGTTTTTCGTTTGGCTTTAAACGTTTCCCATTCTTTAGGTGAAACCAAACTTGCATATTTAGATGAAAGCTCTGCATCAACAAAAATTTTATCCGCATCCCTAAGAAACTTGATATTTAAAAAAGTCCTAAACCCTCTTAGTAGTTTTCCGGCCAATCGGAGACAAAAAGTTCTTCTAGTATCATCAATGTTGTTGAAAGACCTCTACGAAAAACACACATAGTGCGTTAGTACAAGTAATTTAAAGACATAATCGTAATTAAAAACAAATTGGAACTTCATTAAATATGGTACCTGTATCTCACTCCAAATTTTTTCTTTAGCTTCTTTCAACTCTATTTTTCTCCAATCATCACAAGTAATTGGAACTTCATTCCTTACAAGTGCACTAATAAAACTTGTCAACGTTGAACCGTTAGGCTCAATTAGTTGGCCACTTTGGCTCCAATGCGCATCTAATTTTATGCCTCGGTCTCTATCACGAATGACTTTCTTCATAACTGTTATTCCCCGTCTAATTTCCGCTTCCTGATCAGCAACGGTCGCATGATCTCCATCATCAATAGCATCATCATGTGGGTGATCCTCGTTACTAGCCATTTAACCTGTAATAAAGAAAAACATAAACCCAATATAAAAATCCATAATCAATTGAATATATAACAAATGACAAATAAAGAAGAGCATATAAATTTATTGAAAATGACATAATATATAACATTTTACTATATTACCTCTTTCACTAACATCTCTTTCTTTTCTTGGTTGGAATATGAACTACTTGTTTCTTAGCAATGCGGACGTCAGAATTGATCCAAATTCTCTCGTTATGATCGTTTCTAATATATGATTCATCAGCTATAATATTCTCATCTTGATCATTCCGTCTAATACATGACTAATTCTCAACATCAATATCACCTTGATCTACACCAGTATCATCAATCACTTTGTTAGATAAAAGCACTATAGAACAATTCTACTCGTCGAGTCAGTGACATAGAACACTTGTTTAACTTGAGATGCTAGAATAAAAAGCTCGTCTTTGTACCCCACCCTATTAATATCAACTTGCAGAAATCCCGACTTATCCATTCGTATGCCACTACTATTTACCTACTTGCAACCAAAGATAGGAATCCTAAATTTCTCATAATAAAACACCCAAATATGCTCAATAACCCCAAAATATGACAGATTTGCATATTTGGGGTTTAAGTCCTCCGTACTTGATATGTGCATTGCTTCAGCTAGCACAATGACACCACTATTTTGTATAGTACTTTTATCATCTTATTCTTTGGTATAAAATATGTATCCATTTATTGCGTATGCGCTATGAGAAAACACATGCAAACTTGGACCATATTCCAAACATCTCAACCTTTCTGTTATTGAAGCGGGATCTGAAGAGCATTTTGAATAAATATGATCCTTAAACCATTGTATAAAACTTTGATTGTGCTCTCGTACTATCCAATTTTCATTTGTGTTCTGATTTAACCCTTGGAGTACAGCCTTGTGCATTTCAATATATGTCTCAACCTCACTGTCATTATGCAGAACATACAAATGCACTTGCTCCCGTTCATCCCTTGATATTGTCTCAATTTTATTTCCAATTAATTTTTTACCTTCCTTTTTTTCAAAAATATGAGTTTTGGAGAGCCCAACGGATAGAACATTGGAAAAATATTCAGTATAAAACTCAACCACTTCTTCAACAATGTATTGTTCAACAATACAACCCTCTGGGCGACTTTAGCTTTTCACGTACCCTTTTAGTATTTTCATATAACGTTCACAAGGGTACATCCATCTCATATAAGCTGGTCCACACAATTGTGTCTCTTTCACAAGATAAACAACTAGATGTACCATTATGTCAAAAAAAGAGGGAGGAAAATACATCTAAAGATCACACAAGGTAATAACTATTTCTTTTTGCAGTGTTGATAAGACCTCGGGATCGATCACCTTACTACAAATTGGCTTAAAGAAAAAACACAATTTAGTTATGGAGCTTCTTACTTTTTCTGGTAAAATAGAACGTATACCTATTGGTAGAAAATGATCCATTATAACATGACAATCATGTGTCATTAAACTCTTCAACTTGAGGTCTTTCATAGACACAAGTCTTATAATATCTGAAGAGTATCCTTCTGGAACTTTAACTTCACTTAGAAACTTGCATAATATTTTTTTCTCCTTTCTAGATAGAGTAAAAGCAGCAGGTGGTAGATATGTTCGGCTTCGTTTCTTCATGGGTCCTAGTTCAGTTTGTATTCCCATCTTTAACATGTCCTCCCTTGCTTTAAGACCATCCTTAGACTTTCCTTTAATATTGAGTAATGTACCAATAACACATTCAAATACATTTTTTTCAATATGCATAACATCGAGAAAATTTCTCACATACAGAGACTTCTAATATGGCAATTTAAAAAAAATTGATCTCTTCTTCCACCACCTTTGACAACCTTATGTGCAAAAAGCTTGCCAAACTGAGTACACACATCTTTCACCTTTTCAAAAATTTGGTCACCTGACAATGCAGGTGGAGCTTTACGTTGTTCAGTGTCTCCATTGAATGCTTTTCTCCATGCACGGTAGTGATGTTTAGAATGTAAGAATCTACGATGACCGAGAAACACATTCTTCTGACAAAGTTCCAAACGCGTCGTATCAGTTCCATCTTCATAAACAGGACACACATGTTGACCTTTAATGCTATACCCAGATAGATTCTCGTATGCTAAAAAATCATTAATTATGTCAAACAACATCGCCCTCAAATTGAAACTTTGTTTCCTATATCCATTATAAACCTCCACCCCGCTCTCCCACAAAATCTTTAAATCTTCGACCAAAGGTGTCAAGTATACGTCTATGTCATTCCCTGGTTGTTTAGGCCCAAAAATTAACATAGATAACATCATGTACTTTCGCTTCATACATAGCCATGGAGGTAGGTTATAAATCATAAGAATCACAGGCCATGTGGTATGTGAGATACTTTGAAGACCATGCGGGTTAATTCCATCAGTAGATAAAGCCAAGCAAAGGTTTCTTGCTTCTTCTCCAAAATTAGGATAATCATTATCAATTTTTAACCACTATGGTGAATCTTCCGGATGTCGATACTTTCCGTCAATAATTCTTTCATCTGCATGCCAAGTCAGGTATCTTGCATTGTTTTCACTATGAAACATGCGCCTAAATCTCGAAATTATAGGAAAATACCATAAGACTTTTGATGGAGACAATTTTTTCTTATATCGAGACAAATCGCATTTAGGATACTCATTTAAAGATGCATATTCGTTTCAAAACAAAACGCAATCGTTTGGACAAGCATGTATCTTATCATAGCTCATGCCAATAGAGCACAACATTTTTGGCCTCATAGGTTTAATTAGGAAGAGCATTATCCTCCGGAAGCATATCTCTCATAAGGGCTAATAACTATGTGAAACTTTTATCCGACCATCCATTGCCCACCTTTAAGTTGTACAACTTTAATACCACGGACAGTCTTGTGAATTTAGTGCAACCTTTATAGAACGGTTTCTCTGCATCGCTTACCAATCTCTCAAACATTTTAGGACAATCCTGAAGATCTTATTCAAGTGCTTCTGGAATCTCTTCGACTCGATCACAATTGTCTGTATCCGTGTCATTGTCGTCAGGAGCATAGTTCGTCGTATTACTTTTCTCCCTCGGTTCAACATTCTCGTTAATTTTCTCACCATGATATATCCAACACTTATAACTTCGATCAATCCCACGCTTCGGTAAATGCGATTTCAATCCATCTGCGTCAACCCGGCCCACATAACAACAACCCAAGCAAGGACATTTCATTCGACTGGAGTCTTTGACGTGTTCAACAACAAACTTAACGAATTCTAATACCTAATTCTCGTACTCTTTTGACAATCAATCGGAAGTCATCCATTTTTTATCCATGGAATTACTACTAAGTGTCGTTCAAAATATTGGAACGAAACAGAAACACTGAACAGAACAGGCGTTATTTCGGTTACGCAGAAATATTATAACAATAAAAGATAACACTACAGAGTAACAACTAAAGATTAACACACACAAGTACACTTGAAATCCTACAAACAACAAGAATCAGTAATGTTGAATTTGAACTTGACTTACCAAAGAAAGATGAGAGGTTATTGGTGGTCGACGGTGGATGATGTTGCTATGATGTTCTTCGAATCGGTGATGGTCTTCGACTAACTACACATAGCAGAAAAACATTAGTGTTCCATACTTGTAAAAATCTGTACAGAGTTTTTATCAAGTTTGAATAAATAACAAATAAAAATAGCTTAGTCCAAGTAAACTAGGACAACAACACAAATACATAGACTATGTGTATGTGAAGTTGAAGTGTGCAGTCTAACTCTATTTCCCAATTTAAAATTCACAGTATAACCGCAATTTAAAATCATCTAAGACAACAACTTTGTCATTATCCATGGCATCTCAAGTAGTATATACAATTTTTTTGAACGAAAATCCGAACTCTCTATTTCTATTTGTACAAGAAATCCATAATCTCTTTTTATAGCAAAATAATATAATAAAAGATACTTTGATTCAAATAGTCATAAAGAGTTTTTGCCACCAGAATCAGGGAGTAACAAAATCACAACCAGAACCTTACTGCAAGCTCCAAGGAAGTTAGTTCACTCAATGATGCAATTTGTACAGGAACTTCTCCCGAAAGATGATTGTTACTTATCGAGAGTTTGCACAAAAAAGTTAATTTTTCTAGCTCCTTTGGAATTTTTCTAGTAAGATGGTTTGAAGACAAGTTAAGTTTACCTAAATTAACTGCATCAACCAATTCTGGTGGTATGGTTCCTGTTAAATTATTGTTGGAGATTTTAAGGCTTGTGAGATTATTGTACTTTCCCCAATTTGATGAGAGATTTCCATAAAAGTTATTATTACTTAATTCCATGTAGACCAATTTCGGATACACACCAAACCCATTTGTTATATTATCAGTTAATCTGTTTTTTTCAAGTCTAACTCTCTTTAAACTTGAGCAATTCTTCAAACTATATGGAATTAGGCCCGTAAATTGGTTATTATTAATAGTCAAATAAACCAACTTCCCACCAGCACAAATGTTGTGAGGTAAATCACCTATGAAATTATTGTAAGCTAACTGGATTTTATGCCATGGATCGACCTAGATATCTGATACCATATTAGAAAGTGTATAGAGAGTATTCATTGTCGGCGAACGAAATAACCCCTTCAAAATTCATTATAATTATGAATAAGATAACATTACAAAATTATATATTGCAGCAAAAGTAGGTAATTCACTATAAATAAACAAGACTACAAAATGATAAGTTGGCATTCTTCTTTTACTTCATCTTTTAAGCTCTCATAAATAAAATTACGATTAAACCCATTATTATCTGAGCTCACAGTATATCTTTCTACACCTGTATAAAATTTCTCAGAAGAGATAAAAGTAATTTTCTTAACAGAATTCACATTTCTCAACAAGATCCTAGTCAACTCAATTGTATTGTGGTG
Source organism: Vicia faba (assembly GCA_948472305.1). Taxonomy (NCBI): domain Eukaryota; kingdom Viridiplantae; phylum Streptophyta; class Magnoliopsida; order Fabales; family Fabaceae; genus Vicia; species Vicia faba. The sequence goes on from CATIWC010002187.1 coordinate 332,458, forward strand.
AGGGAATTGAGGTTTACAATCGCCTTAATCCAAGACGACTGTACTTTGTATTCTTTCATCACCCATATTTCAATTCTACTATTCTCACAATCCTTACTCCATAAGCTAAGAAATTCTTTAAATACCCATAACTCACAACGATCAGGTTTATGGCTTACACCATTTGGAAAAGGTATCTCAAAAAGATTCCTTTTAGTTAAATCAAATGCAATAATAACAACTTTCATGATTAGACAAAAGGATTATCTACGAAGTTTTGAAACAGGAAAACATGAACCTTGACAAACTTTTCAAAACAATTTTTTTTTCAAATGAAACACATCACAGACTAGTTTCCTAGCATATCTATTTACTAAAGATTATATGTTAATATTTTTCAGTCATGAGAAATAGAAATAGATCCTGCCATTTTGAATCATCAAACTATATTTTTCTGAACAAATGAATTAGAACATAAAACCAACGGTTTCGCAGAGAGAAAGAGAGAAGAGTACCTTGAAAGTGATGGTGGAGGACGACGGTCAGCGGTGGAGAGAGAGCCTCGTTTTGCAGAGAGAGGTGGTGGAGGACGGCGGACAGCAGTGGAGAGAGACGTTGAAAAGGGTTTCGCGTGAGAAGGGAATTCAATCTGTGAAAAGAGAAACAGCCTGATTCTAATTTTAAATTTCTAATTATATGACTTTAGACAGCGCTTTTGAGAAAAGCACTGGCTAATATGGGCCTTTAGCAGCGCTTTTGAAAAGCACTGGCTAATGTGGTCCTTTAGCAGCGTTTTTGAGATTATTTTTTAAAAAAATTTATATGACTTTAGACAGCGCTTTTGAAAAGCACTGTCTAAAGTGGTCACTACGCCAAAAATAAGCTTTAGCATCACACATACGAAAGCGCTTTTAGGAAAAAGCGCTGCTATAGGTATTAAAAAAAATTCGCTTAAAAAAAGCACTTTCAAAGGGTACCTTAAGAAAGCGCTTTTCAAAAGCGCTGCTAAAGGTCACCCTTAGAAAGCGCTTTTTGAGAAGCGCTGCTATAGGGTGCCTTTCAGAGGGAACCTAAGAAAGCGCTTTTCAAAAGTGCTGCTAAAGGTCAGCCTAAGAAAGCGCTTTTGAAAAGCGCTGCTAAATCTGGTCTTTAGAAAGCGCTTTTAAAAGCGCTGCTATAGGGTATGATACGAAAGCGTTTTTTTATGAAAAAGCGCTGTTATACATGACCATTAGAAAGCGCTTTTAAAAGCGCTTTCGTAGGTTGTTTTATAATAAAATTTTAATGTTTTTGATTAAAGCTTTGTGTTCGTACTGTACGTGGCTCTTGTGTTTCCTCCTCTCTTCCAACGTTCCAAACCCTTTCGCTCCTGTTCCTTCTTCGTCCAAAGCGATTTTTCACGGTAGCCACCATCGTCAACTCTCATCGCCGCCGCACGAGTCGCCCCTCTCTTCACAAGGTTCGTTGATTATTATTTTCTTCTCATTTACAGTGTATTGGTTGTTGTTGTTTGTTTGATGATTTTTGATGATTATTTTCTTCTCATTTACAGTGTATTTTCTTCTCATTGATTATTAATATGTTATGTTCATTTTGAGTTAATCTTGAATGAATTAAACTTGGTGTTGATTTTGATTGTTCCTAATTTTGTTTTAAAACATGTTGGCTTTGAATTTGTGATGACATTGTGTGATTTGGTTTTGAATGACGAACTCGGTTATGGTATTGTTGTTTATCGTGTGCACATGGAACACTTGTTTGAGATGAGTTTTATTGAGCATTATTAGTATTACATAGTTGTTTCCCGGAATTTGGTTCGGTTGATTTTAGCTTACTTTGAGCTTGATTTTTCATATCATGAACTTGAATTGGATAAGAGCTTGAATTTTTGGTTCCCGTTAGGTGATTATCTTTTAAAAGTTATTGAGCGTTTATTGAATAATTGGGCACGGAATATATTCTTGGAAGCCATAGTGACATACAAATTCTTGTTTCATTGATTAGCAGGCACAATTAGTGTTTCTCATTCACACTAGTTGGACGGAAGGTAATTGTGATTCCCGATTAAGGCTCTCTGTCTTTTGATGTTTGTTTAATGTGTTTTGGAAATTAATCGGTTTCTTTAACTTCTTCAGGACCTTCCGATTCAGAGCAACATATCTCACCGGAGAACTCAAACGTGTCAAATCGTCAGAAAACAAGAGAACCGTTAGGTGATTGTTTCTTCTTTTCAATCTATACAAAATATTTTTCTTCAATTGATTAGACACTTAATAATGAGTTCAATACCAAAGACAGTAGCACAAAATAGAAGGAAATGTAAGAAACCTTCATGTATGAATGCACTTAAATCGACAGTACAGATGAACGTTGTTGTTGTGTATTGCACTTGAAAGCACCAATAGATATTGTAGATGTATTGTAGAGGTATTGTAGAGGTTTTACGAATTAATACAATAAAGTTGCATCTACGAAAGATATTATTGTATAAAATCTTTTTACCTTGTCAATGAATTAATATAATAAAGTTGCATCTTTTTACCTTCACTGAATTTCTTTGTACATGAGATGTGAGAGAAAAATGATTCTGCAGATTTGATATTATTAGATAGATCAAGAAATTTTTGCAATTTTAGGTTAGGAAAATGGAATAAGGTTCAGTTTGGATGGAAAAAGTACAAGGGTACGATTCTGAAAGAAAATAAAAACGCGATAGAATTTGGAAAACATAGCCGCGTAAATTGGAAAACCAAAAACATAAGAAACCTAAAATTCAATGATACATTGCTTTAAAAGATTAGATATGTAAAGAAAACTCCAGGTACTTAGACCAGTAATGTAGGATTTGCTTGTGATCCAAGTTGAATAGTAGTTTACTTTGACTCTAGGCATTAGACAGTGTTGATTTTCCAGTAGCTGTAACGACACCGAAGAAAAACACATAATATCATATCCTATAATGAGATACTTGTACAGTAAGAATCAAATGGAAAATAGATGCATGTACTTTGTTTGCACCAAGCATGGGTTGGGATATTAACAGTTGGAGTGTCACTGTTATTTGAGTTGAGAAAGTCATAAAGTTTGGAAGCATAAGCATCCCAGAGAACTAAGTCAATGATGTTACTATTATAGTCACTAAGTGAAATATTATTTTAGTAAAACATGGAAAAAAGTGTAAAATATTTATCTTATTTTTTATTAATTTTTTGAAAACATTTTGACTTCTTGTGGTAACAAGTGTTCTGATTTTTTGAATTTGTAATTATGTTGCTAAGAATATTATTATAAGGTTGTTATGAGAGATATTGAACTATCTAACCTATGAATTTCTATATTAATGATTAATACAAAGGTATTATTTTGATCATTCCTTATCTCTTTTATAAATCGACACTTTTTTTATCTTCCTTTTTGAGAGCTACTATCGAGTATAACATCTTTTGTTGAGTTTTCAGTTGATTTGGTATGATGAGTTGTCGGTGGATTTATTTATTTGATAAATAATTAAAATTATTTAGAGGAAATTTAAAATCATAAATTGTTGTATTGGTATGGTGGTTTCGATTATAATTAAACATTCAAAGGAATTTGGTTCAACACCGGATTTGTATATTTTTAAATATTTATTTGTTGTTAACTTATTTACATTTAATTTGTCTAAATCAGTAGGGTTTAATCAAACCTAAAGTTTAGTGTAAATACATACAAACTCCGGACTTAAGATCTAATAATCAAACAAGATGTAGCGTAATTAAGTGTGACATCAAGTATATACATATGCATATATAGTTAGCCGCAAAACTTACTAGGAAGTACTCTTCCGTGTCAAATTATAAAATATTTTGATCATTTTACACGAATTAAGAAATATAATCATTACTTTATAAAAAAGTGAAATAATATAGGACTTTATAAGAATAGAAAAAAGAAAGAAAAATAAATAATATAGAGTATATTAGATAAAAAACTATTAATGATGTATTGAGATTGTAAATAATATAGAGTATATTAGATAAATATTTTTGACAAATTGATTTATAATTTAGAACGGAGAGAGTATTACATTGTAATGATTGCGATTTTGGAGAGTGTATTTTGTATTGAGAGGATTTTCTTCCATGCCTAGCACGCCAAACATGACTGAGATACGTCTAGAATAAATTATTTTATGTTATATGTTATTGAGTTTTAAACAAATTTGAGCGAGGTCGGTTCTTATGACCGCCGATAGGAGAACTCCTTAAACAAATTTATCTCTCCTTCTCTTTCACTCATTTTTATTGTAAATTGTGAATTCATTGATTGTGCAATCAACATATTGAGATAATTTTCTTATCAATAATATTTTAAACAATTTTTTGTTGAGTTGATTGTAATCTATAAAATTGCAATTGATTTTTCATATCAACAAAACCAAAGAAAAATCTGATTAAAATTGATTTCACACCAAGTGTTCGACAAATTGATTAAGTTAAGTTTTTGTTTAGCTCAGATTGACTCAGAAACCGTAAACCATGGATAAGACATGGATGTATTCCAATCGATTGTCGAAAGAGTACGAGAACAGGGTATCGGAATTCGTTAAGTTTGCTGTTGCGCACGCCGAAGACCCCGGTCAAATGACATATCCTTGTTTGTGTTGCTGTTATGGGAATCGGGTTGACGCGGTTCAGTTGGCATCGCATCTAATACGGTATGGAATTGATAGAAGTTATACATGTTGGAATATGCATGGTGAGAAAAGTGACGGGAATGATGAATTGGGGGATAATAGGATCTATGCTTCAAACGACAATGGCACAGATACATACGATTATGATCGAGTTGAAGAGATTGCAGAAGCGCTTGAAGAAGATCTTAATGATTGTCCCAAAATGTTCGAGAGGTTGGTAAGCGATGCAGAGAAACCGTTGTATAATGGTTGTACAAAATTCACAAGATTGTCTGCGGTATTAAAGTTGTACAACTTAAAGGCGGGCAATGGATGGTCGGATAAAAGTTTCACATAGTTATTAGCCCTTATGAAAGATATGCTACCAGAGGATAATGTTCTCCCCAATCGAACGTATGAGGCCAAAAAGATGTTGTACTCTATTGGCATGAGCTATGACAAGATACATGCCTGTCCAAAAGATTGCGTTTTGTTTCGAAACGAGTATGCATCGTTAAATGAGTGTCCTAAATGCGGTGCCCCTCGATATAAGAAAAAGTTGTCCCTGGCAAAAGTCTTATGGTATTTTCCTATAATTCCGAGATTTAGACGGATGTATCGTAGTGAAACCGATTCAAGACATTTAACTTGGCATGCAGATGAAAGAATTGTTGATGGAAAGTTTCGACATCCGGCAGATTCACCACAGTGGATGAAAATTGATAATGATTATCCTGAATTTGGAAAAGACGCAAGAAACCTTCGCTTGGCATTGTCTACTGATGGAATGAACCCACACGGTATTCAAAGTATCTCGCATAGCACATGGCCTGTAATTCTTATGATTTATAACCTACCTCTGTGGCTATGTATGAAGCGTAAGTACATGATGTTATCTATGTTAATTTCTGGGCCTAAACAACCAGGAAATGACATAGACGTATATTTGGAACCTTTAATCGAAGATTTGAAGATTTTGTGGGAGAACGGTGTGGAGGTTTATGATGGGTATAGGAAAGAAAGTTTCAACTTGAGGGCGATGTTGTTTGGAACAATTAACAATTTTCCAGCCTACGGAAATCTATCTGGGTATAGCATTAAAGGTGAAAAAGTGTGTCCTATCTGTGAAGATGGAACCGATACGATGCGATTGAAACTTTGTCAGAAGAATGTCTTTCTCGGTCATCGTAGATTCTTAAATTCTAAACATCAATATCGTGGATGGAGAAAAGCGTTCAACAGAGATACCGAACAACGTAGAGCTCCGCCTGGATTGACAGGTGATCAATTATTTGAAAAGGTGAAAGATGTGAGTATTCAGTTTGGCAAGCCTTTTGCACATAAAGTTGTTACAGGTGGGTGGAAGAAGAGGTCGATTTTTTTTGAATTGCCATATTGGAAATCTTTGTACGTAATACATTTTCTTGATGTTATGCATATTGAAAAAAATGTATTTGACAGTGTTATTGGTACGTTACTCAATATAAAAGGGAAGTCTAAGGATGGTCTTAAAACAAGGGAGGACATGGTAGAGATGGGAATAAGAACTGAATTGGGACCCGTGAAAAAAGGAACACGAACATATCTACCACCTGCTGTTTACACTCTATCCAGAAAGGAGAAAAAAATATTGTGTAAGTTCCTAAGTGAGGTTAAAGTTCCAGAAGGCTACTCATCAGATATTAGAAGACTTGTGTCTATTCAAGACCTCAAGTTAAAGAGTTTAAAGACGCATGATTGCCATGTTATAATGGAACATTTTCTACCGATAGGTATACGTTCTATTCTTCCAGAAAAAGTAAGAAGCGCAATAACTAAACTGTGTTTTTTCTTCAAGTCAATTTGCAGCAAGGTGATCGATCCTGAGATCTTACCAACATTGCAAAAAGAAATAGTTGTTACTTTGTGTGATCTTGAAATGTATTTCCCTCCCTCGTTTTTTGACATAATGGTTCATCTTGTCGTTCATCTTGTCAAAGAGACACAACTGTGCGGACCAGCTTATATGAGATGGATGTACCCTACTGAACGTTATATGAAAATATTAAAAGGGTATGTGAAAAACCGAAGTCGACCAGAGGGTTGTATTGCTGAACGATATATTGTTGAAGAAGCGATTGAGTTTTGTACTGAATATCTGTCAAATGTTCAATCAATTGGACTCCCCAAATCTCACATTGTTGAAAAAAAAGAAGGTAAGAAGCTAATTGGAAATAAAGTTGTGACAGTATCAATGGTCGAACGGGATCAAGTGCATTTGTATGTTCTGCATAATGAGCTTGAAGTTGAGCCGTATGTTGAAATTCACAAGGGTGTTCTTCGAGGTTTAAATCTGAATAGAAATGAGAATTGGATTGTACGAGAGCACAATCGAAGTTTCATACCATGGTTTAAGGAACATATTTATTCAAAGTATCGTTCAGATCATGCTTCAGTAATAGAAAGATTGAGATGTTTAGCATACGGTCCAAGTTTAATTGTGTTTTCTTATAGCGCATATGCAATTAATGGATACACATTTTATACCAAAGAACAGGATGACAAAAGTACTATGCAAAATAGTGGTGTCACCTTGATCGCTGAAGCAATGCATATATCAAGTGTGAAGGACTTAAACCCAAAATTTGCAAACCTGTCATATTTTGGGGTTATCGAGCGCATTTGGATGTTTGATTACGAGAAGTTTCAGATTCCTATATTTGGTTGCAAGTGGGTTGAAAATAATAATGGCATACGAATGGATAAGTCAGGTTTTTTGCAAGTGGATCTTAATAGGGTGGGGTACAAAGATGAGCCTCTCATTCTAGCCTCTCAAGCTAAAAAAGTGTTTTATGTCAATGATCCGACAAGTACGAAATGGTCTATAGTGCTACTATCTAACAAAGTAATTGATGAAAGCATTGGAGATCAAAGTGATATTGGTGTTGAAATTGAATCTTTAACCATAACTGATCAAAATGATAATGAATCATGTATTAGAAACGATCATAATGAGGGTATTTGGATCAATCCAACTGTCTGCGTTGTTAAGAGACGAGTAGAACACATTCCTACCAAGAAAAGAAAGAGACCTTAGTGAAAAGGGTAATAGTATATATAACTTGCCATTTCATTTTTATATTTGTCATTTCATTTTAATTTACCATTTCATTTTTATTTGTCATTTCATTTTTATATTTGTCATTTCATTTTTATTTGCTATTTCATTTTTATTTGTCATTTCATTTTAATTTGTCATTTCATTTTTATTTGTCATTTCTTTTTTATATTTGTCATTTCATTTTAATTTGCCATTTCATTTTTATATTTGTCATTTCATTTTTATTTGACATTTCATGTTTTTTTTTTTCATTATTACAGGTCAAATGGCTAGTAATCAAGATAATGCAAATGCTCCTGAAAATGCTCTTGAAAATACTCAAGAAAATACTTCAGAAAAAGATATTACACGAGGTATTACTATTATGAGGGGAATCATATGTGATAGAGATAGAGGAGTAACCTATAATGTAGAATGGAATGATAATGAACAATTAATTGGGTCTAATGCTGCAAAGTTGACAAGCTACATTGGTACGCTTGTTCGTATACACATTCCGATCACCACTCCTAGATGGAAAAGAGGAGAGTTGGATGAGGCTAAGGAGAAAGTTTGGACTGAGATAAAGGTACATATATGGTTTTTGTTATTTGCTTTATCTTGACGATAATATGTGTTTAAATTTCTTTTACTAACACACTTTATGCGTATGTTTTTTTGTAGAGGTCTTTTAACATTGAAGATACCCGTAAAAAGTATATAATGGGTTTGGCTGGAAAAAGACACAGAGGGTGGAGAACATTTTTAACCAACAAGTATCTTAAAGATGATGAAGGAAATTTTCTTGAAGAGGATCCAGAACGTCCAAAGAAGTATGAGAACTTCATTACACCTGAAGAATGGGTTGGTTTTGTAGGCCAAAGAAGAGATGAGAATTTCAAGAAAGTGAGTGCTCTAAATCGCGAGAGAGCGTCAAAACCCGCATATCCATACAAAAAAGGGCGTTTGGGATATGCTCGCTTAGAGTAAAAAATTGTAAGTAAATATAAACTCTACGATCTTATTAATTCTCTCAATGTGTTATATAGTTGATGATCTTAAGACCTCCGTCATTGTGTAGTTAGAAGAGACGAAAAGTGATGCAACATCACTACCGGCACATTTGTTGTGGAAGGAAGCCCGTGTGGACAAGGATCAAGCTGTTAATCCCGATATTCAACATGTGTATGATGAATGTGTAAGTATAAGATTGTGTCTTTAGTTAAATCAATTAATGTTTATTAATATTTAAGTAATTTTTTATCTCCACTAATAATTTTTATATGTAATTGAATTACAGGAGACCTTGTCCCAATCGGTATCCCCAGGTGAGGATCCTCACGATATCAGGAGCGTACTTAGTCGAGCACTAAATATTGCTGAGTATCCGGGTCGGGTGAGGGGTAAAGGTCATGGTGTGACTCCAACCTCTTTGTATAAGCATCCAAGGAGAAGAAATCCTAGCAATGCAGAAGTGATGCAAACATTGCAGGATTTACAAGCTCAAGTTCGTGAATTGCAGAAGGATAAAGAGAGAGATATGGCGGAAAAGAGCAGTTCACACTTGAAAGAAACTAGTGACAAAGCTAGTATCAACTTTCAGCATAAATTTCCCGAGGTAATTTTCAATATATATCCGTTATTACTATAGAATATTTTTAGTCACTTCTAACGGTTATTATTGGTTTAGGGCATTTCATCTTGCCAGCTCTACCTATCGTCACCGACTTATCGACTAGTTGGCAAGGGAAAAGTCCATAACAGTTCGGGAGATTTACTTCATAATAGACCGCTTCCGGATGGTCACATGAAAGTATCGGTTGACATTGCTTTAGATATGGATGCATTGCTGCCGGTACCTGACATTGTTGCTGAGACCACATTGCTGCGAGATGCAATTGGATCTTTTGTTGCATGGCCATCCGACCTCATTTTCATAGATGATCAGGTATGTTGAAAACAATTATGAATCTTTAAGTCTTCAACTGTCAGTTCTGACCTCAGTTATTTCCACGGTAATTATAGACTCCTACAACACCCGCATCTAAGGGTAAAGGGATTTTGCGGCACGACGAATCTGACGTATCACCAAAAGAGGTACGTTTAAAGTGTTAATTATATGATCCGAATAAAAAACTGCATAATTTTATAATTTAACCGAGTTTATATGATTTTTAGGTACCTTTTCATGGGTCACAACAAGTGAGCCAGAAAATCGTTGGCGTACCACCCAAGAAAAGGGTGCCTACTAGATTTTTCCCTCGATACCGGTAGTGTCTTGAAACAATAGTGGGAACAACAAATTTGATGGATGGTGGTATTCGTCAAATTGATATGGATCAAGGTATTTTTGGTTTTCCTTGCACATAAATAATTGGACATGAGGACGTGGAATAGATTTTCCGTCATAAAGAATTGGGCGTCAGTATTATGCACGCATACATCCGGTAACCCCATCTTTATATTATGTAATTAGCTGAAATCTTTTTTAAACATTTTCAATGAATATACTCTAATATTAATTATGTTTCTATTTAAGGCTGTTATATGACAAATTGATGCGCGGGAATCAATTGTCAAACAGATTCCATTTTGTGTCTTCCTCCCGTGTCAGCGGAGCGACAATTGGTAGGGAACCGGATTCAGTAAGAGAGCACTTAGTCGAAAGATTCATGGCAACTGGCAGTACATAAAGCTTATATCTTTGGGCGTATAATACTATTCCTACAGGGTTAGATTTTCATTCTAAATTCATTTTAATATTTGTAATTTTTGCGTAGAAAAATTTCTTCTAAACTGTTGTTTTAATTTATAGACGTCACTGGTTGTTGGTTGCTATCGATCCTATAAAAGAAGTGGTCTATTATCTGAATTCGGTTGACGGTGATTGGACAAATTATCCGGATATGAAGTTAATGATTGATACGTAAGTGAGATTATTCTAAATATTTATGTGTATTTATGTATTTAATTATTTCCGTGACATTGTTCTAAATATATATTTTTAATTTTGTTAGAGCGATACAAGTATTCTGTTGTCAAAGAGAAGCTCGGGTACGACGGTCTAAATCAAACAACATTAATTGGATCAAAGTGCAGGTATATTAATTTCCACTGTTTTGATTATAATATTTACACTATTTGATAAAACAATACAACTATATATTCTTATTTGTTTTTCTATGTAGTGTCCTCAACAACAAAACGGTATAGATTGCGGATACTTCGTTATGCGGTTTATCAAAGAAATCATTCAACTGAATCAAATAGAGATTCCAGTCACGGTTTGAATTTATAACTTAGAATTTGTTTTATTATTTCTCGGATATTCCATATAATTTTTTACTTTTAACTAAATCATGCATATTATGTTTTCTTATGTAGTACTTCGATGAGTACAAATGTGCATATTACACGAAACTTCAGTTGGAAGAAACCAAAGAGGAGTTGTGTCAATATTTTATTGAGCAGAGAATAATATAAGGACTGGTTTAGTTGTTGTTAGAGTTGATTTTGTAATACTGACTTTGAGTTAGAATACAGATAACAATGGTTTATATATAATTTGAGATACAAACATAATTTATGATTGATTTTGAGCAATGATAGTTTCTTGTTTATGGTTTCTTGTGTTATACTTGTGTACTAAAGTAGTTGATAGAATAAAATGAATTTAGTGAAAAGTATTGAGTATTGGTTTTGTTATATTGAGTATTGGTTTTGACTCAGAAACCGTAAACCATGGATAAGACATGGTTGTATTCCAATCGATTGTCGAAAGAGTACGAGAACGGGGTATCGGAATTACAATGCATTACCGCTATTTATGAATTACAGGTTATGGCAAACAATGCAGGTATATGAATGATATAAATAATACCTCTAAAAAAAAACACCCTATGAAAGCGCTTTTTGGAGAAAAGCGCTTTCATAGGTAGACCTATGACAACGCTTTTTCACATAAAGCGCTTTCATAGGTAGACCTATGACAGCGATTTTCCAAGAAAAAGCGCTGCTAAAAGACAACCTATGGAAGCTTTTTTCCAAAAAAAGCGCCACCAATGAAAGCGCTTTTTTATAAAAAAGCGCTGCCAAAAGCCTACTTAAGAGAGCGCTTTTTAGAAAAAGCGCTGCCAAAAGCCTACTTAAGAGAGCGCTTTTTGGAAAAAGCGCTGCCATAAGGGTACTTAAGAGAGCGCTTTTTAGAAAAAACGCTGTCATAAGTAGACCTATGAGAGCGCTTTTCATTAAACAAAAAGCGCTGCTAAAACCTTTAGCAGCGCCATCTTAGAAAGCGCTTTTAAGCGCTTTTAAAAGCCAAAAAAAGCGCTTTTGTAGGTCTTTTTTGGCGTAGTGGGTCCTTTACCAGCGCTTTTGATAAAGCGCTTTCTAAAGCAACACTTTTAGCAGCGCTTTTTAAAAGCCCTGTCTAAGGTCACATTTTAGCAGCGCTTTTATTTATTATTGTATACAGTTTCCGTGTTTTTTTTTTATTTTACTTATAGCAGCGCTTTTGTATAAAAGCGTTGTCTAATATGTGTTGTTAAAAGCCCTTTTTGGCGTAGTGGATGAAGAAGAAGAACCTGAAGTAGATGAAGTATTAACTAGAGCAACAATATTAATCTTTGGTCAGGGTGTTTCTTTATTAGCTCTCACCTTAGTTCGGATTGGATGAAGGAATTTGTCGGTTGACTCTTTATTTTTTTGAGGAACCCTCCATGATAATTGATAAAGATGGAAATGTAGGATGAAAGTTGGAGGTTATGATGAGAGATGAATGAGAAGTGCAAAATGGGTATGAAATGTTTTGAGAGATATGATTTAATTTTAAAGAGAAATGAGTAATAGTTTTAAAATGTGAAATGAAATGAGTGGATGTTAATGTGAATGCAAGAGAAATCAAATGTAATGATTAATAAAAACTCAAATATGAAAGGGCGCAGGTTTTTAATTTTTTTTTTTTGGAATTGAACATGTTTGATTCAAATTAGAAAGAGTGTTGATTTGAATCAAAAATGGATTTTAGGTTTTGTTTTGAATATGATCTTAAGTTTATTTGAATCAGAAATGTCTATTTTTTACAAAAATCTCTTCTAATTCGAATAAGGAAATAGTATGATTCGAATCATATGGATAGAGGCAAAATGAATTAAAAAAATCAACATTTTGATTTGAGTCGGGCAGAACTTTGATTCGAAAAAAAGTCTTAAATTCCTTTATGATTCGAATATCACTCCTTTTACTGCAAAAGGTTTGCAGTTGGTAAATATTTCTTATAGTATTTCAAATATATAAATTTGATCATTAATAAAACGAGTCAATTACAATGGTTTTCTAACTTATTACGTTTAGCAAGAAATTGATTTCTCCAAGTATTAGTCTGGGAAGAAAATGTATTAGTTTTTTTTTTTTTTTTGAATTGAATAAAATTCAGTTTTTGAAATAGTAGAAAATTGATTAGTTGAAAAATCCAAAAGAAAAAAGATTGTAGAAAATAATGATCATTTTGATGATGGTGATTATTATGAAGTGGAGGGACCTGAAGCTGCATCAACACGTGCAGTTGTCAAGTGCAAGTGATTACGTTACCAGGTACTAACTACTACTGTTACTCACTTTCATCAATAGTACATTCATTACATTGCTTTGACTAAAACCTTTTTTTATTTTCTCAAATTTATTTCATAAAGATATTAATTAGTTAATTAAGCAAGATAATTATACAATGATTGTATTTAATCATCTTCATTAGTAGTACTAATTATTTCTTTTTGTGTGAGATTAAGATAGAATAGAACAAACAAAGCCAATTTTTAGAGGAAAAGGAAAAAAAAAAAGACCAATGATGAATGTGTGAGAAAGATAGATAGAGATAGAGAGGACACCACACGTGCACAAGCACGCGCATAAAATAATTGAAGAGTTAAATGGGTCCCACTTGAAAAGACTAGGTGGGGTCATGTTCATTGTGTTTAGTAGAAGTTAAGTGTATCGAGTTAGTTAGAAGTAAAGTGGGGGTGCAAAAAGCATTGCAAAGAAAAAAGAAAGAGGTTGAGCGTGTGGACCTAAAGGACTATGAGCGTGCACATTGGGTCAAAAATCTTTTAAAAAATGAATGTTGATAAAGTTAAATAAATTAAAAAGTATGTTTTAATGAATGTTCCATGATTATATATTTATAATTATAATCGAGTGCTTTTATAATTGTTGTCTTTTTGGTATTTCATCAAATAATGTAGAAGCAAGTACAAAAGATCAAGAGAAATGAGAATGAAAATCAATGCCACACGAGAGTTTATCAAAACTTTATTTTAGTTTGACCCTACCCAATTATTTTGGCAATGAACATGTAAATTCTTTTGTATTCATCAACTGAATTAATTTAACATAGTGTATAATTAATATACCTATAATGTTTCAAAATAATAAATTTGAATTCACTCTCCTGCAATTAAATATTTATATATTTACCAACTGAATTGATTTAACGAAATAACGTAACCAATATATCTCTGGTGTATCAAAGCAATTTGTATAATATAAAGTTGGAAAATGGTAGTATGTGTGGAAAATAGATACATGAAAACAAATGGAAAGCATATAAATACAAAGTACAATTACAGGAGCATATAATAATTTCAATTCCCACCGAATTGTTAGGCAATATATCCACAGATAAATTCAACAATGGGACCCATCGTATATCTGTATTAGAACCTAAATTTTGACTAAATTATGAGTAAATTGCTCATCTTTATTAATAGTGTTGAAAAAATTCAATCAAATCATGAAGTAGTTGATAGATCGAATAAGGAACCTCGCCATGTTAAAAATTCTAACTAACTTTCTCTAACTAATTTAGAAAACGTTTTTGTAGTTGTTGTATGAAACATGTACTGTACCAAAAAAGTCGTATACGGAAGACAAAATATAAAGCGAGGAAAATCTTGCTCTATTCACGTATTATCGGCAAAATGGATTGTGTCTGTCGGATCGGACTGCACATTCGCTAAAAAATAACGGATTGAGTTAAGATTTTAGATCTGTTATCTATTAAAGTCTGTTTTACTAAAAACTGTCATCTGTCAATGCTCGTCCCGTCAAAATCTGCCGTCCGCCAAAACTCGCCGCACTTATTAATTTAACTTTTGTCATTTTAAGTCTGCTCATTTTTAGTTAATTATAGTAATTTCAATTTTTAATGGTTTTATTTTTATATATTAATTTATGATTATATATAATATTTTTTGAAGTTAAATTTGTTAATAAATTTTTTTATAAATAATTATTTTAAAATATAAGTAAAAAATTTAATTGAAATATAAAAAAAAGCTATTAATCTATTTAAAAATAAAAAAAATATATACATAAAAATAAACGTGTAAGTCTATCACTCGTCAATCTGTCATTTTGGCGGAACAAATTAAATTTTTATATCCATTTCTATTAGGTAGATTTATCCATTCTATTTTTTTTTTGAACTTAAGACGGAACATGCACGGAGTAGAGGACGGTCCGTTGATATTATTGGTATGGATGTAAACCAAATACAATATGCTTCTCATTATTGTAACATGGAGAACAATTATTTTTTATTTTTATTAAATAAATTATAATAAATTTTGATTTTAAAATAAATATATGAATGATATTCTTCTTTTGTAAGTACAGTTCACGTTCTAACGGTAATAATAATATTTGATGTGAAATAAAATTAACCAGGTGAGGAGCCCTAGAGTAATTTTGAATAGTTCAAAATCCTTATGGTTGAGAGGACTCCTAAGATTAAAGAATTCCGCTGAGATTGTTGTATCTCATGCTAGAACAAGTTTGGTTCGTCAAATAATCCTTGAAATTTTGATGATAACAAGTACACTAGTATGGAGAATAATTTTATACTCTAACAGTTTGTTAAAATTTTCATATTTTATTCATAGATTATGGACTATAAGCATGCAAGTTGTGGACTCTGGACAAATGTAGTTTTGGACTTATGAACAAGCAAATCAAGACTTTGGGCAATCTAATGCACTATGAACCGATGAAGTATGTAAAGAAGTGTGTACAACAAACAATCTGCTTCTATAAATATCAAGTCAACAATTAAAAGAACATTATACATATTGACTCTGATAACTCAAGAATCTGAAGACTCCAAATTTCTCAAAGCACTGAAGACTTACTCTGATCAAGCTTCACCGTATTCTATCAGAATCCTCTGACTCAAGGAGTTTAATATGAAGGGAGATAGTGTGAAAGTATTAAAATAGTATAAAACAACATCATTTCCACTACCTTGTGAGATAGAATAAAAGGATTTTATGTGTTGTACCCCAAAATTTTTCCTCCCATATTTCTCAAGACCTTTCAAGAATAATCTCCAAGTGGCTCAAGTTAGCTCAAGAGTTGGACAGTCAAATCACCTCCTAAGGCAGTCAATTCAAAATTAGGGTTTTGTGTTGCATCAAGGTCCTTACATATAAATGACCTCAAGTTCTCCCCAATGTCCTAATATGTTCATAAGGTCATCCACGTCAAGTTTCAAGCCTTGCAGAGGAAGTTTGGTCAGTCAATTGCTCAAGAGGCCCAAAAATCGACTGTGCTAGAGCAAAAGTCAACTGTGACCTACAAATAGTCAAACCTCAAGATTTTTTGTCAGCATTCTCATTTTTAAGGATAATTCATCATTTGATCAAGGGTTTATCATGATTCATCAAGGATTGCTCAAGATTCATCAAGATTCAAAAGTTGCTAAATTAGGGTTTTGTAGGAAAAGTCAACTCAACTTTGACCAAACATAACTTTCTCATACTTTATGAGAAATGACCCATACAAATCTAATTTTGAATAAGATGCAATTTCCTACAATCCATCTTCATACCCCAAGATCAAGAAATGCACTCACAAAAAGTTACAAATTTGGACATTATAGGTCATTTTTGAAAGTCAACAAAACACCTTTTTTTTAAAAGCTTATAACTTGAGCATGGAATATCAAAATGAGATGAGACAAAAAGTTTTCGTTAGAGGACATCTCAAGGTTTCTAAAAAGTCCAAGAACACCTCCAAAGGTTCAAAATTGAAGAAGTTATGCATTGTTGAAGTTAGGTATTTTTCCAAAATTGCCAAAAGTCAACTATCCCCAAAACTTCAAATTTTGTCAAAAGGGCCCAATTGTTTCCACTTGATTTGATCTTGTCACACCACACACGTGTCCTATCTTCAGTTTTATGTCCATTCATTAATTTTTCTATTTTATTTGATTTTTATTGAATTAATTTATTTTAAATCAATTTAAGTCCAAATAAAATCCAAATATTGATAAAACAAGATCTTTTTGATTGATACAGCTTTCAATTACCATCATGGACAAGATCAAACTCGAATCATGCCATGTTATGAACAAAACATTTGATTTGAGACATTTTTGGAAGCTTGTTCATGGAAGATCAAATCATATCTTCAATCATCAATTCACATGGATTCAAGGCCCAAAATTAAACCTAATTGCTTCTATTATACTCACACAATGAAGAGGCACAAGGAACACGACCTGAAGGCTGCTAAATCTCAAATACCAAAACTTGGAAAAAGCTTGAAAAAGCTTGGAATTGAAATCTTGGTTAGAGGTGAATTCAAAGAGAAAACTCAACGCTATCTCCTTGCTAGCCATTCACTGAAGCTATTGGGATCAAAATCAAGCCTTGAAACATCCCCAATCGCGTTGTAAGTCTTCCAAAACATACCCTTGTACATGAAATTGTAACCTTAGATTTTTGCATCTTTTTGATAAATCATGGGCATATTCTTGATCTTTGTATGATTTCCAGACTTTTTGCAATATTTGATTTCGTTTTTGTAGCCTGTAACCCTGTACCCGAAGCTAGGGTTTTGGTTCTTATTTTTTAGGCGTTTTGATTTCAGGAAAAATTAGGGCAAACCATGGACATGGTTGTGTTCAGGGAGGAGAGACGAGCATGGTGATGGTCTCCGTTTGCATTTATATGGCCTATCGTTCATTTTAGGATGAAGCCACGGATCTTGTTGCGGATAAAAATCCGCAGGTAAGAAAACCAGGTTGGGCGAAGAAGACGACCATGTGCCTCCTCCCCATTGGATGATTCAAATCTCGCGCGTTTTGTTTTTGTTTCCAACATATTATTTGTTTTTCCTTTATGATAATTTTTGTCCATTATACTAACAAAAGCAACAAAGTGGCGTAGTGGTTAGTGCGCTTGGTCAGTGACTCATGGGACCTAGGTTCGAATCCCAGGTCCCCCATATTGCCTATTATTATTTTTCTTCAGCAGATCCAGCGCGCCTCAGCAATTATGGTACACCATGCATCATCACTTAATCACTTGCCAGATGGCCTCCAGGCCAAATCCAATGGCCAAGATTACAGACCCACCATAGTGCCCAATCAACGTGTCACGTGGGATCCAGAAAAGTCAATCAGGCTTGTTTGCAATGGGCTTCTAAGTTGCTGATCTCACATCCTTTTGGGCCCAACACCCCCCTTGGGTTATTTCTTTTCTCTTTATATTTTATTTTTTATTTATTTGTTTTATTTAATTATTATCATTATTATTTAACTAATCAATTAACATTTTTCCTAATAAAATCAAAACCATAAAAAATATTATTTTATTTATTAAAATTAAATTCAACTTTATTTTTATAAATAAATACTAACTTAATTAATTTAGTCTTAAATAGGTTTAACTTTTAATATTTTGTAATATTTAAAATTAATGTAGAAATTGGGTTTTTACTAACTTTTAATCAATTTATTTTATTTCTTTAAATACTCAAAATCCAAAAATATTTTCATTAATTAATTAATTTAATTATTAGCTTGGGTTTAATTTCTTTTAATTCAAAAAATAACAAAAACATGCTTTCTTTTAAAAAAGGGTCAAAACCCTAAAAAATGCGCCGATTTAATTTCTTGCACGCGATACATTTGATTCCAATATTGTAATTGCTTCCGGTATGTAATAGCTTTTAATTAGGACTTTAATTATTTATCGCTTTATTTTACTTTCCGCAATTTAATTTCCAGGGTTTGTTTTTGGCGATGTAAATACCCGACGCCTTGTAATAGTTTAGATTTAATTTCCGCAAATTTAAATTCCGCAACTATACACTGTTAGATGTTTGGATAATAGGGAATGCATGACAAGATCAAATGTATGAACTTAAAATCAACATAGCTCACCCATGACATGTACAAAGATAAATAACTGAAAAATAACACACTCGCACATGTGCACTCTTAGGGTACACCTCACTTGGTTGCCTTCGAACGTGGTCATTGAGTATAGGAAGTTTTAGAGGTCGCCCTCTTGTCCAAAGATCATAGTTGCCTCGAAACGGTTGCCTCGGAAAAATGATCTAAGACATTAGGGTTACCGCTAAGGCGTCTTAACATTGCTTTAGTGACCGCACGTCCCTTAATCGAATTGACCCTTAAACTCCAACGACGATGCTACCTACTCATTCATAGTGGGATAGCATTGTCTAAAGGACATTTGTACAGATTGATTCCTTTTTCGAATAGGTAGATGGTTCTTAAGTACTTGCTCCTTTTAAAACAAAATAAAACTTTTCGCACTTACACACCTTTCAAACAAAAACTCTTTTCAAACCCACAAACACAAAGAAAAGCAAATTTTTAAAACACTTTGAGCAAGTACCTAAGAGCCCGTGGATAACCACGGATAGAAAGGGTGCTAACACCTTCCCTTTCTATAATCTACCCCCCAAACCCGAGAAACATCTCGAAAAAGGAATTTTTCTGTGCTTTTTTCCTTTCCTTGTTGGATATAATAAAAGACTGTCGCGACTCTAGCTTACCGCGACATTTTGCGAAAACAAACGCAAAACGTGAACCAGCATTCCAAAACAGTCAGTTCTCTTCCCATCGTATCACAGAACTAGCGACTCTGCTGGGGAGTTTATAAGTGAGGTGTACCTTAGGATTAGATCATTGTGTTTTCAATTGTATGCTTTGTATGATTTATATTTGTGGGCTTGTATCGAAGTTTCTATAGATCCTAACCCAGATCTGGGGATACCCTTTAGGTAAGTAGCAATAAACTGTGAGGGAACTGTACAACGTAGACCGATATGGTTGAAGCAGTAGCTATGTTGGTGTGGCACTTTAGTATGTACCGATATCTCTTGTGTTGGAACAAGGAGAATATGGGTCTTCTAAGGGGTCATTAAGCACCAACTGACCTTAGAACCTTTAAATTGACCAACTTGGCCATAGAACAGTAGCAGTATGCTACACTCATTGAGGCTAAACTCTCGTGATGATTCCAGCCGCAAGAAAAGGTTGCTAAACTGGAATTATGACCGATCGAGGGTAATCAGTGATATTGAGATCCTCTAGAACCCGGTTACTATTTTTAGGACAGGTTTAAACCAACTGAACTGAAAGAGGGTAGTACCTAAGCTCCTTGCCATCCTGAAATCTAAGGGCTCTCTGTGTGACTTGTGTGCCTTTACCATGTTTGCTATTTGTGGATACTTGTGGTGTTCTTACTATCATGACATCATGACATCATAAAATTGCATACATCTTGCATTGGACTAACCTATTTCAAAGACAGGAGGGTTTCATCTTTGCTCTGTTTTGTAGGTCATCATGATGCCTATGCGTAGAAATACTATCTGAATCAACTTTGTCCAAGTTCCCACCTTGCTCAAAGATTTGGTTGCAAAGATGCCTGATACTACTTCCTTCCTCAGGAGACATGGTCATCTTCTCAGTTTGGTCACCTCCAAATTGGACGAGCAGATGATGATTGTTTTGGTTCAGTTCTATGATCCGCTGTACCATTGCTTTACCTTTCAGGACTACCAGCTGGTTCCCACCTTAGAAGAATTCTCTGAGTTGCTCGATATCTCTATTCTAGAGCAGGCCCCGTTTACTGGTTGGGAGAAGACTCTTAGGCCCGAAGAGATTGCTGCAGCCCTTCATATGACCAAAGAAGAGGTAATGGCTAATTGGGGGACTAGAAGTGGAGCAAAGGGCTTTCTGACTAAGTTCTTGGTTGGTAAGGCTAACTACTTATGGGATAGTCTAGACTTCAAGGCCTTCGAGGATATTCTGGCTCTTTTGATATATGGCTTGGTATTGTTTCCGAACTCTAACTCCTTTGTTGATGTGAATGCGATAAAGATCTTCATCTCTCAGAATCCGGTACCCACTCTCTTGGGTGACATCCTTCATCAGCTCTATGCTCGTACTGCCCGAAAGCGGGGAACCTTGATGTGTTGTGCTCCCTTATTGGCAAGGTGGTTTATTTCGCACCTTCCCAAGTCAGTGCTGAAGAACAAAGAAGGCATGGGCTGGGCCTATAGGGTCATGTCTCTCTCTCACAGTGATATCATTTGGACTCTTAAGGGTATGGACGAGGTGACCGTTATTGATCGTTGTAGGGAGTAACCCAATGTTCCACTGTTAGGAACCCATGGAGGAATTTCTTACAACTCGTGCTTAGCCTTATGACAGTTTGGGAGAGCCAAAAGAGAAGGAGCTCATGAGATGCTAATGCCTATTATCATCTTTGACTTTCAAGGAGATAGCGACGAACAACGTCGCAGATTCATAAAGGCCTGGGATAAAGTCCATCAAGCTGATCCACATGAGCTGGGTCCAAAGACTTCTCTGCCAATGGAGCCATATCTCAGATGGGTCCGCATCCGTGCCCAAAAGCTAGGTATGCAATATGAAGTTGTCCGGCCTGTCACTCTTGAAGTTGCTAATGAAGAGGGGGTTCTTCCAACCATTCTCCATCCTTATATGCCCACTGACATTGGGGCACTGAAGAGATCTTGGATGCAACTGAGGGAAGAACGGGATTCCTACCGAGAGAAGTTCAACGAGCAAGAGCAGAAGATCCAGAGGCTGACTAGGCAGTTGGAGAACGAGCGGATACTCAACGACTATGTCCGCACTGAGAAGAAGAGACCATGGGAGCGTTGATTGACCTTTGATGTTTTCCTTTCCAGTTTTTATTTACTTTTCAGTATTTCCATTCTTGTAACGCCCTGAGGGCATCAGTTGAACAATTTGAATTACAAAGTTTAATCTAATAAAGTGTGTTTCCTTTCCGGTTTACAAATTTGAATCTCCCGATTGTCTTTGAAATCATAATCATACGCATTTCATCCCATGCACTCCATAACAGGTACCCATTACAGGTCTCTTATCTTCTTTGCTGTTTATTTCAGCAATCATCATGTCTGCTGAACCTTCAACTGAGCAAGCCATCAAGGCCTCCTACAGGCCCAAAATGCCCAATTTCAAGAGTTGTTCATGAATCTAGCTAAGGGTCAGCAAGACCTGAAGACCCTGATTCTGAAAGAGAAGAAGAAGAAGAAGACAATCATGTTCAACGCTGGGCACAGGTTTGGAAACAGGCTACATAATGAAGTTGATCTGACTACCTCATCTGGAGGGAAAGACAGTCAAGAAGAAAGGAGGGCTCCTAGCCCTGTGGTCTCCAACAACGAGACGGACTTTGATGAAGAACAGTATCCTCCTGCTGAGGATAGATACAAGCAACTGGAAGACTGGTTGAGTGCTATGGAAGTTCAGAAGGTGCCTGGTCTGGACTTCGGAGATCTAGGTCTATCATATGGGGTAGTGATTCCCCACAAGTTCAAGGCACCAGCCTTTTCTAAGTATGACGGAGTTTCTTGTCCGAAGTTGCACCTCCGGTCATATGTGAGGAAGATTTAGCCGTACACCGCTGATAAGAACTTATGGATCCATTTCTTTCAAGACAGTCTCTCAGGGACTCAACTTGAGTGGTTCTATCAGTTGGACGGAACCAGTATCTGTAGTTGGGAAGATTTGGCTACTGCTTTCTACAGGCAGTATCAATACAACTCCGACCTCGCTCCCACGCATACCTAAATCCAGGGTATGTCAATGGGAACGGGTGAAGGATTCAAAGATTATGCCCAGAAGTGGAGGGACCTCGCCGGAAGAGTACAACCACCCTTGGCTGATCGGGAGCTTATGGATATGTTTTTGGGGACCCTGTCTGGTCCATTTTTCAACCACTTAATTGGAAGCTCTTCATCTGGGTTTACAGAGCTTATTTTGACCAGTGAGAGGATTGAAGCTGTTATTAAGGCTGGGAAGATACAGAAGGGTGCCTCGTCAAGCATAGAGAAGAAGCCGTTTAAGAAAGAGTCAAGTGCTGTCTACAGTTCGAGAAGACAGAATAGACCTGAACACCGCCAGGCTGTTAACGCGGTTGTTATCTCAATACCTGCTGGTGCTCCTCAGCACAACAATCAACAAAAAGACGAGAGACCTCGAAGACAATTTACTCGTCTCAGGATGACTTTGTCTCAGATTCTGCCACAACTACTGAAGACCAATCTGGTGATTCTAAAGGAAGCCCCAAAGAATTCGAATACCACATCACCGAAGTACAACCCTAATGCCCGCTGTATTTTTCACTCTGACAGCCCGGGGCATAATACGGATGATTGCTGGGTTTTGAGGAACAAGGTACAAGACTTGATCGATGCGAAGGAGATTGAGTTCGGAGCACCAAAGAGGCCTAAACAATATGCAGGGGTGAATGCTATCAGGGATGATGATGATGAAGAGTTTTACATCGACAATTGGATCTACCCGAATGCCGACGGTGGACTAAGCAACTGGACAGCGAAGGATTCTATGCTCGTTTCTGTCATTACCCAGTAATGAAACTTTTTGTGTTGAATATGTAACAGACAATGTTTTAAACTTTATGGCCCGGTGTCTTACCCGGGGCACTGTGGCTTCATTTGTGAGGGCTTTTGTGTGTCATTCTCATATATCATTAATAAAAGCATTGGACGTTTCTTGCATTTCAAATTTTGCACTCCTTGTTTTTCTTTATTATATATTGCAAAATAGCTATTTTACACACACTCACATATACAGGTCCATATCCACTCTGGATCTCACTGGTAACGACTCTGCTACTGCCATTTATGACTTTGAAAATCCGATCAACTTAGCCGAAGACGAAGGTGAAGATGATTGCGAAGTGCCTGGTGAACTTGCAAGACTGTTACTCCAGGAAGAGAGGGTTATTCAGCCGCATGAAGAGCAACTGGAAATAGTGAATCTGGGTACTGAGACAGACAAGAAGGAAGTTAAGGTCGGTGCAAATCTGGAGCTTAGTGTGAAGCAACGGTTGATTCAGATGCTGCGTGACTATGTTGAGATCTTTGCCTGGTCTTACGAAGATATGCCTGGGTTGGATACTAACATTGTGGTTCATCGCCTGCCTACCAAGGAAGAATGTCCTCCCGTGAAACAGAAGGTCTGCAGATCTATTTTCATCTATATAAAAGAGTTTTTGAAGCCATGGAAAATAAAAATGATGAACAACGAATGAATAACGACAAACTTGTATACAAAAAGAACAAGTCAAAACAAGAGAGGAGTATTGAAAAATAGAAGTCGAGAATATACACAAAGAAGAAAGTTGATACTATTTTGAAAACTTCATAACTTTCATTCTTTGTATATTATGTTGTATTGTAATTGTGTGCATCAGCTTTTTAAAAAACACTTTGTAAACACACAAAAATTTGTAACTTAACCAGGCTGGTTAATATCCTTGAGGGACTAAAGGCTTAGTTAGGATCCTCGAGAAGTCTTTGACTGGTGTGTCATTGAGGTTGTAATCAAAAGTTATTTTATTAGTGGATTAAGTCCTTGTTGATAAGCAAAAATCAGCTAGATAGGGTGAACTGGAGGTAGCCTAGTTAACGATGATAAGGCAAACTCTTGTGTTCTTTATCCTTGTTGTTTTTGTGTTGTTTATGTTTGGGTGTTCAAAAATCTTTAAATCTAGAAACCGAATTCAAACCCCATTTCTTGTGTTCCATTGAACTTTAAATTGGTATCAGAGCTCCGATTATGTTATTGATTACTATCAAAACACTTAATTATGTTAGATAAAGGTCAAGTACTTGAAATACGATGGAGAAAGTTCCACCTGCAAATACCAATAATGATAAAAATCATGTTGCTGATAAACCACCACTCTTTGATGTTGAAAAGTTTGACTATTGGAAGGATAGAATCAGAAGTTTCTTCCTTGGTTTTAATGCTAATTATGGGATATGATACTAGATGGTTACACACATCCTTTGAATGCCAATGGTGTCAACTTGAAAGGAGTACTATGAATGACCAACAGAAAAGGACAAGAAAAATCATCAAAGATAAAAAACCATTTTTTTAATTCCATTTCATACACTGAGTACAAAAAGATAAAAAAAAATAGAGACTTTGTAAAGTATATATTTGTCTCTCTTAGAATTACTCAGGAAGGAAACGAGCAAGTCAAAGAAACCAAGGCTTTAGCCTTGATTCAAAAGTACCATTCCTTAAAGATGAAAGATGATGAAATTATTGAGAGTATGTTCTTAAGGTTTCAAAATCTGGTAGCAGGACTGAAAGTTCTATACAAATCCTACACTACTATAGACCATGTAAAGAAAATCAACAAAAGTTCTACATAGAAATGGAGGCCTATGGTGACTGCACTAAAGGTGTCAAAGAATCTTAACAATACAACTCTGGAAGAACTTATAAGTTCTTTAAGGATTCATGAAATAGAGCTTGAGAAATATGAGCCTCTGAAGAATGGAAAATATGTTGCTCTAAAATCCAAAAACAAGGCTGAAAAGACTAAAGCTTTCAAAGCTGAAAAAGAAGAATCAGAAGAAGATTCTGATAATGAGGAAGAAATGTTTGTACTGTCCAAAAGAATTAATGAACTCTGGAAGCAAAGATATAAGAGGTTCAAAGCCTACAGAGGATCTGATGGATGTTCTGAGCCAAAATTTGGGCAGAAGAAATATGGAGCTAAAAGAGAGGTTATTTGCTTTAAATGCAAAGAGCTTGGCCACTTCAAGAATAAGTGTGCCAGACTCAACAGAGAAAGACCAAAGAAGAATTTTTAAAGATAAAAATAAAGGCCTG
Organism: Vicia faba; assembly: GCA_948472305.1. NCBI lineage: Eukaryota > Viridiplantae > Streptophyta > Magnoliopsida > Fabales > Fabaceae > Vicia > Vicia faba. The sequence goes on from CATIWC010002187.1 coordinate 358,189, forward strand.
AAGACAACATGAGATGTCTCTGACTTTTTTGACGTCGACTATGAAGAAGAGCAAGCTAACATGGCGCTGATGGAAAAGGCAGAAGCAAACAACTCTAAGCCAAAACTAAAATTAGACTCCAAAAAGGTATTTTTTCTTTTATCTCACTCTGAACTTGAAACTTCCGTAGCTAAGATTCTTGGAAAGAATCAAAATATTAAAAGAAGATGCAAGTCTCTGAAAAAGATACTTGTAACTCATTCTAAAGCACATAGTGAGCTGATGAAAGAAAATACATATTTAAAAGAAAAAATCAATTGTTTTGAAAATGAAAGCTCTACTATCAAAAGCAAGAGCGGTATTTTAGAAAAATATGCTCTCATTAATGATTATATGAATTAAGAATATGCTTTAAAGAAGTATGAAACTTATTTTCAAAAGTTTCTAGCCAAACACATAAATAGAAGCAAGATGGCTTCTATAATATACGGTGTTAGTGGAAATGGGAGAAAATGCATGGGTTACAACAAACCAAGAGATTATGTGTTTTACCCTAAAGTTGTAGATGATATGATGATTAATACAACACCTTTATAATCTCACTTCATATATGGTCTTACACATGACACTAATTATGCACAAAGACCATGGGTTGATAAAACCTCTGGGAAAACTAACCTTACGGGGCCCAAAAAGAAATGGCTACCTAAATATAAGATAATAAATATTGAAGATATCCTTAACAACCAAGTCAAAACACTAGTCAAGGTACCTGGACTCTAGATGCTCATGACATATGATGGGAAGAAGGCATATGTTCCTAGACTTGGAACTTATGCTTGGAGGTTCTGTAGGTTTTGAAGGAGATCAGAAAGGAAAAATTATTGGATCCATAACTATTGGTAACTATTATCTACCCTTTATCTCTAATGTTTTATTAGTTGAAGGATTAATGCATAACCTCTTGTCGATAAGTCAATTAAGTGATAATGGTTATGCTATTATCTTCAATCAAGAGTCCTGCAAAGTTGTCAGTAATAAGAATGGCTCCATATTATTCAGAGGCAAGAGGAAAAAAACATTTACAAATCAATCTTTTAGATTTAGAAAGTCAAAATGTTAAATGTTTTATGTCTGTGAATGAAGAGCTATGAAGCTGGCACAAAAGATTTGGCCATGTTATCATGAAAAGAATCTCAATGCTAAACAAGCTGAACCTGGTCAGAGGCCTTCCAAATCTGAAGTTTGCTTTAGATTCTCTTTGTGAAGCATGTTATAAATTCAAGTTTTAAAAGACTACTTTCAAAGATAAAAACTTTGTTTCTATCTCTAGGCCTCTGGACCTCTTACACATTGACCTATTTGGGCCTTTGAAAACAGCCTATGTCGGTGGTAAGAAGTATGGGTTAGTTATTATTGATGACTATAAAATATGGACATGGGTAAAATTCTTAAGACATAAGGATGAGTTACATTTTGTGTTCTCTACCTTCTGCTCCCAAGTGCAAAATTAAAAATAATTATCAAAGTCAGAAGTGACCATGATGGAGAATTTGAAAATTAAGATTTTGAAAAACTTTTTGATGAAAATGGCATTTCCCATGATTTCTCTTGTCCTTGAACTCCTTAATATAATAGAGTTGTAGAAAGGAAAAATCAAACCTTATAAGAAATGGCCAGAACCATGATCAATAGGACTGATGTGGCAAAGCACTTTTGGGCAGAGGCATTCAAGAAAACTTGTTATATTCATAACAAAATCTCTATCAGACCAATTCTGAATAAAACTCCCTATGAATTATGGAAGAATAGAAAGCCCAACATCTCTTATTTCGTCCTTTTCGGTGCATCTATTTTATTATTAACACCAAATATGCTCTTAACAAAGTTGATTCTAAGGCACAAAAGTGTATCATGTTAGGATACACTGAACGCTCAAAAGGTTACAAAGTGTACAACACTAAAACACTAATTGTTGAAGAATCAATTCATGTTAAGTTTGATGATAAGCTTGACCCTTAAAAGTTAAAGCTAGTTGAAAATTTGCAGATCTTGAAATCACATATTCAAGCTCTAAGTATAAAGACTTTTAGTTTGAAGACTTTGCACCTGCTCAACCAAAAGCAACTAACACTCCAGCACCTCAAAAGAAGTATATGCAACAAATCTCACATCCCGAGGAATTGATTCTGGGAGATAAAGTTGAACCGATCATAACCAGATCTTTATTTCGACAAGACAAAGAAACTTTTTTTGGGTCTGGTGTATGGAATATAACCAGTATCTATCGATGAAGCTCTTCTCGATTCTGAGTGGATTTTGGCTATGCAAGAAGAACTTAATCAATTCTCCATAAATGATGTGTGGGATCTAGTACCTAGACCCAAGGGAAAGTACACTATCGGAACCAAATGGGTATTTAGAAACAAGCTGAACGAGTAAGTAGACATAGTAAGAAAGAAAGTCTAATTGGTTGCACAAGGCTATATTCACCAAGAAGGAATTGACTATACTAAAACCTTTGCACCAGTGGCTAGGTTAGAATCTGTTCGGCTTCGTATTTTATTTGTTGTAAATAATGACATCATTTTATATCAAATGAATGTCAAGAGTGATATCATTTTTCCCAATAGAAACATTAACCTCCCAATTTTGAAAATCATAAGAATCCTGATTATGTTTATAAACTAAAGAAATCACTGTACAATCTAAAACAGGCTCTTAGAGCATGGTATGAAAGACTAAGTAATTTTATTTTGAAAATAATTTTACAAGAGGGAAGGTAGATACAACTATGGTTTTCAAATCATTCAAAAAAGATATTCTTGCAGTCAAAATCTATATGGATGATATTATTTTTTGTTCTGCTAATGCCTCGCTTTTCAAGGAACTTTCTAAGCCTATGCAGGCAGAATTCAAAATGAGTCTCATGGGTGAACTAAAGCTCTTTATGGGGATCCATATCAATCAAAGTCCATATAGAACCTACATTCATCAAAGCAAGTACACGAAGGAACTTCTGAAAAAATTTGACTTATCAGAATGTAAAACAGCTAAAACTTTCATGCATCAAACGTGCACTCTTTAGATGGATAAATCACGTAAAAGGTCAAACAAAAGTTATATAGAGGTATTATTGATTATCTTCTGTATTTGACTGCTTCTAGACATGACATTCTATTTAGTGTATGCTTATGTGTTAGATTCCCACCAGATCCTAAAGAATACCACTTAACAGCTACTAAGAGAATCTTTAGACATCTGAAAGGTACTACTAACCTTGGTTTGATATATAGAAAATCAAAAGAATACAAGTGAGTAGATTATTGTGATGTTGACTATGCTAAAGATAGACTTGAAAGAAAAAGCACTAGTGGAAGCTGTCAGTTTCTAGGTGACAATCTGATTTCATGGTCCAGTAAAAGTTGAATACATTGCAGCCTCTAGGTATACCACACAAGTACTCTAGATGAAGAGTCGGCTGGAATATTATCAGATTAAGAAAGGTAACATTCCTATCTTGTGTGATAACACTTCAGCTATTTGTTTATCCAAGAATCTTATTTTACACTCAAGGAAAAACATATGGAGATCAAACACCATTTTATAAGAGATTATGTACATAAGGGTATTTTAAACTTAAATTTTATTGATACAGTCAATCAATGGGATGATATTTTTTAAAACCCCTTGTTATGGACAAATTCATATTTATTTTGAAAACTCTTAACATGGAATTATGTCCAGAATGAGAAAATATTTTTGCTTCTAATGTGTAACAGAAGACTCTGGGAAATGAAGTATAAAGCGTTTGAAATTTGATCTTGCTACTTAGAATTGATCTTATTCAAATTCTTGTTTGAAATTATTTAATGACTAAAATCTGAGGAAAAGAAAAAGTCATGTAAAAATTGTTGAGACTCTGAAGTATGACAATTATCATGCATGTAGATATCAAAATATTTGATAAGACTTTGGGGCTGCTCTATGTCTTGGAACAGAAGAGATCATTATCCCCTCGCTCTCCTAAGTCATTAATTTCTTGCATCTTATTATTATTAATTATGGGCATTTTCAAAAAGTCAGTCTTAATTTCATTCATTGGTTATCTAAACCAAATCTTTTTGAACTTCTTTCGCTCTTCCTTCCTTCCCTATTTAAACTCTTCTCTCTCTCTCTCTCTTCCATTTTTCACATTCACTTTTCTTAAAACCTATTAACTTTTTCAGTATTTCTCTTATCTTTTCAAAATGCCTTCCAAAACTTTTTATGGTGATGAAGAACTTCTTTTCATGATTAACTAAAATACTGTCAACTTCCCTGAGCTGAAACTTTAGGGATTTGATCTGTTGAAGGAATTCCTCAAATAAAAATGGGTGAGCTATTTTAATATGATGAATGCTCCCGTTTACATGAATCTTGTCAAGGAATTTTGGGTTTATGCTTCTATTGGGCATAACGGAATATGCATACAATCTTTTGTTTGTATCCTTCTAATCACGATCACTTCAACCTCCATTACTATTGAAATTGGTTGTGTAGAGAAAGATTCAACTATGGAACATTATTAGTTCAACAACCTATTCTCTCAGTATTTTATTTTCAACATATATGATAATCTTGATATGATCAACTGGCCATCATCTCTCTGTCCAGTGGTTAGAGTATGGCATGAATTTATGATAGTCAACATATGTGCTAGAGAGCAATGAGTGTAATTTATAACATATGAGGACAAACATTTCTTGTACTTCCTACTATACAATGTTCACGTTGATTTCTCCTCAACCATTTTTAACTATATCAAGGAGATAATCATTTCCTCTCAAAGGAAAATTTCCTTCCTCATTCCGTATGGAAGAGATCTACCTAAGCTTTTCCTTAGGGTTAGGATAGTAAATCAGGTGAGAATGGAAAGACACTTAATGCCCTAGATGAGGAAGAATGCAAGTCTTATCCTCTTCATCTTTATCTTGTTATTCTCCTAGTTCTGTCTTTTGTTTATCAAGTCTTATCCTTATTGTACTCGTCCCTTTTTAAAATGATTAATGAAGAATGTTTCTCATATTCATTTTTCTCTCTTCAAATTATCGTTTTTATTCAATCTTATATTTATTACTCATTATTTTTTATTTATGAGTGTTCTACCCCAAAATTTTCCCTCCCATTTTCAAGAAAAATTGATTCAAGACACTCCTTCAGGCTAATAAAAATTTTAAATGCTCAAGACTTCTCAAGGAATTGATCAGACAAGTTCTCCTCCTAAGAAATTCGCCTACAACAAGGGTTTTCTTTTTCTAAAATGAAATTGAGCTTCTAATGACTCAAGTGGGTTTCATAGTTCTTCATATGCTTCAAAGAATCCTCATGTCTGGTTTCAGGCTTTGTTTCACAAGTTTGCTCAGTCAATTGCTCATATGAGTGAAAATCAGTTGTATTGGGTAAAAAGTCAACATTGATCAATCTACAGTCATACTTTAATATTTCTGGTCAACATCAATATTTTGAAGTCACATTCATCATTTGATCAAGGGTTGATCATGATTCATCAAGGAAACTCAAGATTCATCAAAAGTCAAAAGTTACTAAATTAGGGTTTTCTTAAGGAGAAGTCAACTAAACTTTGACCACGCACAACTTTCACATACTTCATCAAAAATTTCTAAACCAAAGCCTGTATTGAAGGAAATTCAATTCTCCGCAACTTTGTCCCTCTAAGCTCAAGGCCAAATGTGTCTCATTTGAGAGATATGAGCCAAAACTTTACAGGTCATTTTGAAAGTTAACAAAAAGAGACTTTTTGTAAAGGAAATTTACATCAAGTTAAAGACTTCAAATGAACAAATAATCAAAAGGAAAGTAGTAGGGAACATCTTGAGGTTTCCAAAAAGTCGAAGATCACCTTCATATGACAAAAAAAATGAGAGAGTTATGTTTGGTGCAAGTTGAGCAAATTTGGAGAAATGCATGAAACTTTCATTGAACAACTTTGAAGTTTTGGACTAATGGGCCAAACTTTTGAGGTTCAAACATTTTCATAACACCTTAGAGAACTCCTAAATCCATTCATAAATTTTTGTGATTTTTATTTCTTTTTATTTTGATTTTATTCATTTAAATTAAAAATAAATCAAATAAAATACCAATTAAATGGATTAAGGCGTGTGGATATTGTTTTAATCATGTTGGAGGCCCAAATATAAATCTTGAGAAGCAAGAAACCGTGCGAGCTTATGAAGATATGATTTGGCCAAATTTAGAAACTTTTCATTTTCATTTTAAATCAAATATTCACATCTCTTAATCATGAGATTCAAGCCCACAAGTTTAACCTAATCTCCTCCTCTATATAAACACAACAAAGTCAGATGCCAAGGGACACACATGCTGCCTCCAAGAATAAACCCTAGAATTCTAAAAAATTCAAGAAACTAGGGCAAGAATAAAACCTTGTTTGCAGCTATCTTCAATCAAGTTCAAGCATTCCATCGTAATCCCGACGCTCCTAGGAAGCTTTCCAAGTCCATAAGCAATCAAAATTGGTTTTGGTAACTTTTTCAAATTCAAACCTTTAATTTATGCTTTTTTTAACTAATTTGATGCATCCACATGTGTTCATATACATCATTAGAACAAGTTTGACGCATAATATGTGAGCTTTAGCGCAGGAACAAGGACATGTCATTGTTAGGGCACCGAGCTTGTGAAGCTTCAAATCCATGGCTACAGGCCTTCTCAATTAAAACTAACACCACCATTGAATTCATGGGGTCTCAATTAGTGGACCAGGACTCTTTTCTTTTTCGTTTTGCTTTAATTTTGCCGGTTTGGCATTTAGCCTCATCGGAGAAGAAGGTGGCGTCACTGTTGGTGGTGGCGCTGACCTGTGTCAAGGGCCCGCGTGACTCCCTCCCTCTCGTTGATTGGTCCATTCAAAACAACTAACCTCACCACTAGCGCATGTTTTCAATTCTTTTTTATTTTCGATTTTTAGAATTAAACTTGTTATATATATATATATATATATATATATATATATATATATATATATATATATATATATATATATATATATATATATATATATATATATATATATATATATATATATATATATATATATTACGTGTTGATGAATTGATACGAAATAACTATGGCCAGGTGGTAAGTGAGATACTTGTTAAACGAGAGGGTGTTGGTTCGATTCCCCCTTTTGTCAAAATCTTTTCTTTATTTTCTAGGTTAACGCAGGTGCATTATATGTTGATTGGTACTCATTCTCAATCACAAACAAGGAGTTGGCCTGATGAACGAAGCTATCAACTTTGAGCCAAAGGGGACGGGTTTGATCCCCACCCCATGCATTTATTTTCTCAACTTTTCTAACCCTTATTTTTTCATTCAATTTAATTATTTATTTTTCTAATTAATCAATTTACCAAAAATCATAAAAGACCTTTTCAAAACATAATTAGTTTTATGATTTAAGCCAAATAACTCTTCTTAATTAATTAGACATTTGGGTTTCTAATTAGGGTTTTAGGTTTTTCTTAATTAACTTAATTAGATATTAGGCTTTAATTATCATCCCAAACCCTAGATCATTTTCTAAAAATACAAAAAAAACATTAAATTTTTTTTCTATCATCTTTTCTTATTTCTTATTGTTATTTAAATTCTGAGACAATTGTATAGGTTGCAACTATCAGTGTAATAACTTAGATTTATCTTTTCACAGTTTTTCCTATTATGTAACTGTTCACGGGATGTAATAGCTTAGGTTTAATTTTACGCACTTTACATTCCGCACATTATATTTTTAACTGTTAGTAATTAGGGTTAGCATGGAAAGACTAACAATTGGACATAGAAAACCCAATTCTCAAGACTAAATAACTGAATTTACACACAACCACACTTGCACCTTTAGGGTAACCTCCCTTGTTGCCTTAAGAATATTGGTCATGTCCCTCGAATGTAAGAATGCTTTAGCAAAATACCCTCAATACAATCATCATGGTCCCTACGATACAAAAGATCATAGTCCCTCGATGTCCCTCGAGTTGCCTATGAAAAGATGATCTAGTCCCTCGATGACCCTACGAGCAAAATGATGACAGTCCCTTTGATACAATTGCTAAAGTATCCTTACATGTTTCCTTCTATGACCATACGATGACCCTACGCCTGTCCCTTCACATCCAATAGATAAGCTTACCTACCAACTAATGGTATGGATAATACTATCTCCAAAGGAAAAGGAAAAGAGTAGGAAAGACCAAAAAAACCGGTGGGTAGGACTCTCGAGTGCTTACTCACAAACAAAACATTTTCTCACATCACACTTTCAAAATAATAAATATTTTACGAAACACTTTGTATACATTCTTGAGGACGGATACAAGAATTATTACAAAGTCTACCTTACATTGGCATTTCAAAATATTTCCAAACAATTCACACACAAAAAGCAAGTGAGCTAAGCAATTAAGAGCTCGTAGATAAATACGGATGTAAAGGGTGATAACACCTTCCCTTTACATAATTTAACCCCTAAACTCAAAATCTTTCAAAGGTCTTTCCTGTTCTTTTCACCTTTCCTAAACATTGGATAAAAGAAAAGTCGGTGGAGGCTCTTGTTAACCGCACATTTGAAATAACACTAAAAAAGTTAGTTCTCCCACCGTATTATAATGACAAAGGTGGAGAAAAAGAGTAATGATTTTGTTATATCTGTTTCCCTAAATAGAACCCAAACATTTGACATATATTTTGGGAAATTTTACATATAGGAAAATTTGTTTGTAATATCCATATTTGCTCTGAAGAGATCATGTGTGCAGACTCTGATTGATGGCACTATTATTCTGATTAAGATATTCTTGTTTTCAGAGGGAGCTTGCAAATATTACTCTAATGAAATTGAAAATCTTAATAAGTTTAAACTCCGAGAGAGCTTACAAACCTAACTCTGGTGTTTTAAAATATTGTGCACCACTTTCATTTTGATTTAACTATGCAGTATTATCATGATTAAAAAAATTTGGAATATCAAAATTTTCTAAGTCTTACTCCCAGGGGGGGGGGGAGCTTGCAAACCTAACTCTGAAGTAGTCATGAAATTTTTTGATAATATTATCAGGGGTAGCTTGCAAACCACACTATGATGAATTTTAAAATTTTAATGTTTTAAACTCAAGGAGAGCTTACAAACCTAACTCTGATGTTTTAGATTATTGTACATTTATCAAATAAAAATTGTTCATCAAAATATATGGTATTGTAATCATTAAAAAGGTGGGACATTTTTAGAACAATTTGGTTCGTCAAATAATCCTTGAATTTTTGATGATAACAAGTACACTAGTATGGAGAATAATTTTGTACTCTAACAATTTGTTAAAGTGTGCAAATTTTATTCATAGATACTGGACTCTGAGAATTCAAGTTGTGGACTTTAGACAAGTGTAGTTCTGTACTATGAACAAGCAACTCTAGAATCTGGGCAATCAAATGCACTATGAATCGATGAAGCCCTTTCTTGTGTTTCACGAACCTTTATCTCACCCCATATTGCTATTATTCTTTTACATATCAGCAGGTGACAATGAAAGGTAAAGGAAAGTTGGGATGAGGAGGCTTCTTGAAAATTACCTAAGCTTTCTTCTATTTCTATTTCTGTTGTGTATTTATTTTAAGCTATGTGTTACATGTCGTACTTTTGAGACCTACGGTGTTACGTAGGCACATAATATATACTTATGTAACTATTGTACTATTGTGTTATGTTTCAATACCACAATTATGATGAATTAGATAGTGTGATTCTAAACCAAATTATTTGGGTTATTACAATTGATATCATAGAGGTCGATCCGCGACCTAGCCGTGAAACATCAATAGTTAGATCTATTGTCGTGCATGCATGTTTTTGTTACGAAGGATTTTATCATATTATCTGTGAGTGCAACTTCACCATATTTTTGTATATTGGACGATATCTCTATGTCGTATGGTGGACCCTTGCATTTGAGGTCTTAGGAATCATTCAAAACTACCTTGAAATTGGCCCAAAACATGAAAATTAGTTTTATGCACAAAAATCACCTGCATGTGCCGGCACATATGATTTTTAGGCCAACACATGTAACTCAAAAACGACACATGTAGCTTCTGTTTGGTATAGGCCGACACATACGGCCTTTAGGCCATCACATTTTATTTTATAATGAAGCTTGTAGCTTATGTTTATCATAGGCTGACACGTAATCCTTATCCGGTCGGTACATACTTGTGTTTTAAGCTTTATGTGCCGCCACATCCGTATTTCAGGCCGAAAGATACAGATTGTTTGGGTCAATTTTTCAAATTCTTTTAATTCCAAAAATTTCCTCTTTGCCTACAAATTTCCACAACTATAAATACATCATTCATGCATATCTCCAACTTGATGAAACTATAAACACTTACCACCATTGCTCTTCATCTTCAACATTCAATCATGCATACACACTAACAAACTACACATAATCATTTTTTGTTGAGGTTACATCTAAACGAGGTATGATAATGTACAATTAGGTTTGTGTAACCCAAAATATTGGATTGAGAATTGTGGGGGGTTTCATCGGAAAAACCTAGGGTTTATCCTCCAAGATCTTTGGTAGATTTGGGGATTTTATTCAAGACTTCACAATAGGGGATTCGAATGAGTGAAAGCTTTGAAGATTGGAGATTTTCCAAAGGAGTAGCAAGTGGTTATGAATCATATTAGAAGTTCTAGTGGTCAATAGTCGCAATTGGATTCGCTTGAGTGAAGGCTTTGGATATTTGGGATCTCGCAAAGGAGTAGCTTAAGTGGTGAATATGTTGGATATATTATGTGTTGGTCTTGCTGATTCTGAGGTTGATAGTTCAGAGGTGGTGCAAATTGTTGTTGTGGAAGATACTATAGTTAAGTAGCGAAAGGCCGTTGTAGGTCCATCCAGGGTGCTGGAGTTGTAGCAACATACACTTGAGGAACATATTGATTAGGAACAGCAACAGGTGTTAGGAAATAAGGAAATCGAACTTGAGGATATGCAAGAGCTTTTCCTTGGTCGATGGTGACATCACTAGTCTCACCCTCTTTCTTCTTGATGAAACCAGAAAATGGCTTCCTACCAATGCCAGTATTGTTGTTGGTATTGTTAGGGATACCTTGGATCGTTCTAGCCTTAATACAAGTTTCAACATTGCTTCCAATAATGACCATATTAGAGAAAGAAGTAGAGGTACTGCTGAGCATGTGTTAGAGATAAGGACCTCATAGAGTACCCATGAACAAATCAATTACTTCACAATCCAAGAGAGGAGGTTGTACCCTTGCAGCCAGTTCACGCCACATTTTAGCGTACTCTTTAAAAGACTCTTCAAATTTCTGTGTTATCCCTTGAAGCTGAGTGCGGCTATGAGCCATGGCAGTATTATAATGGTAACGTTTCAAAAAGGCATCAGCAAGCTCTCCCCAAGTACTGACATGGGTTCTTTCTAATTGCATATACATGTCCAACGGTGCCCCTGTCAAGCTGTCTTGGAAGAAATGCATGAGCAATGGTTTATTTTTAGCATAAGCTGCCATATTGTGACAATAGAACGAAGATGAGTCTCTGGGTAGGAGGTGCCTTTATACTTGTCAAAACCAGGAACCTTAAACTTGGGAGGAATAACTATCCCCAACACGAGGCACATTGCAGCAGTATTGAATCTCGAAGTCTTGATACCTTTCATAGCTTTGAGACGTTCTTCAAGAGCATGGTACATTTTTACAGTTTCAGCAACTCCAGCAGCAAGATTCGCGTGGGACTCATCAAGATCAATGACGTAGTGATTATCATCAACATCATTCCGAGGAATTCCTGTAGGGGTTTCAACATTCGCATTATCACTCCCTCCATTTACAGAAGTGAAGGGGGAAGCAGTGGCAAGCTTGGCAACACTTTGACGTAGCTCTTCTTGACCCTTGATGACAGCATGAAGGGTTTCCATAAGCTGATCCATTTGGGTGCCCATGGTTTCCATATCTCGGCGGAGAGCATTCTGATTTTCTTCGAAGAGATCCATAAGCCTTCATTGGTTCTTCTTGTACGGTAGGGATATAGGGAAGTCGTCTTTGCTGTTCACTGAAGTCTAACTGAAAAGGGACCCCAATAAGTTCTTATTGTGAATAATGAATGCATGATAATATGAATGCCTATTTTATCTTCATTTCCGAGGAAATCCAAAGACACACTCGTCTATCCTTTTAACAATTTTTTTCATTTTTGAAGAGCTCAACCAACGAGACTTGTCTTTGGAATTCCTTAGATATGAGATGTATATACATGATGGTATGATGTCATGGTATGCTACGACATGAGATCTCAGCTCCACATATTATGGATAACCACTGTTTAGTCCTTTGCATAAACTGAACGTAACATGATCAAAGGTCCGACATCACAAGCACGGAGTCAAGGTAACCACCCATAAGGTATGTACTAGGGGTTTATCACCTGCGAACAAGATTCTATGAAAATCTCAGAGTCAACGCTCTTCCTTTGGATACTACCAACGTCCCAATTACTCGGTAATTAGTAATATTCACAGGAAAAACTCATCCGAGTGTAGCATCGTGTGATAACTACTTCCAGATTACTCTGTCATAGTCTTCGCACTATACCTAAAAAGGCCAAGATAGGTTAATGGTTCTATGGATCTCAACTTCTTTGGCTCCTAGGTTGAAAGCAGCAATGTCTTCCCGATTACTCAGTAAACAATTCTATATTCAAGGGGACCTCCACTGAGTGGGGGATATCATGTCTCCTTCTTCGGGAGTACTCCCTCAAAGTTAACATGACTATATCTCCCATCCTAATCCTAAGTGTAACCCCAAGTCCGAGTATAGGACTTATCAAATGTAATCACCCAACCCAACATCACAAAATATACAACATATCCAGAATATGTGAGTAACAATAGTATAATGAAATATATACAAAAGAAAGCAATAAAGCAATAAAGAAATAAAGCAGTAAAGCAAATAAGGTAAATAAATAAACACCCTAAGAAACAAATAAAAAAACTAGGATTGACTTGCATTGGATCCCTAGGAGAGTTGCCAGCTGAAGCTACCGACAAAAAATATAGAGCCGCCACTGAACTTTATTTATCCTGAAGGAAGGGGAAATATCGAGAAAACCCCAAGAGGGTGGATAAGATGGTCTTGCAACCAAAAGAGAGGGTACGGAAGTCAATTATGCGAGGGGAAGGTATTAACACCCCTCACATCAGTTGTACTCAACGAGATTCATTTTGATTGTTTGCTTCTAAGGGTGTGTCTATCTATAACTATACTCGCTTAAGGGGAATGAAATGGATTTTTATTAGTGCGTTCATGAGGGTCTCGCAACCCTTTGCCTACGTATACCGTGAAGGAATCAGAACATCATAGTTCTTCTAGAAAATGTTGGTTTGTTGGTGTTTTTTAATGGGTGATGTTAACACACACATTCTAGAAATAGGCACGACCGGTATCGCGGTAGAACAGAGATAACATGCCCTTTTTTATGTTTGATGTGTTTTTGTTAAGTGTGAATGAGTTTGAATAATGATTAAGTGTTTTTGGATTTTTTGATTAAGGAGAGAAAGTTTTAGTTTTAATTTACAAGAGAAGAAAGAGTCTAAGGGGGAGACTAAAAAACCTAATTGTTGTCATACAAATATGGACCTAATGTTGAGTGTAAAAGGGAAATTCTATCCTATAGTTATCATACATAGTTTTGACCCTAATGTATAATTCAACATGAAACGATCAACATGAATTTAATCAATTCGGGGAGTCACCGAAGGGGACATGTAACCAAGTAATCAAACAAAGATAAAGAAATTAAGTTCTTAACATTTTTTATCAAGTAAATAAAAGAAAATAATACTATAATGTTTTTATGATAATTTTGTGAAAGTAAATACTAAAACCTAATTCTAATATTTTTGTGTTTTCTATCATATAGAGAAAATTAAAACCTAATTCTAATATTTTTGTGTTTTCTATCATATAGAGAAAATTAAAACCTAATTCTATTTTTTGTGATTTTTTGTATAAAATTTAAAGTGAAACAAGAATAAACTTGAAACTTAGAATATTAAAAAAATAAGTAAAGTTAGGGGTTGAACTCATGTCCCCTAGGTTACAACCATCTTGCCTTGCCACTGAACCAAGTTATTTTTCTGTTATATTTATAGTTTAACTAAAATATAATAAAATAGAAAATGGCTTAAAACAGAATAATGGTAAAAATGTCTTGGGGGGGGGGGGGGGGGGCTCAAACCCGGGACCTCAAGCATTCAAACACACACTCTAACCACTACACCATCTGTTCATTTGTGTATATAATCATTCAAATTAATGAAGTAACAAAAACAGTCAATGGGTTTAAATGAAGACAAAAATGCAGAAAAGTGGTAAAAATGCCCCCAATGGGTTTCGAACCCAGCCCCTCGCGCCTACAATACTCATGCCCCAACCACTCCACCATGTTACTCATTCGTTATTTTTACGCTTTAATTAATATAAGAGGGAAATAAAAAGACAAAATTGGGCCAAAAGAGGCCCAACACTGACCCGGTTTGGGTGGGGAAAATGAAGGGTTTATGGAACCCTAATTGGAAAAGGGACGCGCCGCTGGTATAAGGAAGAGAAAAAATGTCATTGATTCAAATTAATTTTGTTTAATTCCCCAATAACTTAACAATTAAAACAAAAGAAGAAATCTTGCTCTCTTATCTCATGATTCTCTATTTCAACCTTCCCTCTTCCAATCACTCACGATTTCCTTATCTCTCAACCAAATCTCTCATAATTTTTTTCACCCCTCTCTCTCTCATGATATGCTCTTTGTTTCTCTCTCACTAACCCCCTGTTTCAATCTTCATCTTTTAACGACCGTACTTTTCTGCTTCTCCATTTATCATGCAAAACAACTAAACCCCGAAATTCATATGTTCTCTCGGTGCATACCTCTCACTCTCTCGGATTCAGTTTTCATCTTTCTCAATCGCTAAACTTCCCCTGTTTCATCGATTCTCCACAATATGTCCTACATCTAAACCTAAAGGAAAACCCTAAGCTGATGGAAAACTTAATTAAATGCTTCTGGTGATGGATTTTGTTTCATGACCTTAGGGACATGCCTCAGTGATGTTCAAGACTTCATGTAGTATGAGAAAAATGAGCAAAGGGAGGGAGAATGGTGACTTACCGATTGGAGTAACTCTGACGTTTCTTCAGACAAAAGGATGGCATTTAGAATACCAAGAGTTTCCAATTATTTTTGCTCTTTCTTCTTCTTCCTAATCACCGATTTTTTGTTTGATTTCACAGTAAGTGCGCTGTTAGCTCTTGATCTCATGAGGTTTCTGGTGAGATATTTCTGACTTCCTTCGAACTCATATATTCTTCTTGCCTCTCTTTGTCTGAACTTCGATTTTGCATTTTCTGAAGGGATCTTGAATATAGGAAAATGATGATGGTATTAGGGTTTTGTTGTTGCGGCTGCCCCCTGTGTTTTTTCTGAACAATATTGTATATTTTCTGAAGGTTTTTTGGATATAATGGAAGATGATGAAAAATAGTTTTTAGGTGGTTTTTCTGTTTGTTTAAGCTACTGCCCCTTGTGTTTTTTTTGAACAGTATTGTATATTTTCTGAAGGTTTTTGATATTGGGGAAGATGATGAAAAACAATTTTTAGGGTTGGTCGTTTTTCTGTTTGTTTGAGCTGCTTCCCCCTGTGTACTACCTCGAACTCGTCCTCTCTTTTCTTCCCTTCTTATATCTTTTTTGTCCCTGTTATATTGAAAAAGAAGGGTTTTTTTTGGGGGTAAAAGATAACATGAGTTTGAACTATTTCGGTATGTTGTTTTAATGCTTTCTTGATACAGTTTGCTTTGCCTATCTTTGTGCAATGTTATAGCAGGTTTTGGACGGTTATGTTTGTTTATGGGCAGCAAGCTTTTGACATGTTTTTTGATTGATTTGGGACAAGTTTCAACAAGGTTTTGGACTGTTTTTGGCTTTATGACATGTTTTGGCTTGTTGTGTTTGATTTTACAGTAAAGTAGACTGTTTACAGCAGGGCTAAGCTTTTGACAATGTTTTTTATTGATTTTGTTACTGCAGTAACTTGCCTCATAAGTTGTCCTATTGTGAACCAAACCAGTTTTGTGATTTGCAATAGGAACACTCTTGGGCCAATGATAGAATATGATTTTTATTTGCAAGATAATAAGGCCTTTGTTGGGATTTGGCACATGATTTAATTCAAACCCTTGTTTTTGATTCCTTCAAAAAATCCCTAATGATGAATTGCGAAATACTTGCTTGGAAGCTTTCTTGTCCATGACTCATTGATTAAACTTGAACTAACTATATCCTTGTTTGTTTTTCATGTAACGTTGATGTAGGAGCTTGCAAGAGCATAGAGGAAGACTTGAAGAAGAAGTTATAGCAAGGCATGAGAACAAGACACTTGAAGATGGAGCTAGAAGATTGAAGAATAATTCTCTTTTCTTTGTAAATAAGAAACTTGTAACTTGTATTTAAAATTTGTAAATTTCCTTTTAAATTGCTCAAAATGTAATGAACATGAAACTTAAATGACCCCCTTTTTTTGAATTTATGAATGATGAATTTTTTTTATGGAAGTTGGATAACTCTTGGACCTTTGGTTGGATCTTGAATCTTGTTTATCCATTTTGTCTTAATGATGATGAATGGCAATTGAATGAACCTTGAAATTTTTGAATGGGCGAAATATTCCTTGTGATTTGAATTGGGACCATGTCTTGATCAACATCATCTCTTGAATGATTCCATAATGAATGTTTTAACCTGGTAACTTGAATATCAAACAAAATACGCATGAATGAATCCTCTGTCTTTGCATACTTAAAGAAATTGATCCAATCCCCAAAACATCATCCGAATGTATGAATTCCACATTACTTCTTAATTCAAATCCGAATCAACTTGCGTGACAAGAATCAAATAATAGAGACAAGGATAATGCCTTGATCATAACGTGAATCTAAAATCATCATCACATGTATCACAACTCAAACTTTGTAACTCAAACTACAAGCCTTTACCCTGATGAAGTCCTCAAAACAAAACCTTAAAAGGATATCCTTGTGAAAAGATAACTGAGGCTTGAAGTATAGAAGGATAATTCTCTTTGAAACGAAACCCTAATCTCACTATTAACAATAGGGAAATAAGCCCTAAATCAGGATCTTGACTGAAACCATTGATGAACCCCTGAGAACATGCAAGTGACAACCCTAACATCTGTATTGATGAACTTTAACCAAAACATCCATGAAGGACGCAAAACCCGAATCCACTTGAGCTGCCCACTAAAATTCAGAGAATGGTTTGATGATCCTCAGTAAAGAGAATGCTTGTGATGATGGAGGGACATAACCTTAGATATCGAGGAAATGATGCTCAAGATAGTCACGATATCAAAACCCTAATTCACAAGTCCATTGTTCAAGATAAGAACCAAATGAGTCTACCTTTATTTTAACTGAAGGAATATCAAACCAATGGAAAGCCTAATTTATGACTGAACAACTTAGGAGATGTTAACTGAGGAGCAAACCCTGATTTTTTGTCACACATAGGGAAATAAACCCTAATCCAAGATCTTGGTGAATTTGAATGAGAAAAGGCCTTGTACATGGATGAATAAGAAACTCATGATAACCATACTTCAAAACCTAATTCCACTGTCCATTGCCCAAAGAGGAACCAAGGAAATCACCTGTAGAATGTATAAGCCTCAAACCAAAATTAAACCCTAGTTAGTACAACCTCTAGTCATGAACCCCTGCTTTATTGAATGAAAGAATAATATGCAAATGATCTAGCGAAAATGATGCAAATGAACTGCAAAGCCTAAGCCAAATAAAAGTGAAAAGGGTAGGACAAATTTGGGGTATGACATTTATATCTGGAAAAAAATACATGAAATATTGATTTTATGCTCTCTTCTCGCCCAAATCTCACTCTCATACCTCAACCTTTTCAAACATTTCTTGAACCAAAGTTGTAGATCTTGATGATACCTACAACTTTGATGTTTACAATTTTTAATTCCATCTAGAGTTGAGAGAGAAATCTGAGATTGAAAGTCTGTACATATTCCTAAAGATAATTGATTTTGTTTTTTAATTTTATTTTCTAGTTAACGTCTCGCCTAGATTAACCCTTATCTATTAACCATTTAAAAAACTTCTTGAATCAAAGTTGTAGATCTTTTTGAGATCTACAACTTTGATGTTTAATTTTTTTTTGTTTTGTTGAGAATCAAACGAGAAAAGTGGACGCGAAGATAGCATAAAAATCACATTTTTTCTATGTATAGGTCACATTTGTTTTTATTTTTCATGGCACAATTTCCAATGTTGCCAATCATTGACAACAAATATGATTGGATGATGATTTCTATCGACCCCTGGCGCGGAAATAATTGCAGAATCTTGACTTTTCTTTTTTTATTTTATTTAATTTGTTTACTTTATTTGGTCCAATGTGTTTTTTTAATTGTTCTATTTTGTGTAGTTTTGTTATAAAATTAGTTCTTACTTATTTAGGAACCATAAAAAATCACAAAAAATATTTTTATGTTCCTATGGGTTTTCTTGAAATTTTGATAGTCTTAGACCTCATTTGTTTTAGGTTTTTCTTGGTTTTCAAAAATTGAGAAGTGATTTAATGATTTTTGAGGTTTTATTGCTTCTTTTTGAAGTCTCAATATAATTCACTCATTTCCATTGATCTTAAAATTCCAAAAAAATATGTTTAAGCTTATTTAAGACGTTGGGATCCTGTTTCTCATTTCTGTTGATTTTTTAATTCTGATTTTTGTATTTTATACAAAATTTTCTTGTTTAATGGTCATTCAAGCCTAGTTTTGAGCTAGTTTTGATCTTTAAATTTAATTTTGATATTTCCATGAATTTTTAAGTTGAGCAATGATTGGTTTCTGACTTGTAAGAGACTTGAGCTCATTTTTTCATTTTTTTGGGATTTTATACCCTATTTTTCTATTTTTCCTAGAATATTAAAGTGAACATGTCCCTTTGGCCTAGTGTAATTGAGTCAAGCTTAATTTTAAAATTAATGGAAAAATTTTAAGGTCAATCTTTGGGTATCTTGTGTTAATTTGAATGCTCTAATGTTATGTCAACTTGTTTCCATTTATTGGAAGATTTAGGTTGAACATTTGGTTTTTACCATGAGCATAGAATTTGTGTGGTTTTGAAACCGTAATTTGGACTAGTTTTGATCTTTTGATCATTTGTTTAAGTTTATTTGCTTGTTTGAGGTATGATAAGCTCAAGGATAGTATTTTAAAGACTTGAGAGTCATTTGACTTCCACTTTGTTCATTTCTCACTTCATTTTGGTCTTGATCATTCTTTTGCCTTTTGGTTGATCATGTGAGGTACATGGGATGAATCTATGCAACTTTTGGGAATTTGATTCTTGTTTTCTTACCTCATCCTCATGAAATATTTAGGGTCATAAGTCCAATATGATTGAAACATTTAAGCACCAAAACTTGTATTGATTAGCTTGTTTACTTAACTTCTTTGTCCTACCTTTGGTCTATGCTTGACAATTCTTCTTCCATCTTCTTGGTTCACCTCTGAGTATTTGTGTGTTGTGTTGTTGCCCATGAGGCTTTCTGCTTTTAGACTTCATCTCTTTCTTGTGTGCCAAAATACTTGGACTTGATTTATGCTTAAAACTTTTACTTACTTGAACATTTCCTTACTTTTCTTATCTTTCTTTGCACCATGAACCCTAAGCCTCTATTGCATGACTCTTAGAAGGATGCTTTGATTCTTATGCACATCAGTTGATACATCACTCCTCACTATGCATGATCACTCTTCACTAGACACTTTCTTATATGCCCCCCTTTGCTTGATTCTTGCTTTCTTTCTTCTTTTTCCTCTTTGCTTGATAACATGTACCCTTAGGATGTTGGTTTCATCTTACTTAAGATAAACCAATTAGACCTTAAATTCTAAACCATGTTTGTCAACATTAGGGTCTTATCTTAGTCCCTCTTTCATCCTTAACCATAGGACTATCCATGCATGCTAACTTAGGTAGATGTTCCCTTTTGTTATCCCAACTTTAGGACCATCATTGTATGATAACACTAGGGATAAAACTAGGTTAGTCTCCTTTAGACTTTTTCATTCCCCTTTCGCATTGTTAAAACAAAAACTTCTTTTTTCTTTTAAACTTTAAAACATTTAATAAATAAATGATGAAAATCACACTTCTACTAAGCAATGGGGATGATAAGCAGGTTTCTTCTTGATCTTATCGTTATTTCCTTCTTAGTCTTTTGTATGGTTCAAATCTAAAAGACTCTTTTCTTAAAAGTGGAGAAATGATTAATATCTCTCTCTTGAGGTCAATTAACTATTATTCACAGTAAAATACCAACCAATGCAAATCATTTTGCCTTCAGACGTTTTTTTCTTTGAAAACTTTTTTCATATAAGAACATGTTAACTCTTTTCTACCACAATGCGTGAGTCTCCAAAGGTCGAGCTACAGTGGAATGTGATATTAGCATTATTCATAAAAATACATACAACACATCAATTTTTTATAGATAAACTACGAGTGTCTTGAACTCTCATTGCACGGAGAGGGTACGTAGGCACAAAGGTTCACAACTATGGCATGCACGACTAATAAAACCTTTTTCTTTGTATATTCACTTTGCATACATGCATATTACTCTTAGCTTGAAAGCTTTAGATATAACACACCATTTAGATTAGAATAAAAAGAGTGGATCTCGTGGAGTACCATGAACGTAAGGGGTTCTAATACCTTCCCCTTGCGTAATCGACTCCCGTACCCGATCTCTCAGTCGCAAGACCTTGATTTCTCCCTTCTTAGGTTTTTCTTCGATGATTTTCCTTTCCCTTCTCGTGGGATAAATAAATAATCGATGGTGACTTCATTGATTCACTATCGATGATTTTTCGCTGGTTCCTTCAGCTGGCGACTTCACTGGGGAAAGATTAACCAATTGATGGTCCATCCTGTGAGTCACTCCTAGCTATTGTTTTTCTTTTATTTGGGTGATTATCTTTACGATTTATAGATTATTCATTTGTATATATTTGAGCATATATATGCATTTCATTTTACCGCTTTCCATATGTTACTACTATGCTGGATTATGTGTTTTTTATTGGGTGGGTGTTACTATTGAGGTAAAATGCCTAGTACCCAGGCTATGAGTAACCACTAGGAACACTAGGACTAGAGCGGAGATATGAAGGCTACTGGACGAGGTCCTACTACTGAGGTCATGTGTACCATGCTCAGTTGAGGTACAAATAAGGTATTTTCATCATACACGTCTCTGTTGCGATGATAGTACTTTCAGACTAACCCATAATCCTGAGTTACCCCTTGACCTTACCCTGACCTAGATTTCACCCGTGAGTGGGACGAGAGTGATCTCACAGGTATTGATTGTGACTATATGTTCATATGGCTCTGGATTTCTGTTGGTGACTATTTATTTCTTTTTATTTATGATTCCCGACCTTTGATCCTATGACATCCGGTTATTTGATAGCTCAATAGCTATCCATTGCTATTAAAGCTTTGATCCCACTATGTTTGCATACATAACATGTTAATGTCATTATTAGCATATATGTTCCTTCATTTCCAAGTATTATTTCTTCGATTCCAATTGTTAAGCCACTTCAAAATGAGCATGGTTTAGAAAGACACCATGGCTTAATAATAGGAATTAAAATGTATAAGTTCTTAGAAATATGGGAGCATAGCATTTGTATTGTATGTCATTCATCATTTTGCATTTAAATTTGTATTTCATAATTTTCTCAGAAGTCTTACTCAAGGTCCTTTGGTCTTCAGCCAGCAAGTTGCCTCATCAATACAACACTCGTGCTAAGAAAATATGGAAAACATTAAGCAAGAGATCTTTGAACTCCGCAAAGAGGTAACTACTTTGAAGTTTGGTATGGAGTATCTAACTGCTTTTATTGAAACTTTGGTTTCTTCCCAAGTTAATCCTTCTAGGAAGGGAGAAGAGATGGCAAAGGTCTTCACAAAAATTCTAAAATCATTCTTTCATGAGAAAATGGTAGTCAATGCACCCAGTGATTTCCCTGAAAGGGTGAATGTGTGAGTGCTTATGGAAGAGGATGCTCGAAAAGAATGTTTATCTAAAGATGGTGGATCAGTAATTTGTGTCAAGAAGTTTAGTAATAACTTTTCCAATAAGAGGATAAAAGGAAGAAATAATCATCGTCAGAATCATCATGTTTCTCCTATCATCCTTGTGTTCAATTGACCTCCTGCGACTTCAGTTCATCAGTAGAATCAACAAGTTCCTAATCAGAGAAAAACTTAGTTTGATCTAATTCCAATGACCAATATAGAGTTATCTCCTATCCTGATGTATAGAAATTTGATTTAGACTCGACCTTCACCGAAGATTCCAGAGAATATGCCTTGGTACTACAAAGATGATTTGACTTGTGCCTTTCATCAAGGAGCCCGCATGCATATTATGAAACATTGTTATCCATTGAAAGATGAAGTCCAGTATTTTGGTCAGAAGTGGTATCTTCTCAGTTTATTAGCTTTTTGATGCTTTTTCATTTGTAATCTTTCTTGTTTATTAGTGCATTGTTTGCATGTAAGAACTTGTTGGCTTTCGAATGATTATATTAATACAATGAATATGTTTGTCTTGAAGAAACCCATTCATTTCACTCGTATTTGTTTTCAATTTTTAATTTCTTTTTGCATTATGATGCCAACTTGTTATCCATTCTCTTACCTAGGCAAATATTGGAGGGAGGATGATGAAATTAAAAAATGCAAAAATTTCTGATTGTATGCTTTTAGATAAAACCCTGGTTAAGATATACATGAATTGTTTCAAATCCCCAAACACCAAAGATATAAGGAAGATAATCCATTGTTAATCCCTTTGAGCCTTGAAGTAGGAGTTTCTTTTCTATATGAAAAACACTCATTTTTAACCTGGGGCAGGGTAGTTTTCAGTTAATTTGACTGAGTATTCAAATTTCAATAGAATGGTACTTATGAAGAAACCACAATGATTATCCTTCATATATTATGAGGCCAGAAGAGGTGTGTAATATGATGACTTGGTTGTTTTGCATTTGATCATAATTGTTGCGGTTAGCAAGAGTCGCCACCGACTTTTCTTTTATCCAATAAAGGAAAGGGTGAAAAGAACGGGAAAGACCTTTGAGATGTTTTCTTGAGTTCGGGGGGTAGGTTATAAAATGGGAAGGTGTTAGCATCCTTTTCATCCGTAGTTATCTACGGGCTCTTAGTTGCTTGCTAGATCACTTGCTTTGTTTGAAAATGTGCTTTGTGGTGAGTGTTTGAAAATATTTTGAAAACGTCTTTGTAGTGATTCTCGTCTCTATAAGAATGCATACAAAGTGTTGGTTTTGAAAATAGTTCAAAGAGGTGTTTGTTGTGGAAGATGTTTTTTGAAAGTGATTTGGGAAAGCGCCTTTGTAATGATTCTCGTCTCTATAAGAATGCATACAAAGAGTTTTATCTTTTGAAAATGTTTCAATTGAAAGTGTTGGTGTGAAAATGGTTTTTTAGTTGTGATCAAGCAAACAACTACGAGCATCCTACCTACTCAAAAGGTCTAATGTTATTTTCCTCCTCCTTTAGATGTTGCTATCTTACCATTGATTTGGTAAGAAGCCCCATTGTTGGATGTGAAGGGATGGGCGTGGGTCGTTTGTATAGTCATAAAAGGCAACCTATGAGACGTTTTAGCAATTTTGTTAGGGACTAGATCATTTACCGAAGGCAACATCGAGGGACGTCGAGGGACTACGATCTTTTATCGAGGGTCTTTGCTAAAACAACCATATTCGAGGGACATGACTATTTTCCGAGGCAACAAGTGAGATTACCCTAGAGGTGCATGTGTGTGAATAACGTGTTTGATTTGCATCTATTTTTGTCTTTGATTAGGGTGGTCTACTTGTTGGTTTTATCTCGCCATACACACCCTAGTTACTAACATTTACAAAAGCAATAAAAATGCGAAAAATAAAGTCCTACGCTATTAAAACCATATTGAACAACAAGAAAATGTAAAAATAAAACAAAATAAAAAGGGAAAATAAGTTCTGCGATCCAGGCAATAAGCACCCTTCGATTCAAATCTTCCTGGCTTCTTTTGATTGGGCCTGGAAGTCAGTGTGAGTATGCACTCTTCGATTCACCCTTTTTTCTGCTTCTTTCGATTGGCGCTTGGAAGTCAGTGTGAGATACACCCTTTGATTCATCCTTTTTCTACTTCGTTCGATTAGGCATAAGATGAACTTGTTTCTGAATGTTTGAAGTGCCCAACTCCCTCCTTTGATTGCAGGAATGCAAAGCTCCCAAGTTGAGATTCAAAAGGCTTCAATGTTTAGCCAATCGAAGGATACAGAAAACCTATCTAAAGTTTGAAAATGAATCTAACAAAGGTAAATTTCAAAAGCTACATGCCAGGGGTTAGCACAAATTTATTGGGCACCAAAATCCAAAGGCTAACTAGTCAGACTTGAGATTCTCAACATATAGGAAGTGAGAATTGAAAGTTAAGGCATGGTCAACTTCCTAGATGGGATATCTACATTTTTCCTTAATTTATATGTACAAATGATATTTAAATGGAAAGTTCCAAGTTTAGAGGAAACTTACCTCTTGAAGTGCCAATCGAAGGAGTTGTATGTGACTTCCTTGGTCGTGGATGACGCTTCACCGGAACCTTCATGAAGATAGTCCAGTTGTTGCTTTGTTTGGGTAGTCACAAAATCGAAGGTGGGTGTGTGATAGTGGTGAGTGAATTGAAGGTTATTTTATAACAGCCTAGGGAGTGAATCGAAAGACTATTATGTTATTGTTAGGGAATGAATCTAAAGTTGTCTATCTGGAAATTGAGGAGTGAATCGAAGGGTTCATTAATGTATGAAGGGATTTGAGATTTTTTGCGAGAGTTTTAGAGTTTGAATGTTTGAGAATGTTTGAGAATGTTTGAGACTGTTTGAGAGTGTTTGAGAGTTCTGAGAATTTGATAAGTTTCTCACAACAAGAGTTTCTTCAGCTAAAAAAAAAGGGGCCCTAAGATGTGTTGTGGAACATCTTATTTATAGATGAAATTGGATGAGGTTTGGGAGGGAAAATAAATGAGATTTGAAAAAATTGGGTATGCTATTTTTGTAGCCTTTGAGGTGCATTTTTTGTATGCCAAAATGGTGCAAATATAGGAATAACGTAGCAGGACTGCTGTGCAGCAGTTTTGGAGTGTTGTGGCCAGTGTAGCAGGCTTGGACTTGGCAGTACATAGGACTCTGGCTAGCAAGTATCATTGAATATTTAACCCTTTCGTTTTGACCTCATAAGTCCAAACTTCGACCAGAACCTCTCTTCAAACAACAATATTTGTTCCCAAATAGTATGTGTCTTTCAAATGGGCTCTTTGTGCATCCTTTGAAGGGGCTAAATGTATGCGTTCTTTTGAAGGGACCACATGCATCACTTTTGTCTATCACTTGCAATTTCTTCGAATGGGCCAACAAGGTATATCCTTCAAATGGAACACCCATGTATGCTCCTTTAAATCCATCAACACATGTCCTTCGAATGGAGCAAATGTATGTCCTTCGAATGGACCACGTGCATGTCCTTCGAATGTGCCAGTTGTGTATCTTTTGAAAGGGGAACCCGGGTATGTCAATGCATGTCCTTCGAATGGGACACCCAGGTATGTCATAGTGTAGAAACTATGTGTGTTGAAGGTTTTCAAGGGTGGAATCAAAGCTTTCATGCAGGAGGTCCCTGCCTTGTGAATTGAAGGAAATATTTCAGAAGGCCATTGGATTTTGAGTCGAAGGAAAGCTGCAGGAGGCAATTGCCATGTGTACCAAAAGCCAGCTTGTAAGGGGTCAATGGTGTAATCGAAGCTTGCCTGCATGAGGTCACATGGCCAAACGGAGGATGTATACCAATCTTGCACGAAGAAAATAAATGTTCAAACAAAAGCATTAATCAAGCTCGCTCAAAAGAAATCCAATGCACAATCGAAGCCTCTGGATTGAAGCAAACTGTTTCAAAGGGAGACACTTCCCATTCGAAGCTTAGCATGAAGGAAGGAGTTTAGTCGAAGCTAGCATGAGTTGAAGTAGTGCCCAGTCGAAGCTAGTATGAATCGAAGCAAGCTTGCTTTTCTTTAATTTTGTCAAAAAAATTAAATTTATCTGCTTTGCTCTTTCAATACTTTCCTCTTTGACTTGAAGGTGGAAGATGATTGAATACTAGAGTGCCCATAGATTTGCACTCGATGATGTGGTGGTTGATTGTGTAGGGAATGGGCTTAAAGATGCCATTTGGAGAGATAATGAGGAGTTGTTGGGGATGGGCTTACAGATGCCATCCAAAGGTAATTGTTGACATAAATTAGACTAAGTCTAAGTTTGAATATATCTTGAAGAAGTATTAGGATAAATCTTTGGTTGATTTAAATCTGAAGGATATGCTAGAACAGTTGTGTTAAGCCGTGTCTGGAAATGTATTAGAAGGAATTTGTGTAAGATTGCTTTATGACGAGCCTATGTAGGGCTGCCTCAGGAGATATATGAGAAGGGAGCCTGAGTAGGGATGCTTTAGGATGAATTCATGTGGAACTTCATCTGGAACTTAAGAGAAGGAACTTGGGTGGGGGTACTTCATGATGAGTCAGTGTGAAACTTCATTTGGAAATGTATGAGAAGTGTTATACCCCAAAATTTGCCCTCTCATTTCTCTAAGGATCAACCTGGACCCTCAGGTTTGCTTCCATCCAATTGCAAATCTTGAATTACAAATTTTCCAAGAGAATCGTTCACAAGGGCAAAATGGTCATTTACACACCAAAGGAGTCAAACTATGATTTTTGAATCAAAAATCAAGTTCCAAGAATCATATTTCATTAAGGCATGAAATTGGTTCATCAAAAATCAAAAGTCAGAAGTTACTTTGAAAATCAAATTTTCTAAATATTTAGAAATTTTTTTGTGTCTAGAGAATATGACACTTCAGAACTTCTGAGCCAGCCTCTATGTAAGTGCAGTCAGAAGTTTCAAACACGGTTCAGAACATGACGCTTCAATCAGAACATGCAGAAGCGATGCTCTTTGGTCAGAACATGATGCTTCAGGCAGAACATGATTCTTTAGCATATGGAGGCTATGTTCAATGCTATGGTCAGAAGATGCCCCTTCAGCATTTGGAGGTTACGTTTCTGATCTTCTGCAATCAGAACATCACCAAATCCCAAGACCTCGTTTAAACAACTTGCTACACTGCTACAGTACAGTACTCTAACCAGCAGTTAATCCAGTCCACGCCTGCATTTTTCCAAATCTTGTGTTTGCACCAAATACAAAAAGATGTGATCAAAAAGCAATGGAACAGTGTGCCAAAAGTTTAAATCCCATATGTTTTCCCCCCAAAACCACAACAAATTCATCTATAAATAACTGGCTCCATCACACTTGCAAGGGGCTGGCTTTTGAAGGGAGAGAATCATAAAAAGAGAGAAAAGGAAGTAGTGAAACCTTCATAAAAATCCAGAAATTCCAAACAGAAAACCAAACCTTTGTTCTTCCTTTTGAATCAAAGAACTTGGCATTCTCCTCTTCCGTTACTCTTGTTGATTCCAGAACGTCCAAAGACAGCAGTTCAAACCAAGCGCACGCTCCAGGTTCAAGGTAAGTCCTTCTGACTTTGCATTCTTTCATTCAGAACATCATTAAACATGTAAATATCATAGTATTGATTTTGTCTATATCATTGCATGAATAGAAAAACTATGGGTCAAAACTTCTTGATTAAGGCTAGGCTCAGGATTAGGATTAGAACTTTTGTAAACTATTATGTTTTTTATCCTTCTGATTTGCTGTTTGTTGAAAACTGAATAGATTGCTGATATGCTGATTGAGAGTTGAAATATAGCATAAAACTTATGATGTTCATCCATAGTCTTAACATACAAAACTTCTAGGATTTTCTCACTATTTAAGCACGCAGAACTTCTGAGTTCTCTTCACTGTTTTAACACACAGAACTTCTATGATTTTCCTCACTGTTAACACACACTAAACTTCTGATGCTTACATGCTGATAACGCACTGGATTGTTGATGTTCACACACTGGCTTAACACAAATACAAAACTTCTGATGTTTCCACTCATTGTTTTAATATGCACATAATTTCTAAGACTTTCTCACTGTTCTAACACTTAAAAGTTCAGCACATAGAAACCCATAATTTATGTATCTGCCCTCTAACGTTTCTTGCAGGACCTCAGAGTTTACCAATCAGAACTTCTGATGCCCACTGACGTTTCTTTTTGAGTCACCACGTGTTTGGCTTCAGAACTTCTGACCCTTGTTGTTTTGCTTGCAGCAGTACGCTGTTTCTATCTTTCATTTGTTTTCCTTTTTTTTAATCAATTTTGATGTTAATACTCCTTTTTTATACCAACACAAAAAAGGACATAAAAAATATTTTCCTTTTACTAATTAGTTTTTTAAGACAAAAACCCTTTTTAAACAAGTCCTTTTTCTTTCTTTCTTATGTTGTACATTTCAATGTGGTTGTAATAGTAACTTAGGATTTAATTTTACTTGCAACCCCCATTCACGAATATGTACCCCCACTCCCCTAATGATCGTAATAGCGTAGGATATTTACTTTCCGCACTTTTATTACTGTCATATATTATTAGTAACTAGGGTGTGTATGACAAGATATGAAATCGACAAATAGATCACCCTAATCAAGACTAAAATGCATGCAATCAAACACACTTGCACACTAGCACCCTTAGGGTAATCCTACTTTGTTGCCTATCGGAAAAATAGTCATGTCCCTCGAACATGGGCGTTTTAGCAAACACCCTCGATAAAAGATCGTAGTCCCTCGATGACCCTAGATGTTGCCTTCGGTAAACGATCTAGTCCTTAAAACAACATTGCTAAAACGTCACATAGGTTGCTTTCTATGACTATACAAACGTCCCACACTCGTCCCTTCACATCCAACGATGGGGCTTCTTACCAAAACAATGGTAAGATAGCCACATCTAAAGGAGAAGGAAAAGCACATTTAAAACCTTTTGAGTAGGTAGGTTCGCTCTTAGTTACTCGCTTGCTCACAACAAAAACATTTCATACACTTCCATTTCAAAAACATTTTCAAAAAGATAAAACATTTTGTATACGTTCTTATAGAGACGAGGACCATTACAAAATATATTTCTGAAAACCACTTTCAAAAACACATCTCACAAACACATCTTTGAACTATTTTCCAAACAAACACTTTGTACGCGTTCTTATAGAGACGAGAACCATTACAAAGACGTTTTCAAAATACTTTCAAAATCCACACCACAAGCACATTCAAACAAAAGCAAGTGATCTAACGAGTAACTAAGAGCCCATGGAAAACCATGGATGAAAAGGGTGCTAACACCTTCCCTTTTCCTAATTTACCCCCCCCCCCCCCCCCCCCGAACTCAATAAAACATCTCTAAAGGTCTTTCCTGTGCTTTTTCACCTTTCCTTTTGGATAAAAGAGAAGTCGGTGACGACTCTTGCTAAACCGCAACATTTGCAAACACAAACGCAAACCCTCAAGTCAGTTCTCCCACCGTATCACATAATTGGCGACTCTGATGAGGACTTATTTACTTAAAGTGGGGTTACCTTAGGGTTAGATCACATTTACTTGCTTTCATTGTTTGATTGGCATGCTTTACATTATGGTTCTCTATTTGGGCTTGCTTTGATCCTCCACCCGGATCTGGGACAACTTTTTAGGTAAGTAGCAATAGATTGTGGAAACTGTACGGCGTAGACCGATATGGTTGAAGTAATGGCTACGTTAGTGTGACGCATTTGTGGGTACCGATATCCCTCGTGTTGAATCTGGGAGAATACGGGGCCACTGAGTGGCGTTATGAAGCACTAACTGACTTTAGAACCCTAATTGAACAAACTTGGCCATTAGGACATAGTGAGATAACCGATTTCGGTGTAGAGCTGAAAATTGGTTGATACTCGATACTACACTCATTGAGGCTGGACTTTTGGGATATCT
The DNA here is from genome assembly GCA_948472305.1 of Vicia faba. Lineage (NCBI taxonomy): Eukaryota > Viridiplantae > Streptophyta > Magnoliopsida > Fabales > Fabaceae > Vicia > Vicia faba. The sequence continues at coordinate 388,459 of CATIWC010002187.1, forward strand.
CGGCCGCAAGGAAAGATTGATTGTACTGAGACAATGCCTAAGAGAAAGGTCGGTGATATTGAGATCCCTTAGAACCCGGTTACTATTAACTAGGACAGGTTGAGCCAACTAAACTTCAAGAGGGTAATCACCTACAAAATCCATGTAAGCCTAAAACTAAGGATTTGTCTGCTTTGTGTCAATATGATTATTTGTATATAAATTTGCTTACCTCGCATATCTGTACATAACATCCTAACATCATACCATAGCATTTTCAATAACATTGGACCATAGCATTTCAAGGATCTCGAGGGACAAGAGGATTTATTTTCCTCTGACCAAACGCCGTCAAAGATCAATTACAACAAACTTGAGTCAAGGGATAAAACCCACTTGACACGGTGAGCTTAATTCTCGTGGAAGGAAATCCACCGATACGAAGTTCTCCAATCAAAACTGTAAGTGACTACTAACATTTACCCCGCGAGATCCTTGAAAACATGCATCCACATATCATGCATCATATCATGACATGTTTCTCCCATACAAGTCTCCTTATCTTCCTACTGTTATTTTAGTAGATATGGCTCTAGATCAGACTATCAAAGACATCCAGCCTCAAAACGCTCAACTCCGAGAAATGTTCTTGAACCTATCCAAGGGGCAAGAAGAAGTTAAAGCTCTACTCACTAGGAGCATGATCGTGGGGAATCCTGAGGGCAACAAAGATGACCAGTTGGAGCGGCTACGAACTGAGATAGCTATAATGAAAATCCAGATGATGGGACAACTAGTGGGCCAGATGGCTCTCATCCAAAACTTGGCACAAGGACAAGAAGAGCTGAGAGTCCTCATCAACAAGCTTCGTCAAGACGGATGTAGCCAAATGGGGCAAATAGTTAGAATTGGGGATCAATTCATCATTCAGCCTCCCATGAGACAAGAAGCCGGTTTAAGGGAGAGAAGACCTTCCCAATTTTCTTCCAAGTCACAAGCCCAACAACGACTTCGTCAACATCAACCGAAAAATCAACAAAGGCAAAGCGAGCCCAAAAGACAATTTACTAACATCAACATACCACTGTCTCAAGCTTTGCAACACATGCTAAGGATGAATCTGATTACACCAATAAGACCTCATCCAAATCCCAAAACTTCTTCTCCCAGCTACAATCCCGATGCCAGGTGTGCCTATCATTCCGATAGTCCTGGGCATGATACAAACGATTGTTGGGCACTGAAGTACCAGATTCAAAACCTGATCGACGGAGGAATGCTGGAGTTCACACAAGATGGCCAGACTGAATTCTTCTACCGTCCCTCAAAGGCTCACCACCTAAAGTGACAAGTCCAAACAAAGAGGCTTCTGTTCATTTGAATTTTCAGTTGTAATTTCTTTTGCTTGTTCAAAAACTTATCTATTAATGTCGAACTTTGTTTCATTAATGCATTGCATATGTTTGTCTTGAATTCATCCATTCATTTTCACTATATTTAAACTATGTTTTTTACTCTCCTTATGACATTTAACTCTTGCTAAAAGTTACAAGCCTTTAGAAGGAGGATAACGAAAACGATGCCATACAATATGCTTTTGGATAGACCTTGCTGACGATGTACGGGCGTTTCTTTCAAATCCTAAACACTGGAGTTATAAGGAAGATAATCCCTAGTCAACCCCTCTGAGCCAAAGAATTAGAAGTTTTCACAAAATTAAAATCTTTAATCAAAACCTGGGGCAGGATAGTCTCTCAGTTAATTCAAACGCGCGTTTAGCCGCAAACTCTCATCTCGTAATACAATGAATGACATCAAGAAACATTCCTATGGAATAAAAAGACGGTGATGGTTCCTGTGATCGGTGGAAATAGAACTGACTGTTTTGAAATGCTGGTTCGTGAAATGTCGCGGTAAGCAAGAGTCGCCACCGTCTTTTATTTTCTCCAACAAGGAAAGGACAAAAGCACAGCAAAATTCCTTTTCGAGATGTTTCTCGGTTCGGGAGGTAGATTATAGAAAGGGAAGGTGTTAGCACCCTTTCTATCCGTGGTTATCCACGGGCTCTTAGGTACTTGCTCACTATGTTTTCAAAAATGTTTTGCTTTTCTTGTGTTTGTGGGTTTTGAAAAAGTTTGTTTAAAAACTTCGTTTTTACTCTTGTATCAGTCCTCAAGAGTGTATGAAGTGTTGTTTGAAAACTTTTGTCAGAAAAGTGTAGGTGCGAAAAGTATTTTTGTTTTAAAAGAGCAAGTGTCTAAGAACCTCTACCTACTCAAAAGAAATTAAGCTGTGTAAATGTCCTTTAGACAGTACCATCCCACTATTGAGAAGTAGGTAGCACCGTCGTTGGAGTTTTGGGTCAATTCGATTATAGGGACATGTGGTCACTAAAGCAATAGTAGGACGCCTTAGCGGTAACCCTAATGTCTTAGATCATTTTTATCCGAGGCAACCGTTTCGAGGCAACTTGGATCTTTAGACAGGAGGGCGACCTCTAAAACACCCTATACTCAATGACCACGTCGAGGCAACCAAGTGAGGCGTACCCTAGGAGTGGCATGTGCGAGTGTGTCAAGTTTCAGATTATGTTATCTTTGTACATGTTATGGTGAGCTACGGGTTGATTTTAATTTCAGAGATAAGTCTTGTCATGCATAGCCTAATTAACATACATCTAGCAGTTAAATGTTGCAGAAAATAAATCTACGCTATTACAAGGCGTCGGTCGGGTATTTACATCGCCAAAAAACAACCCATTGAAAAGTAAATGCGAAAAAGTAAATAAAAGCAATAAAAAGTCCTAATTAACGCTATTACATCCTCGGAGCAAATACATAAATATGGATAAAAAATTAATAAAACAAACATACGCGCGAGGGAAAATTGAATCGGAGAGTTTTTAGGGTTTTGACCCTTTTTTGGAGAAAGAAAGAAGTTTTGGTTATTCTTTGAATTTAATTAAATTAATCCTAAAACTAATTAATTAATAAAAAGAAATATTTTTGGTTTTTTAATGTCTCAAGGAAATAAATAAATAAAAAGATTAAAAGTTATCAAAACCCTAATTCTATATTGATTTTATTTATTGTGAAAATATTGAAATTAACCTAATTAAACTAAATTAGTTAATTATATTTATTTACAAAAATAATAAAAGGGTGAAATTAATAGATAATAATAAAAATAATATTATTTTCAATTTTCTGATTTTATTATGAAAATAATTAATTTGGTTAATTAAATGATAATAATAATAATTAATAATAAAAATAGTTAAATGAAAAATATAAAAAAGAGAAAAAAGAATAACCCAGGGGGGTGCTGGCCCAATTAAGAGGTATCTTTGGTAATTCTGAAGCCCATTAAGCTGCAAGCCCCTTTGACTTTCCTGATCACCCATGCGTTGATTGACTAGGGAGCATGGTGGTCTTCCACTCATGACCACATGATCCAAGCTTGGAGACACATGGCGTGCTGAGATGTGAAGCCCATGGTGGACATCACTTTGGAATCTGCATATGAACACATAAGGAAAAAGAGGAACAAATATTTTGGGGGACCTGGGATTCGAACCCAGGTCCCAATGGACTTTGCACGCTTTCCCCAACCACTCAGCCAGCTTGTTTAATTCATTAGTGGAATACAAGACAATTATTATATATGAAAAACAAGTCAATATGCTGAAATTATAAAAAAACGCGCGCTTTTCAAATTGTCCAACCATGTGATAACACCTCATCATCTTCTTCATTGTACCTGCAAAAACATAAATAGATAGCGGGGGTTTTTAACCTCCACTATGCATTGCAACGAAAAATAGCGAATAGAAGCTCAGTATATATAAATATTTCGCGAGGGGTCAGTTGTATTCGTCTTGGCCTAACGGTTTCAACCATGTGTCTTAGGAGTCCTAATTTTTCCTGGTTCATAAAGCCCCAATTTCAAAGCTTAAGAACCCTAGAAATTGATCATGGCATCTTTGGATTCAGGGTGTTATTGTTCAATTAACTGATGCCATTAGCTTCGTATGGTTCGTAGCAACACAAATCAATCAAGAAAACACGTTAAATATGCATGATTTAAGAGTTACGATTCTGGATAGAAAAGGCAAACCGTGGTTCTGTATATGATGATTCTTTGAGCTTTGAAGCTGGAATTTGATTGTAACATGTTCCTGGAACCTCCTGCAATGTATTAGAATCAACAAAAGTCCTTAAATCGCCCTAGAATGCAAAAGTCAGTTTTCATTTTTCTTGAATTTTCTTGAATTGGCTATGGTCTTTCTGCAACTTTTTTCTCGTCCATTAGGTTAGGGTTTGCTTGCATATATATAGGGCAATTTAATTAGGTCAAAAGCTTGAGCAAAAATCCATTGCATTGATGCTTGAATCCTTGATTGGAAATCAAATCTTTTTGATTTTTCATGATTGGAAAATGTTGCCAAATTTGGAGATTTTGTATCTTTGACTTGTGCACGAATTTGCCAACATATCTTGACCCTATTTGCTTCACCAAAAGATTGAAAAATCAAATCTTGCATTTTCCTACAATTTAAATTAATTAAATGAATTAATATTAATTAAAAATCCAATTAATTAATAAAAATAAGAAAATAAATTCAATTAATCTTGATGGGTCGTGCATAATTCATGGATGAAGTTTCAAGAAGAGATTTGAGGCCCATTATCAAAAATAAGGTGTTTTGAGCAAAGTTGACTTTTGCAAATTCATGAAAATTTGCCATCTTCTCCAATGCACAACTTGCTCAATTTTGATCATATGACCATGTTCTTGGACATTTTGGAAAGCTCTTGAAGTCCTATAACCAATGCCTTTTGTCCCATGTCATTTGGATTTACCAATCTCAAGTTATGGCCTTTGACTCAAAAGTGCATTTTTGTTGACTTTTGAATTTGACCTATAATGTAAAAATTGGTAACTTTTTGTGAGGGCATTTCTTGGACTTGGAGTCTGAAGATGGATTGTAGGAACTTGCATCCTCTTCAAAATAAGCATTGGATGGGATTTTTCTGATGAACCATGAAAAAGTTATGCCCTGGTCAAGATACAGTTGACTTTTCTACTGTCCAAAAATAGTAACTTTTTGCATCTTGATGATTTTTGAGCTATCCTTGTGGAATCATGATCAAGACTTGATCAAATGATGATTGTGTACTCAAAATAAGATGTTGACCAAAAATTCTGACCTTTGACTGCAAAATGACCATTTTACCCCTGTAGTTGACTGTAGATCAAATGGAGCTTTTGACTGTGCAAATTGGCACTGTGAGCCTTGAGACTTGGCATGTAGATACTTGAGGATGTATATGGGCCTATGAGACTTGATTGAACCATTGGAAACCCCAAATTCCTTGAAAGAACCAAAACCCTAATTTCAGCTGTCTTAGGAGATGGTTTGACTGTCTAATCCTTGAGCAATCTTGAACCCTTTGAGAATCATATCTTGAAGAATATGGGAGGGCAAATTTTGGGGTACAACAGTTGCCCCTGTTCAATCTTCTTAAACCTGAGGATATAGATTGGCTTGCGTGCCTTTCGTGATCCGAAGGTGGAAGATGATTGAACACTAAAGTGCCCAGAAATTTGCACTCGCATGGTGTAGTATCAGCAATGTGATGTCAGGAATGGGCTTACAGATGCCATTTGGAGAGATGATGGATAGGAGGATGGGCTTATAGATGCCATCTGGAGATGTGACAGAATCTTGTCGGGGATGGGCTTATAGATGCCATCTGGAAATTGTTTGTTGAATTGTAACTTGGTAGGTTGAAAGAAGGAACCTGTGTAGGGTTGCCTGATGATGAGTCCGTGTAAAACTGCATCTGAGAGAGAAGGAACCGGTGTGGGGTTGCCTGATGATGAGTCCGTGTAAAACTGCATCTTGGAAGAGAAGGAACCGGTGTAGGGTTGCTTCATGATGGTCAAGTAGATAATTGTCTTGTCTGGTTTCAGGTATTAACCTACAATCAGTCGTCCACAGAATTTTCCCGGCTTGTTACAGGTATTAATCTGGAACTTGAAAAGGCTGGCCGATGAGATAGTTGTCCTGGCTTGTTACAGGTATTGATCTCTGACCTGAGAAAGAAAATTAATTTTCAATCTCTTCGTGTAGGTGGTTTTCCTGGCTGGTTTCAGGTATTAACCTACAATCAGTCGTCCACAGATGTTTTTCCTGGCTTGCTACAGGTATTAATCTGGAACTTGAAAAGGTTGGCTGATGAAATAGTTCTCCTGGCTGGTTATAGGGATTGATCTCTGACCTGAGAAAGAAAAATAGTTTTCCTGGCTTGTTACAGGTATTGATCTTCAGTCTCTTCATGTAGATAACTTTCCTGGCTTGTTACAGGTATAGATCTACAATCAGTCATTCACAGATATTTCCTGGCTAGTTACAGGTGTTGATCTGGAACTGCAAAGGTTGATGGTAGAGTCTTTCTGGAGATGGGCTTAAAGATGCCATCCAGAAATGATTGCTGGACTATATTTGAATGAATGACAGAATTACATCCGAATCTGGATCGTATATGGACTGTTGTTTGAAGGTCTCTGATTGCCTGTCATTAACTGGAAGAAATAAATCTAGCCAGAGGAGGTCTTTTTGATAATGATGTGATGAAGGAATCTGAGACGACTGCTACTTCAAACAGATGATGAAGGAATCTGGGACGATTACTACCTCAGCAGGATGATGAAGGAATCTTGGACGATTACTACCTCAACGGGATGGTGAAGGAATCTTGGACGATTACTACCTCAACGGGATGGTGAAGGAATCTTGGACGATTACTACCTCAACGGGATTATGAAGGAATCTAGGACGATTACTACCTCAGCAGGATGATGAAGGAATCTTGGACGATTACTACTCCAAAAGGATGACTTTTATCTGTCGATCGATCTTTCCTGAATAGGTAAAGAGTTAGTTATATGCGATGTCGTGAGGTATGCATTGTGTAATGATGTTCTCAAAATAAATGAGATTTATGTTATATGATGTGTATATGCATGTATCATGATGTATGAAAATGTGATGTTTTAGCTGGGAAAATAAATCTCGGATAGCTGCTGGAGCATGATGTTGAATTCTTCGTTTCCGCTGGGGATGATGAATGAAGATGATTGTGTGAATAAACCTGTAGGAGAAGAGGACTCCGTTGGGGAATAAACTTGATGAAGAGATTACTCTACGGGGAATTACTCTGTGGTGAGAGGATTGCTTCACTGAGATTTTAACGATAACTCGGCTGGGGACTCTGTTGATAAGCTCTGTTGGGGATTTTGATGATGAACTCCGCTGGGGATAGAAAGAACTTCGCTAGGGATGATCTCTCTGTTGCAACTGGTTGAGGATAACCCAGTTAGACTCTAGTGGGGGATAACCTTTGTATTTGGATGAGGAGAGACATTTGTACTCTGCAGGGGATAAGCTTCCAGAATCTGCTGGGGAGATGATTCAACTCTGGAGGGGAAGCTTTTTTAGATTGCGCTGGGAAATGACTCCACTGGGGGGTATCTTGTATTCCGCCGGGGAACATTCTTATACTCTGTTTAGGAATATTAAGAACGCCGGGGATGCTTGCTGGGGAATATCTTTATACTCCGCTGGAGAATAGTAGGACCTTTTGGGGATACCCAACCTTTTTAGGGCTGATGGTAGGCCAACTCTGCTTGGGGAGAGGATTGCTGATTTGTCCATAGTTGCAAGTCTTATTGGGGAGAGCTACCATTACCGTCTTACTCTGCGGGGAGTGAAGGTCTCTTGGTCATAGTCTTCAGCTGAATCTACCTTCTACCTGGTGGACAGAGCAGCTTGTACAGTTCGGACAATTTTTATTGCCCTAGCTTCTGTGGGAGAAGGTACCTGTGGAGGCCTTGATAACTGCCGATTGACAAATCTTCTTCTGGTAGGCAAGTGACGAGATGACGGGACATAGTCGTACGCTTTTGATCCCTAACTTTTGCCTGGACCGCCCTTTCGGGTTTTCAGTCCACCGGGATACCCTTTTTTGCCCAAGCCGCCTTTTCAGGTTTTCGACTTGTCGGGTGTACAGATTTTTCATTTTCATCCCTTATTTTTGCCCGAACCCTTTTGGTTCACCGGGAAGCCCTTATTTTTGTCTAGGCCAGTCGACCTAGCGGGTCTTTGATTATGCGTAGTATTTTTTTTACTATGCCCACGTTCTCAGAGTGCAGGGAGTTATCACTGTCAGTAGCGTTGTGTTGCCATACTACCAGAAGATGTTTGATCGTGCAAGATTCGTCGCTGGAATTCATGTCCAATGCCCCAAGTGACTCAGGCGGAGATTTGCCCCTGGCTATTTGGCATCTTGAGAGATTCCTTGAATCTTGACTTGACTGCCCCAGATGATGGATAATGATCATGTCGTGCCCCTTGGTTGGAAGTGTCTGTGTTCACTAGATATTCTTCGTGCAAATTTCTCTGCTGTTTGAACAAATGGTCATATGCAAACAATGTTATTTTAAGAATGCAAAGCTTATGTCTGTCTTGAAGTTTTTTGCAAATGCAGTTTTCAATAAAACTAGTGATTTTTGTAAAATGTGATGTCAACTCAGGATTTTACAGCGAGCTCTACAGAAGTCAGGATACCTTTTGTAACAGTATGCTTTCGAACTAACCCATGCTTCAGCTAGGACTTTTAAGGGTTATAACGTAGCCTGGTTCACGGTTTAAGAAACAAAGGATAAAGGCTCAAAATTTATTTGTACCCACCCGTTCTTCGTGATGTTCTTCGATCCTAAACTCAGCTAATCGTGCATCAGATCTTGTTTGACTCTTTGCTCTGATATTCCGGTGATGGTTCGAATACTGATAGTTTATTTTGAATAGGCAGTAATTTCTTTTTTGTTGAGGGTTTGCAGGACCTCTTTCTTTTCGATTTTATTATCCCTGTCTTTTTGCCTGAACTGTTTCTTTTGTGATTACAGTCAACGGGATGCCCCCGTTTTTTTTGTAAGTCTCCTTCATAGGTTTTGACTTATTGGGCTTTTATTTTGGAGAGATAATGACTGCCTGTCTTGACGATTATAGGGAACCATCACTGTCTTTTTGTCTCGGAAGGACTTCTTTGATGCCATTCATTGGGCACCTGGATCAACTGAGAAGGATACCCTGCCCCAGGTTATAATTAAGGGTTTTAATTTTTTTGTGAAAAGAAAAACTCCAACTTCTTTAGCTCAAAGGGGTTTACTAGGGATTATCTTCCTTATAACTCCACTGTTTAGGATTTGAAACAATTCCTGTACCTCATTAGTGGGGTTTGTTCAAAAGCATACTGTAAAGATCGTGGTATCGTTTTCGTCATCCTCCCTCAAAAGGCTTAGAATTTTTTTATTCGAGAGTTTGAACATCACAAAGAATGAAAGCAATTTGAATATAGTGGATACGAATGGATTGATTCAAAACAGACATATGCGATGCATTGATAAATTAATAAAGTTTGGCATGAATAAATGTTTGAACAATCAAAAGAAAATTACAAATTGAAAATTCCAATGAACAAAAGACATTCTTAATGATTTGGTGTAGGATCAGTGATCAAACTTAATCTCCTTGGCATCAATCAAGTCTTAGATCTTGTTCTTCAAACTCCAACAGTCGTCAGTGTCATGCCCAGGACTGTCAGAATGGTAGGCACATCTCACACTCGGGTTATACTTGGAAGAGGAAGTATTAGGATTTCGAGGAGGATCCTTTAGTGTGATCAGTTTCACCTTCAACAATTGTTGTAACGCCTGAGACAAAGGCATGTTGATGTCAGTATACTGCCTTTCTTGATATCTTACCCTACGCCTTTGCCCTGTCTTTGTTGAACAGGCGTGGGATCGGAGATCTGGGTTGCCCCTACATGTTGATCATGACGACTCTTTTTACCATACACAACATTGGACTCTTTTTTTCCATTGTAGGGCTTTTTCAGAGTATCAGAAGGTGTTTCTTCTTGAATCTTCCCACTTTTGATGCCAGCTTCGACCCTTTCGCTGGTCAGTATTAGCTCGGTGAACCCGGATGAAGAGCTTCCGATCAAGTGTTTGAAATAAGGACCAGACAAAGTCCCAAGAAACATATCCACCAACTCCCTATCAGACAGAGGGGGTTGGACTCTTTCGACGAGGTCTCTCCACTTCTGAGCGTAGTCCTTAAAGCCTTCGCCTGTACCCATGGACATTCCCTAAAGCTGAGTACGCGTGGGAGCGAGGTCGGCATTATACTGGTATTACTTGTAAAAAGCAGCAGCAAGGTCCTCCCAGTTGCGGATGTTGGCTCCTTCCAATTGACAGAACCATTCAAGTTGAGTCCCTGATAGACTATCTTGAAAGAAATGAACCCAGAGATCTCTATCAGCAGTATAGGGTTAGATCTTCCTTACATATGACCGGAGGTGGAGTTTTGGACAGGAAGCTCCATCATATTTGGCAAAGGCAGGTGCCTTGAATTTATGGGGAATCACCACCCCAGAGGATAGACCTAGATCTCCGAAATCCAGACCGGGGACCTTCTGTATTTCCATGGCGCTCAAACGGTCTTCCAGCTGTTTGTACTTATCCTCGACAGGAGGATATTTTTCCTCATCATAATCCGTCTCGTTGTCGGAGACCACGGGACTAGGAACCCTTCTCTCTTATGGGCTATCTTTCCCTACAGATGAGGTAGTCTGCTCAACCTCATTCTGCAGTGCATTCCCAAATCTGCATCCAGTGTTGAACAAGACAATCCTCTTCTTCTTCTTCTTCCTCTCTTTCAGAACCAGAGTCTTCAACTCCTGTTGACCCTGGGCTAGGCTCATAACCAACTCTTGGAACTGGGCATTCGGGGCCTGAAGGGCCTTGATAGCTTGTTCAGTGGAAGGTTCAGTAAACATGATGATTGCTGAAATAAACAACGAAGAAGATAAGTGACCTGTAAAAAGGGTACCTGTAATGCAATGATATGTATGATATATGTATGCAATGTTTTCAAGGATCTCGCGGGGTAAACAAGAAAATTGTTAGAATTTGAATTTTGTAGCTTGACTGAAGAAACTTCATGTTGCTGAGAGTCCTTCTTCAAGAGTCAAAGCTCACCATATCGAGTGGGTCATAGCCCCTGACTCAAGCTATCTTGCCTTGATCTCCAAACAATCTTGGCTAGAGGAAAATAAATCCCCTTTGCCCCTTGTTAGACATTTCGTTCATCATGACCTGCATCACAAACCCTTGAGATCCTTGAAATGGGTTAATCCTTATGCAAGATGTATGCAATGTTATGATGTTATGATGCCATGGTAAAGGCACACCACAAGTATTCACAAAAGGAAAACACAGTAACGACACACAAGTCACACAAAAGAGCCCTTAGATTTCAGGCTGGCATGAAGTTTAGGTACTACCCTCTTTCAGTTTCAGTTGGTTAAGACCTTTCCTAAAAATAGTAATCGGGTTCTAGAGGATCTCAATATCACTGACTACCCTCAAACGGTCATAATTCCAGTTTGGCAACCTTTTCTTACGGCCGGAACCATCGCGAGAGTTTAGCCTCAATGAGCGTAGCATACTGCTACTGTTCTATGACCAAGTTGGTCAATTTAAGGTTCTAAGGCCAGTTGGTGCTTAATGACTCCTCAGAAGACCCATATTCTCCTTGTTCCAACACAAGGGATATCGGTACAGACCAAGGTGTCACACCAACGTAGCTACTGCTTCACCCGTGTCGGTCTATGCCGGACAGGTCCCTCACAGTTTATTGCTACTTACCTAAAAAGGGTATTCCCCATATCCGGGTTAGGATCTATGAAACTCCGATACAAGCCCACAAAATTAAAGCATACAAGGCATACAATTGAAAACATAGTGGTCTAATCCTAAGGTACACCTCACTTATAAGTTCCCCAGCAGAGTCGCCAGTTCTGTGATCGGTGGAAATAGAACTGGCTGTTTTGAAATGCTGGTTCGTGAAATTTCGCGGTAAGCAAGAGTCTCCACCGTCTTTTATTTTCTCCAACAAGGAAAGGACAAAAGCACAGCAAAATTCCTTTTCGAGATGTTTCTCGGTTCGGGAGGTAGATTATAGAAAGGGAAGGTGTTAGCACCCTTTCTATCCGTGGTTATCCACGGGCTCTTAGGTACTTGCTCACTATGTTTTCAAAAATGTTTTGCTTTTCTTGTGTTTGTGGGTTTTGAAAAAGTTTGTTTGAAAACTTCGTTTTTACTCTTGTATCAGTCCTCAAGAGTGTATGAAGTGTTGTTTGAAAACTTTTGTCAGAAAAGTGTAGGTGCGAAAAGTATTTTTGTTTTGAAAGAGCAAGTGTCTAAGAACCTCTACCTACTCAAAAGAAATTAAGCTGTGTAAATTTCCTTTAGACAGTACCATCCCACTATTGAGAAGTAAGTAGCACCGTCGTTGGTGTTTCGGGTCAATTCGATTATAGGGACATGTGATCACTAAAGCAATAGTAGGACGCCTTAGCGGTAACCCTAATGTCTTAGATCATTTTTATCCGAGGCAACCGTTTCGAGGCAACTTGGATCTTTAGATAGGAGGGCGACCTCTAAAACACCCTATACTCAATGACCACGTCGAGGCAACCAAGTGAGGCATACCCTAGGAGTGGCATGTGCGAGTGTGTCAAGTTTCAGATTATGTTATCTTTGTACATGTTATGGTGAGCTACGGGTTGATTTTAATTTCAGAGATAAGTCTTGTCATGCATAGCCTAATTAACATACATCTAGCAGTTAAATGTTGCGGAAAATAAATCTACGCTATTACAAGGCGTCGGGTATTTACATCGCCAAAAAACAACCCATTGAAAAGTAAATGCAGAAAAGTAAATAAAAGCGATAAAAAGTCCTAATTAACTCTATTACATCCTCGGAGCAAATACATAAATATGGATCAAAAATTAATAAAACAAACATACGCGCGAGGGAAAATTGAATCGGAGAGTTTTTAGGGTTTTGACCCTTTTTTGGAGAAAGAAAGAAGTTTTGGTTATTCTTTGAATTTAATTAAATTAATCCTAAAACTAATTAATTAATAAAAATAAATATTTTTGGTTTTTTAATGTCTCAAGGAAATAAATAAATAAAAAGATTAAAAGTTATCAAAACCCTAATTCTATATTGATTTTATTTTTTGTGAAAATATTGAAATTAACCTAATTAAACTAAATTAGTTAATTATATTTATTTACATAAATAATAAAAGGGTGAAATTAATAGATAATAATAAAAATAATATTATTTTCAATTTTCTGATTTTATTATGAAAAAAATTAATTTGGTTAATTAAATAATAATAATAATAATTAATAATAAAAATAGTTAAATGGAAAATATAAAAAAGAGAAAAAAGAATAACCCAGGGGGGTGCTGGCCCAATTAGGAGGTATCTTTGGTAATTCTGAAGCCCATTAAGCTGCAAGCCCGTTTGACTTTCCTGATCACCCATGCGTTGATTGACTAGGGAGCATGGTGGTCTTCCACTCATGACCACAGGATCCAAGCTTGGAGACACATGGCATGCTGAGATGTGAAGCCCATGATGGACATCACTTTGGAATCTGCATATGAACACATAAGGAAAAAGAGGAACAAATATTTTGGGGGACCTGGGATTCGAACCCAGGTCCCAATGGACTTTTCACGCTTTCCCCAACCACTCAGCCAACTTGTTTAATTCATTAGTGGAATACAAGACAATTATTATATATGAAAAACAAGTCAATATGCTGAAATTATAAAAAAATGCACGCTTTTCAAATTGTCCAACCATGTGATAACACCTCATCGTCTTCTTCGTTGTACCTGCAAAAACATAAACAGATAGCAGGGGTTTTTAACCTCCACTATGCATTGCAACGAAAAATAGCGAACAGAAGCTCAATATATATAAATATTTCTGGAGGGGTCAGTTGTATTCGTCTTGGCCTAACGGTTTAAACCATGTGTCTTAGGAGTCCTAATTTTTCCTGGTTCATAAAGCCCCAATTTCAAAGCTTAAGAACCCTAGAAATTGATCATGGCATCTTTGGATTCAGGGCGTTATTGTTCAATTAACTGATGCCATTAGCTTCGTATGGTTCCTAGAAACACAAATCAATCAAGAAAACACGTTAAATATGCATGATTTAAGAGTTACGATTCTGGATAGAAAAGGCAAACCGTGGTTCTGTATATGATGATTCTTTAAGCTTTGAAGCTGGAATTTGATTGTAACACGTTCCTGGAACCTCCTGCAATGTATTAGAATCAACAAAAGTCCTTAAATCGCCCTAGAATGCAAAAGTCAGTTTTCAATTTTTCTTGAATTTTCTTGAATTGGCTATGGTCTTTCTGCAGCTTTTTTCTCGTCCATTAGGTTAGGGTTTGCTTGCATATATATAGGGCAATTGAATTAGGTCAAAAGCTTGAGCAAAAATCCATTGCATTGATGCTTGAATCCTTGATTGGAAATCAAATCTTTTTGATTTTTAATGATTGGAAAATGTTTCCAAATTTGGAGATTTTGTATCTTTGACTTGTGCACGAATTTTCCAGCATATCTTGACCCTATTTGCTTCACCAAAAGATTGAAAAATCAAATCTTGCATTTTCCTACAATTTAAATTAATTAAATGAATTAATATTAATTAAAAATCCAATTAATTAATAAAAATAAGAAAATAAATTCAATTAATCTTGATGGGTCGTGCATAAGTCATGGACGAAGTTTCAAGAAGAGATTTGAGGCCCATTATAAAAAATAAGGTGTTTTGAGCAAAGTTGACTTTTGCAAATTCATGAAAATTTCCCAACTTCTCCAATGCACAACTTGCTCAATTTTGATCATATGACCATGTTCTTGGACATTTTGGAAAGCTCTTGAAGTCCTCTAACCAATGCCTTTGGTCCCATGTCATTTGGATTTACCAATCTCAAGTTACGGCCTTTGACTCAAAAGTGCATTTTTGTTGACTTTTGAATTTGACCTATAATGTCAAAATTGGTAACTTTTTGTGAGGGAATTTCTTGGACTTGGAGTGTGAATATGGATTTTAGGAACTTGCATCCTATTCAAAATGAGCATTGGATGGGATTTTTCTGATGAACCATGAAAAAGTTATGCCCTGGTCAAGATACAGTTGACTTTTCTACTGTCCAAAAATAGTAACTTTTTGCATCTTGATGATTTTTGAGCTATCCTTGTGGAATCATGATCAAGACTTGATCAAATGATGATTGTGTACTCAAAATAAGATGTTGACCAAAAATTCTGACCTTTGACTGCAAAATGACCATTTTACCCCTGCAGTTGACTGTAGATCAAATGGAGCTTTTGACTGTGCAAATTGGCACTGTGAGCCTTGAGACTTGGCATGTAGATACTTGAGGATGTATATGGGCATATGAGACTTGATTGAACCATTGGAAACCCCAAATTCCTTAAAAGAACCAAAACCCTAATTTCAGCTGTCTTAGGAGATGGTTTGACTGTCTAATCCTTGAGCAATCTTGAACCCTTTGAGAATCATATCTTGAGGAATATGGGAGGGAAAATTTTGGGGTACAACAGTTCCCTATCACATAAGCAGTCATTATCTCTCAAAAAAGTAAAGCCCACTAAGTCAAAACCTACAAAAGAGACTTAAGAAAAACTGGGGCATCCCGCTGACTGTAATCTCAAAACAAGAACAGTCAGGAAAAAATCAGGGATAACAAATCAAAAGAAAGAGGTTACTACAAATCCTCAACAACATGAAAAAAATGTTGCAAAAATGGTTGTCTTCCGACAAACTTAACTTGTCTGAACCATCACCAAAACGTCATTCCAGAATCATTTGGAGTTCAAACGCACAATTAGCTTAGTTTAGGACCGAAGAACATCACGAAGAACGGGCGGGTACAAATACACTTTGAGCCTTTATCCTTTGTTTCTTAAACCGTGAACCAAGCCACGCTACAACCCTTCAAAAGTCCTAATTGAAGCATGGGTTAGTTCAAAAGCATACTGTTACAAAAGGTATCCTAACTCCTGTAAGGCTTTACTCTAAATCCTGAGTTAAAGCGTAAAATGTTAGTTGTATGAAATGTCATGATGTATGAAATGCATGGTGTAATGATGTTTCTCAAAATAAATGAGATTGTGCTATATGCGTTTCGTATGCATATGCTATGAATGTTGTTGAAATGTAACTTTGCCTTGAAAATAAATCCTTTGACAAATGTTGGGGAGACTTAGGAAGTCAAATCCCTGATTGCTGTTGGGGATGAAGAGTATGCACATATTCAAATCTTGTTTAGAATGTTTCCACAGGGGATTCCCGTTTTGTTGTTTGAGGAGAAATCCGCTGGGGAAGATTGGCTTTGGCTTGAGAAATCTTTGTGGAGAGTGTTGATTTCTGCTTGAGGAAAAGAGTTTAGGAGTTTTAGTTGTTCGTTGCTCTACTGGGGAATTATCTCTTGATGGAAGAGAAAAGGAAATTAACAACTTGTTGGGGATAAAGAAGTTAACTGTTACCTGGTTGTCTTCCAGGCTTTGCATCAACTCACTGGGGATTGTAGAAAAGTCTACTGGGTAAGAGGGGTTGTGGTCCCTTGATTTGTAGTAGTCGAAGAGGCAAACTCAAGCTGGGAAATCTGTAGTTTGTTGGGGAAATAAACCCTGTTGCTAATCTGCTAGAGAAGTGTTTTCTTTTGGCATAACTCCTCGAGGATTCTTGAGATCAACTCAGTTTGGGATAAGGTTTTCTGGAGATTGAAACTCTGGCTAGGGATTTCCTGGATCCTACTTTATGGGGATATCCATGAATTTGGCCTTGAGGGGTTTGTACCCTTATTAGTGAAGATTATTCTGTGGGGATAACCTTATAGAGATGACTCTATGGGGACTTGACTAGGGATTACCCTATTAAAAGGACTTTGTGGGAATTTATCACTTCCCCTAGTGGTCAGTGTTGTAGTACTTTCAGGAAATGTTTGCTTGGCCGTACATAGCCCTTTGCTGGAATTCATGTTTAATGGCCCAAGTGATTCAGATACAGACCTGCCCCTGGTTATTCAGCAATTCTTGAGAGATTTCTTGGAATCTCGACTTGACTTCCCCTAGATAAATTAGACAGTGACATGGAATGCCCCTTGTTTATAGGAGATTTGTCATTGGAAGTGTCTTCCCACTTGAAGTGATTCTGTTTCTTGAGAATTTTTGTTCACTGGATACACGTCGTGTAAATTTCTCTGTTGTCAAACAAATAGCCATATGCAAACAGTGGTATTCAAAATAATGCAAATTTTATGCTTGTATTGAAGTTCTAAGAATGCAGTTTTAACAAATAAAGAGTTTTGAATTCAACTCAAGATTTGAAGTAAGCCTTATAGGAGTCAGGATACCTTTGGCAATAGTATGCTTTCGAACTAACCCATGCTTCAATTAGGAATTTTGAAGGGTTGTAGCGTGGCTTGGTTCACAGCTTAAGAAACAAAGGATAAGGCTCAAAGGGTGTTTATACCCGTCCATTCTCCATGATGTTCTCCAGTCCTAAACTCAGTTAATTATGCATTTGAATTCCGATTGAGTCTGAAATGAAGTTTTGGTGATGGTTCAGTCAGGTTAAGTTTGTTGAAGAAGGCAGCCATTTTGCAACATTTTTCTGTTGTTGAGGAATTATAGTGACCTCTTTCTGATTTATTATCCCTGATTTTTGCCTGACTGTTCTCGTTTTGAGATTACAGTCAGCGGGATGCCCCATTTTTTTCTTAAGTCTCCTTCGTAGGTTTTGACTTAGCGGACTTTTTCTTTTGAGAAATAATGAATACCTATTTTATGGGGAACCGTCACCGTCTTTTGATTCCAGAGGAATCTTTTTTGATGTCACTCGTTGTTTAGGAAGTGAAAGCTTACAAATGAACGTGCATTTGAATTAAATGAGAAACTACCCTGCCCCGAGTTTTGATTAAAGGTTTCAATTTGTGTGAAAAAAGAAAATGCTCCCACTTCTTTATCTCAAAGGGGTTGACTAGGGATTATCTTTCTTATAACTCCAGTGTTTAGGGTTTGAAATAAATGCATGTACATCGTCATCAAGGACTGTTCAAAAGCATACTATACGAGATTATGGCATTGTTTTCGTCATCCTGCCTCTAAAGGCTTGCAACTTTTTCAAACAAGAGTTTAATATCATAAAGGGAGTAAAAAGCATAGTTTAAATATAATGAAAACGAATGGATTAATTCGAGACAAACATATGCAATGCATTAATGAAACAAAGTTTAACATTAATGGATAAGTGTTTGAACAACAAAAGAGATTACAATTGAAAATTCAAAATGAAAAGGACGCTCTCAATGATTTGGCGTAGGAGCAGTGATCATGTTGGGAGCCTCTGGAGGGTAGAACTCAATTTCCTTGGCATCAATCATGTTTTGAATCTTGTATTTCTGCGCCCAATAATCGTTAGTATCATGCCTAGGACTTCCAGAATGATAAGCACATATTGCATCAGGATTGTAGTTAGGAGAAGAAGTTTTAGGGTTTGGATGAGGTCCTATCAACGTAATTAGATTCATCCTCAACATGTGTTGCAATGCCTGAGACAATGGCAATTTGATGTTGGTAAACTGCCTCTTGGGCTCGTCATGCCCTTGCTGATTTCCCTGTTGTTGTTGTCACCGCGATGCAGGACTGGAGATCAGGACTGCCCTCACATGTTGATCATGGTTATTCTTGTTACGACCCTTTTGGTTGTATACAACATTCGACTCTTTCTTCCTATTGTATGGATTTTTCTGAGTATCAGAGGATGTAGCTCCTTGGATATTTCCACTTCTGATGCCAGCTTTTACTCTTTCGCCTGTCAGTATTACTCGGTGTACCCAGCTGAAGAGCTTCCAATCAGATGGTTGAAGAATGGTCCTGCCAAAGTTCCCATAAAGATATCAATCAGATCCCTGTCAGTTAGGGGTGGCTTCACTCTACCTTCCAGGTCTCTCCATTTTTGGGCGTATTCTTTGAAGCCCTCGTTGGAACCCATGGTCATATTCTGCAACTGCACACAAGTCGATGCAAAATCAGCATTGTATTGATACTTCTAGTAGAAAGAAGTAGCTAGATCCTCCCAGGTGTGGATGCAAGAACCTTTCAATTGATAGAACCAATCAAGTTGAGTCCCAACTAGACTTTCTTGGAAGAAATGAACCCAGAGCTTCTGATCAGTGGTGTGTGGCTGAATCTTGCGGACATAAGATCTCAGATGCATCTTAGGACAAGAGACCCCACCATACTTGGCAAAAGCAGGTATCTTGAACTTGTATGGAATGACCATGCCAGGCACCAAACCCAAATCTCCAAGGTCCAAGCCAGGCACAACTTGGATATCTACAACCTTTAATCTGTCTTCAAGCTGTTTGTATCTTTCATCCGCCGGTGGATACTGTTCTTCAACATAGTCAGCCTCTTCTTCATTAGACTCCAGACTGTGGTCCCCTTCTTTTTTCTGGTTGTCTCCCTCAATTGACGGATTTGCGAATTGTAGAGCTCTCTCTGTTGGTCCTATAAACCTCCTTCCTAAGTTTAATACACCCACTGATTTCTTTGTCTTTTTATTCTTGTATTTGAGAAGAAGAGTCTTCAGGTCCTCTTGCCCTTTAGCCAAAGTCAGGAACATCTATTGGAATTGAGCATTTTGTGCTTGAAGATCTTTCACTGTTTGTTCCATATCCATCTTACTGAAATAAAGAGTAGGAAGATAAGGAACCATGTGTGGGAGAAACCTGTCATAATATGATGCATGGTATGTGGATGCATGTTTTCAAGGATCTCGCGGGGTAAACACAAGGAGATGTTAGAAGTTGAGATTTGATCATAGCTTTGATTGGAGAACTTCGTATCAGTGGATGTCCTTCCATGAGAATCAAGCTCACCATGTCAAGTGGGTCATAGCCCTTGACTCTTGTTATTGTACTTTGGTCTTTGACGGCGTTTGATTAGAGGAGAATGGATCCTCATGCCCCTTGATAGGCATTCGGTTTAACATGACCCTGAATCATAGGCCCTTGAGATCCTTGAAATGGTTATTGAAAATGCTATGATATGATGTCATGATGTTATGTACAAGTGTGCAAAGCAAATAAGCTGTTATGTACAAATAATCATATACACACAAAGCAGACAAGTCCTTAGGTTTAGGCTTGCATGGAGTTTTGTAGGTAAGTACCCTCTTGAATTTTAGTTGGCTCGACCTGTACTAGAAAGTAAACGGGTTCTAGGGGATCTCAATATCACTGATCTTTCTTCATCAGGCATTATTTCAGCACAAGCCTCTTTATTGGCGACCGAAATATCTCTAAAGTCCGATCTCAAATGAGCATAGCATCGAGTATCAACCAATCTTCAGTCGGAACCAAAGCCGGCTATCTCACTACTTCCTAATGGCCAGGTTGCTCAATTAAGGTTCTAAGGTCAGTTAGCGCTTAATGACACTAAGGAAGCCTAATGTTATCCTTGACTGACTCAAGGAACATTAGTACAAGCCAAAGTATCACGCTAACATAGCTATCACTTCATCCATATCGGTATACGCTGTATAGTTCCCATGATTTATTTCTACTTACCTAAAAGGTGCCCCAGATCCAGGTGTAGGATCTTTAATAATAACCCAAACAAGGACCCAAAAATGTAAATCAAGCAAGTCAAACAAAGAAAGCAAGTAAAGGTGATCTAGCCCTAAGGTAACCCCACTTTTAAGTCTTATTTTCTAGCAGATTCGCCAGTTCTGTAATACGGTGGGAGAACTGACTTGGTTGTTTTGCGTTTGATCGCAATTGTTACGGTTAGCAAGAGTCGCCACCGGCTTTTCTTTTATCCATTAAAGGAAAGAGTGAAAAGAACAGGAAAGACGTTTGATATGTTTTCTTTAGTTCGGGGGGTAGGTTATGAAAAGGGAAGGTGTTAGCACCCTTTTCATCCGTAGTTATCTACGGGCTCATAGTTGCTTGCTAGATCACTTGCTTTGTATGAAAATATTTTGAAAACGTCTTTGTAATGATTCTCGTCTCTATAAGAATGCGTACAAAGTGTTGGTTTTGAAAATAGTTCAAAGAGGTGTTTGTTGTGGAAGATGTTTTTTGAAAGTGATTTGGGAAAGCACCTTTGTAATGATTCTCGTCTCTATAAGAATGCATACAAAGAGTTTTATCTTTTGAAAATGTTTCAATTGAAAGTGTTGGTGTGAAAATGGTTTTTTAGTTGTGAGCAAGCAAGCAACTACTAGCATCCTACCTACTCAAAAGGTCTAATGTTCTTTTCCTCCTCCTTTAGATGTTGCTATCTTACCATTGATTTGGTAAGAAGCCCCATTCTTGGATGTGAAGGGACGAGCGTGAGTCATTTGTATAAATAGAGAAGGAAACCTATGAGATATTTTAGCAATTTCGTTAGGGACTAGATCATTTGCCGAAGGCAACAACGAGGGACATCGAGGGACTACGATCTTTTATCGAGGGTATTTGCTGAAATGCCCATATTCGAGGGACATGACTATTTTCCGTGGCAACAAGTGAGATTACCCTAGAGGTGCATGTGTGTGAATAATGTGTTTGATTTGCATGCATTTTTGTCTTTGATTAGGGTGGTCTACTTGTTGGTTTTATCTCGCCATACACACCCTAGTTACTAACATTTATGAAAGCAATAAAAATGCAAAAAAATAAAGTCCTACGCTATTATAACCATATTGAACAACAAGAAAATGTAAAAACAAAACAAAATAAAAAAAGGGAAAATAAGTTCTTCGATATAGGAAATAATCACGCTTCGATTTAACTCTTCCTGGCTTCTTTCGATTGGGCCTGGAAGTCAGTGTGAGTACGCACTCTTCGATTCACCCTTTTTTCTGCTTCTTTCGATTGGCGCTTGGAAATCAGTGTGAGATGCAGCCTTTGATTCATCATTTTCTGCTTCTTTCGATTGGGCACAAGATGAACTTGTTCTAAATGTTTGAAGTGCCCAGCTCCCTTCTACGATTGCAGGAATGCAAAGCTCCCAAGTTGAGATTCAAAAGGCTTCAATGTTTATCCAATCGAAGGATACATAAAACCTATCTAAAGTTTGAAAATGAATCTAACAAAGGTAACTTTCGAAAGCTACAGGACAGGGGTTAGCACAAATTTATTGGGCACCAAAATCCAAAGGCTAACTAGTCAGAGTTGAGATTCTCAACATATAGGCAGTGAGAATTGAAAGTTAAGACATGGTCAACTTCCTAGATGGGATATCTACATTTTTATTTCATTTATATGTACAAGTGATATTTAAATGGAAAGTTCCAAGTTTATAGGAAATTTACCTCTTGAAGTTCCAATCGAAGGAGCTGTATGTGAATTCCTTGGTGGTGGATGGAGCTTCGCTGGAACCTTCCTGGAGCTAGTCCAATTGCTGCTTTGTTTGGGCAGTCACTGAATAGAAGGTGGGTATATGATAGTGGTGAGTGAATTGAAGGTTATTTTATAATAGCCTGAGTAAATTGGAAGACTAATATGTTGTTGTTAGGGAATGAATCGAAAGTTGGTTATCTGGCAGTTGGGGAGTGAATCAAAGGGTTCACTAATGTATGAAGGGATCTGTGATTTTTTGCGAGAGTTTTAGAGTTTGAATGTTTGAGAATGTTTGAGAGTGTTTGAGAATGTTTAGAGTTCTGAGAATTTGATAGTTTTCTCACAACAAGAGTTTCTTCAGCTAAAAAAAAAGGGCCCTAAGATGTGTTGTGGAACATCTTATTTATAGATGAAATTGGCTGAGGTTTTGGAGGGAAAATAAATGAGATTGTAACAAATTGGGTATGATGTTTTTGTAGCCTTTGAGGTGCAGTTTTTGTAAGTCAAATTGGTGCAAATATAGTAACAGCGTAGCAGGACTGCTGTGCAACAGTTTTAGAGTGTTGTGGCCAGTGCAGTAGGCTTGGACTTGGCAGCACATAGTACTCTGGCCAGCAAGCATATTTGAATATTTCACCCTTTCGTTTTGACCTCATAGGTCCAAACTTCGGCCAGAACCTCTCTTCGGAAAACAATATTTGTTCCCAAACAGTATGTGTCTTTCGAATGGGCTCTTTGTGCATCCTTCGAAGGGGCTAAATGTATGTGTTATTTTGAAGGGACCACATGTATCACTTGTGTGCATCACTTGCAATTTCTTTGAATGGGCCAACAAGGTATATCCTTAGAATGGAACACCCACATATGCTCCTTTAAATCCATTAATACATGTCCTTCGAATGGAGCAAATGTATGTCCTTCGAATGGACCATGTTCCTGTCCTTCGAATGTACCAGTTGTGTATATTTTGAAAGGGGCACCCATATATATCAATGCATGTCCTTCGAATGGGACACCCAGGTATGTCATGGTGTAGAAACTATGTGTGTTGAAGGTTTTCAAGGGTGGAATCGAAGCTTGCATGCAGGAGGTCCCTGCCTTGTAAATTGAAGGAAATATTTTAGAAGGCCATTGGCTTTTAATCGAAGGAAAGATGCAGGAGGCCATTGCCATGTGTACCAAAAGCCAGCTTGTAAGGGGTCATTGGTGTAATCGAATATTTCCTGCAGGAGGTCACATGGCCAAACGAAGGATGTATACCAATCTTGCACGAAGAAAATAAATGTTCAAACGAAAGCAGGAATCAAGCTCGCTCAAAAGAAATCCAATGCCCAATCGAAGCCTCTGGATCAAAGCAAACTGTTTCAAAGGGAGACACTGCCCAGTCGAAGTTTAGCATGAAGGAAGCAGTTCAATCGAAGCTAGCATGAGTCGAACTAGTGACCATTCGAAGCTAGTATGAGTCAAAGCAAGTTTTCTTTTCTTCAATTTTGTCAAAAAAATTAAATTTATCTTCTTTTCTCTTTCAATACTTTCCTCTTTGACTTGATGCTTGAATATCGAATATGATCCAATTGTATTTGTGCAGCCTTGAACCAGTAGGAATTTTGTGAGAAAAATCTTGAGAAATGAGAGGAAAAATTTTGGGGTACAACACGGTGAAACCACAATGGTTATCCCTCATCCATCAGGAAACAAGGTAGTTACCCTCTCAACAGGTTAAGACAAGTCAATGTCACACAGTTTGTTCAAATAAAAAAGAAATAAAGAAAAAGCCTGCTAAGTCAAGTAACTTAGGCAAAAATTAGAGCATCCCGCTGGACTTCAAAATCAAAATTCAAAAGAATTAGTCCAGGAAAAAGTTAGGGAAAATAAAAAGAAAAGTTAAAAGCGATAAAATATGTTACAAAGAGAGGACTACAAAGCAAAAGTCCTCAGCAAAGAACAAATTTGTGTGGCAGCAAACACAAAGAAAAAAAGGGTGACTGATACTCTGAAAGCCTCATTGGTTCTTTAAACCACCGCAAGATCCTTTCTGAGAAATGAACACTCATGTTGAATTAACTGAATATAGGAATGGAGAACATCATGGAGAATGGGTGGACACAAATAAACTTTGAGCCATAAAATCTTTTTTCTAAAAATCGTGAACCAGGCCACGTTACAACCCTTAAAAGTCCTAATTGAAGCAGGGTTTATTTTGAAAGCATACTTCAACGAGATAGTGTTTCCTGACTTCCATGAGTTTTGTTGAATAGTCGTGTTGGTATCATATGCTTTTGTTATTTTACATACAAAAAAATCAATGTCGCATCCTGGCTAATGATGTGTTCACAAGGTTTGCAACATCTTTTCAATAAAATATTCAAGGCTTACATAGCAGTTGCATTATAATTTTAATTCTTATAATAAACATTTTTCTGCTTGTAAAACAATCACTTGATGTCAAGGAATCTTACATTTGACTATTAGCAAAGGGAATGATGCCGAAAAGAGTTGTTGAGCGAAGAGTATGCATCATTCAGTCAATCTGGGGCAGTTACGGCGAGATTAGGTAAATCTCTAGAAGCCCGTTGGTCAGACAAATTATGTAGTCTAGGGCAAGTTGTGAGTGTTATCTTTGTCAGCACGGTAAACTTGGGACACCAAAGTTGTTTCCAAGGGCATCTCCAGATTTTGTCAAGATAACTACTATTTTTTCCTTCAGGTTGTTATATGGTGCTTGGTTTGTGATCCCATTTTCCCCAGTTAAGTCTTGCTTCATATTTTCTCCAAGTTGTTATATGGAGTTGGTTTGTGTAGTTTGATACCTCTCTCCCATGTTCTCCAGTTAAGTCTTGATTCAAATTCCTCCAGCTGCGTGTGATTCCTCCTTTCCAGCCAAGTTGTGATCAAGCAGAGCTTGTAAAGTTATGAAGCCATTGTTTAGTTGTTGAATTCTTTCTCCCTTTATGTGTTGCAAGTTTATGTAGAATCTCTTACAGAGCATTTTTCCCTCCAGTTATACATTGTTGTTGTTGTGAACTACCAAAGTAGAAAGACAAGAGCAACATATTTTCTAAGAAGTGTTGAGACAACTGTCATTTTTTTTTGTTTTCTCTCACCATGTGTTGAGTCTTGATTTAAAATCCACTTAATTTTGACTTCTTGTTGTAATGTTAACTTCTTAACTACTCGGATACATCAAGGATGATGTTTTCCTTTAAAGTTGTTATCCCCATGAAGTTCCTTTCATATTCTCTAGTGAAGTCAGTACGACATCCATAGTTGAAGTCTAAACGATGTTTGTTCTTCCCTGCTGAAGTATGTATAATATTCCCTGGTGAAACCTGGAGGATTTTATTATATCCCTACAACTTTATTTGTTCATTGCTATTAGATTGTGTTTTGATTATTTTCAAGCAGTGAAGTCAAGCCTTAGAATAAGACTTTATTTCCTCAATTGGTGCTTACTCTCTTATGGAAGTTTCCATATTGGATGCTATTTAGCCGAGTGTTGTCTATCCCAAAGTTTGTTTCGTCTGGTTCTCCCTAGTGCAGTATGTCTGTTTTGTCAGTATATACATGATAACATTCATACATTCATACATACATCATGCATGGCTGAATTAAAATTCATCACTCACTTGCATTCGTTGACATTTCTGTAGATATTTTATCTTCTTTTGCATAATATGTATCCTTTCTCCAATAGAACGTCAACCTTAAGCAGAAAGAGTATAACCTTTCGCCTTCCCTACCGAGTTTGTTCCTCGTGGGAGAATTTTTCTTTAGCCTTCCTACCCAACTCATTACATGGATTGAAATTGATCCCCATTTGAGTTTATTCCTCATTGGGTGGTGTCTTAGTTGACTGTCTCACTCCAGTATGTTCCTAGTTTGAATGTTGGTCTGCGATAGCTATGATTATTCTGATTTCTCTAGGTTGTGAAACCTAGATTGAGAATATGCATTTATTTTGCACGTGAGGACTTTATCTTCTTAGCAGGAATGTATTAGTATTTCCCCACGAAGTCAAAATTCATTTCCCAGCAGTGTTATTGCAATCCTTTTCATAACAGCAAGTGGCAGTCTCTTTATTTAAGCAACCTGTACTTCCCCTGTAAGTCTGTTAGTTCCTAGAGATGATTATTTTAGTGTACTCCGATGGATTGTAGTCTCTACGATATAGGAGATAGTTCATTGTTGAGGTTGGCTGTACTTCAATGGTAAAGACAGTTCGTTGAAAAAATCTTACAGCAGTTTAGCACCATTTTCAAGTGATATCTTGATTAAAGAAGAAATTCTTACCGTTCTCGGTGAAATCCAGAAGTCAGGTTAAGTTTATTACATTTTACAAGTGATATCTTGGTAAAAGAAGAAATTATTCCTTGTTCTCAGTGAAATCCAAAATTCAGAGAAAGTTTTTTACCCTTTTCAAGTGATATCTTGATGAAAGAAGAAACTGTTATCGTTCTCGGAAAAATCTAGAAGTCAGAGGAAATTTCTTACCCTTTCTGAGTGATATCTTGGTTAAAGAAGAAATTGTTGCCGTTATCAACAAAATCTAGAAGTTGGTAAAATTTGTTTCCCTTTCCGAGTGATATCTTGGTAAAAGAAGAAATTGTTACTGTTCTCGGCAAAATCCAGAAGTTGGAAAGCTTTGTTACTCTTTTTGAGTGATATCTTGGTTAAAGAAGAAATTGTTACCGTTCATGGAGAAATCCAGAAAGTTGGTAAAGTTTGTTACCCTTTTCAAGAGATATCTTGATTAAAGAAGAGACTGTTACCGCTCTCGGTGAAATCAAGAAGTTGGAAAAGTTTATTACCCTTTCCATGTGGAATACCTTGGTTAAAGAAGAAGTTGAGACATGTTCTAGGTGGAATGCCAGAATTTTGGGAAACTTATTATTGTTATATGTTTTTTTACCTTCTTACCTAAGTTGGTAGTTCACTGTCATTCGTTAGTCGGTATTTACCTCTTTCTCCTCATTGGACTTTACCCCAATATAGTTGAGTTGTTCGCAGTCAAAAGCAAGGATGTCAATCATTTGTTACCAGTCATAAGTACTGATGTCAATCATTTTTCCGAGTCATAAGTATTGATGTCAATATTTTGTTTCCAATCATGAGTACTGATGTCAATCATTTGTTCCCAGTCATAGGTACTGATGTTAATCCTTTGTTCCCAGTCATACGTATTGATGTCAATCCTTTCTTACTAGTCATAATTATTGATGTCAATCCTTTGTTACCATTCATAAGTGCTGATGTCAATCATTTGTTCCCAGTCATAAGTACTGATCTCAATCCTTTGTTCCCAGTCATGAGTACTGATGTCAATCATTTGTTACTAGTCATAAGTGATGATGTCAATCATTTGTTTACCAGTC
The DNA here is from genome assembly GCA_948472305.1 of Vicia faba. Lineage (NCBI taxonomy): Eukaryota > Viridiplantae > Streptophyta > Magnoliopsida > Fabales > Fabaceae > Vicia > Vicia faba. The sequence continues at coordinate 416,178 of CATIWC010002187.1, forward strand.
TCAGTAGTGATGTTTACCATCATCTCTGAGTCAGTATTATTCTGTTTTTGCTACCTTTAACCCTGAGTTGGTAGTTTACCGTCATCCCTAAGTCGATATTATCTTATTGTTTCTAACTTCAACCCTGAGTTGGTAGTTTACTTATCCTCTATGAGTTGGTATTACTCTCTCTTTGCTATCTCCTCTATGAGTGGGTAGTTCACCATTATCTGTTAATCGTTGTTATCCATTATTTTTCATCTTTTATTGAGTTGATGTTACTTTGTCTCCTATTTTGGCTTTACCCAGTAGAGTTGAGTTCGTTGTTCCCCTACAGGGTTGATTTTTTCCTCCAATGAAGTCAGGCTTCTTTCCATAGAGATTTATTTCCTAGTCGAACTCTTTTTTTAGTTTGTTGATATTATTTTTTCCCCAATGGTGTATTGTTTCACCTAGGATAATTCCATCTTTTGCATTCATAATCATCAGCATTGCATAGCATCTTAGGGCAAAAAATAGGGCTTGTTTTGTATTTAAGTAACTTCAATCGCGTTGAGACGAAGTTTCCAACATTCGTGTCTCCGGATAGAAGACACTTAAATAAGGGCAGCTATTATACCCCAATTGTTCCCGCAAGATCCTCTATCTTCTCATCATCATATGAGATCTCTTTTTTCAAGGAATTCTCCACCATACTCCAAGGAATCAGGTTTTTGAGATTATCACCTCTTGACACAAATGATCAAAATTAGGGTTTGTAAAAAAATCAAGATTTCTGAGTTTTTGAGCTACACTTGATTCCATGCTTCTCTTCATACCCCCAAGCATATATGATTGAAGAATTGAGCATCAATTTTGGTTGGAAGAGATTCAATTAATCAATATGGAATAAAATAGTCATTTGTGCAAAAGTCAACAAAAGTCAATTGTTGACCAAGTGAACATATGGTCAAAGTTGAGGTCAATGATCATGTTTCAACATCATATGGCCTATGGTTAAAGAGATTCAAGATAAATATTGATTTTAAAGTTAACTTGTTCATTAAGGTATCTTGGTGAATTTTGAAAATTTTCTAAGTATGGAAAGTCATAAGGCTGAATTTCAAAAATTCATAACTTCTTCATTTCTTATTGAAAATTTGCAAACTTTAAATTGTAGGAAAGAGGAAAATAAGATCTACAACTTTGTCATTGTGATCCCGTGTCCAAAAAGTGATTATTTTGAGAGTTATGGAGCAAATAATTATAAGTCACTTTGTTGAATTATAGGTCATTTTCCAAAATTCTAGTTTTTCGTGGCCAGTTTTGATGATGTAATGAATTCAAATGAGAAAATTACCAACATTAAAGTTGTAGCACATCTCAAGACCTTTTCAAAGAGTACAAGTTTTCCCATTGATTCAAAGAGTTGAGAGAGTTATGCCCTTTATGTTGGGACTGCATTTTATTGAAATTTGTCAAGCCAAAATTTGCAATTTCTCGAGTTCTCCATTTCTAGCCATTCTTTTTTACTCCAGTCAGGCCCATAAGCTATTTGGGTCGTGAATAAGAGGATCATACCTTCCATTTACACCCATGCATGCATTTGTACAAAGTTTGTACAAAAAAACCTCAAAATTGCCATAAATAGCCAAAACCTTATTTCTCTCTCCATACTCCACTAACTTGTACCATCTCTTAAGCATATACTACTGCATATATGAGCTATCCGAAACGACCAAGAGGCATCACTTTCTCTTCATAAAACGCAACCTTGGTCACCAAGCCATATTTTGGCCAATACTTCCATTTATACCCTCTAACGGTTATAAGGCCCAAATGACCACTCTACCCTCACTTTGAGACTCTATATAATGTTAGACAATGTGATCGATCTAGAAGGGGGGTTGAATAGATCGTTTAAAAAGTTATTTGAGCTTTTTAAAATTGTTTTTCAGAAATATATATGAAAGCTCCTGGAATCTCCAATCGTCTAAACGATCCTCTATTGAAAAGATCGGATAAGCATAACTGTATGAGATAGGATGACAAAGTAAGAATCAATATGTTTTACTCAACTGGTCAATCACTTAAACATCCTCAATGAGTATGAATTACTTCCAATTAGTTGATTAAGATAAAGCTAAACACAATGAACAATTTGTGGATGAATCAATTTGTCAAACACCTTATGTGCAAAGCACCTTAGGTTTGATTTTACTAAATTGTAGCAGTGAGTTTTCTTAGGTATCAATCAAACGGATTGTTACCAATGTTGTGAAATAATCTCAACACACCACAATTTCAGTACAAGAAAATTCGACAATTTAATTCCTACAAATTATAGTAGTCAAGTATGGAAGTAAAGAAAAAAAGAAGAAGAACACACGATTTATTAAGGCAGTTCCCCTTGTCGTCCTCGGGTAGGGTACGTCTGCCCCCAATTCTAGAATCTAGAATTGAGATATTTGATATTAAGATGAAAATGTTACAAGATAAGAGATAGTTCACAATATAAACAAACCAATGTTGCTGATGTAACAATCTTCTTCCCTTTCCTTGGTTTGATCCAAACCATGTGCCAAATTATTTGAACAAACCTTCGGTTACTGCTACTTGATTTGCACGAACTCTTGTTCTACAATACTTTCACTCGGATGATTTCGATCGTAAGAAATTTGACCCCAAATCTTCCTTCACAATCCTCCGGTTACCGCTACTTGATTAAGCAAACCCAACGTTTCTTAATCCTTTCACTCGGCTGAATTCGATGAAGCAAAGACTTGTGCAAAAACCCCCGTACCAATTGGAATCTTAGAGGAGAAAATCCAAACGATTTTATTCAAGAACAACCCACAATTGCTCAACCCAAATCTGAATTGAATATTTTATTTGAACATTATCACCATAACACTTTTGTTGAATCAAAAACTATGATTATATGTAGATGTTGGTTTTTGAGAAGAGAGGATGAAGATAATGAGCACTATGTGTATCTTTCACTAGTTCTTGTTAACTATTCAAAAGGAATCAAAACTCTATTTATGTGTGTTAGTAAAACAAATAATATTTGAGAAAGAAAGAAAATAAGACAAACAAAATTTTGTGTATGTTAAGTGAGCGGTCGACCGCTCCAGAGGCTTGGGTCGGTGTAACACAACCCACGCCTAGGAGGTGAGCCAAACAACTTGAATGCGTCGACCGCACCAGAGGGTTTCGTCGATGTAACTTTCAATTTTCTTGACCATCAGGTTGAGTCAACCAAGGGGTCGGTGCAACATAACCCAGGAGAAGCACAAAGCTTTGAGTCGACCGGAGCTAGTTTGCATCGGCGCATGCTTCATTTTTCTTGCCAAAAAGGTTATTTTCATCCAAGCTTGCATTCCATACTTTTCCCCAAGTATATTTTATGTATCACACATGTCATTAAGGATAGGAGAGGTTTTGACATCATGAAAACATGAATCTTTCCCTCACATACTCCCCCTTTTTTATGATGGCAAAACCTACACAATATTGTCAAATCAAAAATACAGTAAATGGCATAAGAAGAAGGAACACTCCCTGAGTTTGTGCACATCTTCAGAACTCAGAAACCTCACTCTCGTAGAACTTCTCCCTATTTGATAACATCAAAAAGAGAAAAGCATTTGATTAATAGTAGCATTTAAAAGTAGAGTAGAGATCATAAATTTTCACCTTAACACACTAATGACCATTCACATAAAATCAAAAATAGTGCAAATCAGATAATTAAACAATCATCACAAAGTACTATATATACCAGATGACAAATAAACTTAAACAAACACAAAGTAGGTTTAAGGAAAGCAATAAAGTTAGGAAAAACATGACAAAATTGTAGCAAGATGAAATTTAAGCTAAAAACAAGACACAAAGCGGGTCCAATTTTCATAGTCTTGGTCTTGGTCTTGGGTTGAAGGACCTTGTTGAGGAGGATGCTGAAAGTGTTGCATGAAATTGGATTAGAAGGAGGCTAAGTTGTCAGCTTGTGTTTGAATTATGCCATGCAAGGTTGAATACCTTTGAGCTTGGACAGCCGAGTAAGAAGCAAATGTTTCACTTTGGACTTTGATAATATTGTAGAGGTTAGAGATTCGTTCATTTTGGAGAGAAGCATATTCATGTTGCTGGATCTGCATCCTTTCCAATTGAGCTAACACACTAGAGTTATCACTTTGAGCAGCAGGAGTATCCTCATCCATATCTTCAGCATTTTCATCACTTTTTTCTTCTTCACTCCTAATATCAATTTCCTCATCCTATTCACCATTACTATTATGGAATTGTACACAATTACTTCTTACGATGTGTCTATATCTTTGCCTTTTGGAATCCCACAGAAAACCCATTAAGCTGAGTGATTTGCTAGAGAATTCTTGGTCCATACCTAAACTCATATAAGAGATATCGGGCACACGAATACTTTCTCTGTTGAGAACTCGTTGGATAAATAATGTGTAGCATAGTGTAGTCCCTCTCTCAGACTTGTGTAGATCGAAGATCCTGCTAGCAAAGTGGTATGGCCAATGAATCTTGATCTTGTTCTTGAGCACATACATGAGTTAAACCTTTGGCTTGTACATGCAAGAATACCCACCCTTTTTGGGTTGAATGATGTGGAAAATGATCCAAAACAAAATCTTATCAAGAGGACCTAGAGCACCTGTGGTCACAGACTTGGGAAATAGATCACTATTCAAAATCCGCTCAGTGTAGGGTTTCTTAAGCATAAAGTTTAAAGCAGTCTTAAATTCATATCCAGGAGCAACATTAGAGTCAGAAAATTTTATTGAATTAGAGTCAACAAGGCACATCTAAACCAAATCTTTCCAAACACGATAACTGATCATATAATTTTTGTTATTCATCCTATACCTAAACTCAAAATCCTCAAAATTTCCATGGACACCCACAAAAAATATCCTAACCAGATCTTCATTATACTCATCCTTACATTCAAGAAAGTTGTGAAGTTTCTGAAATCTAATAAGATCAATGAGCTCAGGAAGGTGTAGATAACCCAAAGTTGTCATTTCCAAAAAAATTGTTTAACAACCTTTCTCTTTCCAAATGTAGCTTCATAAGATTCAACTATGTCATCAGAGAGCAGAGAAAGAGCATTTACCAGAGATTTGGAAGGAGCATTGGAGGAACTACGTCTGAGGGTTCTCTTCTTTGCAACCCTAGATGTGGCCATGATGAATTTTTCTTGAAGAGTTTGGAGTATAGGGAATTTCATTTTTGGTTTAGAGGAGTTTAGGGTTTATGGGGTTTGGGAGAAATACGGATAATTGAATCAATACAAACCACACAACATAAAAATAAAATTCTCAAAATTCGCAAGATGCGTCGACCAAATCAGGAAGTGCGTCAAAGAAATGTTAAAAAAACGATACTGAAGAGTTTATATAAGAGTGCATCGACGCTATCTTGTTGTGGGTCGACTCATCCTGCGAGATTTTGAGATTTACTATATTTTTGAAGGAAAATCATGTAATAGGGGAAGTAACAATAAATCACACATGCATATCAATAATATAATAAATGTAGAGCAATAAGATGACCTAAATAAACACATATATATGATCAAGAAGGGGAAATAGATAGGATGGATATTACCTTCATGAAGATTGATGAGAGATTTCACTAAAAATCTATACCTTTTTATATCGAAGGGTTTACCATTTTCATCTCGGTCTAAGTTCACGGCCGTAGGCATATGAGTATCGATTGCTTTTGAGTTTGTCATGTCGAATCGCTTGAGTAGGTCAAGGAAATATTTCATTTGGCTCACTAATGTACCTTCATTTAGTTGCTTGATTTGAAGTCCAAGGAAGTAGTTTAACTCCCCCATCATGCTCATCTAAAATTCTCCCTGTATTAGCTTAGAGAATTCCTTGACCAAAGATATGTTAGAAGAACCAAAAATAATGTCATCTACATATACTTGAACTAATATAGAATGTTTTTCTTCATGCTTAATAAAAAGGATTGTGTCAACCTTTCCTCTTGAGAATCCTTGATCTAGTAAGGATTTGCTAAGACGTTCATACCAAGCCCTAAGGGCTTGTTTAAGACCGTGTAATGCACACTTAAGTTTGTAAACATAGTTAGGATTCTCAAAATTCTCAAAACCTGGAGGTTGAGACACATAAACCTCTTCATTAATGTATCCATTTAAGAAAGCACTCTTTACATCCATTTAAAATAATTTGAAGTTTTGTGAGTATGCATATGCAAGCAAAAGGCGTATAGCCTCGAATCGGGCCAGCGGAGCGTAATTTTCCTCATAATCGATGCCTTCCTCTTGGTTATAACCTTGGGCAACAAGACATGCCTTGTTATGAGTTATAATTCCGTTTTCGTCTATTTTGTTCCTAAATACCCATTTAGTTCCAATAACTCGATGATCTCGTGGAGGAGAGACAAGGTCCCAAACCTCATTTCTTTTAAACTGATTTAGTTCCTCTTGCATAGCTAAAAACCAATGTTCATCAATTAAGGCATCTTTGAAATTTTTAGGTTCAATTTGAGAGACGAAAGCAAAATGATAACAAAAGTTACTTATCTTTGAGCGACTGGTGACTCCCTTTGATATGTCTCCTAGGATGTTGTCGATGAGATGATCCTTAAAGGTTTTCCATTCCAAAGGAAGATAATTTTTATTACTTGGATGATCTTCCCCTCTTTCTTCGGATAATTGATCCAACTCTTTCTCAATTTTATTAGATTCTAAGTCATTTTCTTTGGGATCTTTTATTATGCTTTCTGAAGATACACCTGCACCATCATAAACACTACCCTTTCCGACTAATTTCTGATCAAATTCATCAAAGGAAACATGCACAGACTCTTCAACAATATGTAACCTTTTATTAAATACTCTATAAGCTTTACTTGATTGAGAGTATCCGAGAAAGACACCTTCGTCGGTTTTTGAGTCAAATTTACCTAGATTCTCCTTACCATTATTTAACACAAAGCATTTATATCCGAAAACGTGAAGATGAGAAATATTTGGTTTTCTTCCTTTTAAAAGTTCAAAGGGAGTTTTGTTTAGAATAGGACGTATTAGAACCCTATTCAAAACATAACATGCCGTGCTAATGGCATCGACCCAAAAGTATTTTGGAAGACGGTGTTCATTGATCATAGTTCTTCTGAGTTCTTCTAAAACACGGTTTTTACATTCCACCACTCCATTTTGTTGCAGAGTACGTGGGGCGTAAAATTTATGATCAATGCCATATTTTTCACAAAATTTATCAAAGAGATCATTCTCAAATTCACCAGCGTGATCGCTTTGAATAGTAACTATGCTAGTGTTCAATTTGGTTTGATAAATCTTGGTAAACTTTTCAAATGCCGGAAAGGTGTCACTTTTATTTGATAAGAAAATTGTCCAACAAAATCTAGAGTAGTCATCTACAATAACAAATCCATAGTAGTTACCACCTAGACTTTTAATTCTAGATGGTCCAAAAAGGTCCATATGGAGAAGTTCAAGAGGTCTCGTTGTAGAAACAACGCTCTTAGATTTAAATGAGAATCTTGTTTTCTTCCCCATTTGGCAAGCATCATATAAGTGATCCTTGGAGAATTTTAGTTTGGTTAAACCGACTACTAAGTATTTTGAGATAATTTTATTTAACAAATCAAAATTCAAGTGAGCTAGACATCTATACCAAAGCCATGAGTCCTCACTTAAAGTGACTGGACATTTAGCTCCGGTTAAGGATACATTATTCAAGTCAAGCATGTATACATTGTTTATCCTCAAGCATTTGAACACATCATCTTTCTTATCATTGTGTTCAATTATGCAACAATCTTTTGAAAAAGAGACATTGTATCCTTTGTCGCATGATTGACTAATGCTAATAAGATTGTGTTTAAGACCATCAACTAATAGGACATCATAGATAGTAGTAGAAGAGGGATTACCTACACTACCTTTACAGAGTATTTCTCCCTTGTTATTATCGCCATAGGTTACAAATCCTTTCTTTTTTGCCATAAAGTCAAAAAATAGGGAGATGTCGCCTGTCATATGTCTTTAGCATCCACTATCGAGAAACCATCTTTTCTCTGTAGTCTCAAGACATTCCATCTACAAATTTAAACAAGGGAAATAGGTACCGAATTTTTATTGGGTCCTTGTGTGTGAGTGATACTTGAGTTGCATTTTGGCAACCATTTGAAAATGCCTTGAGGAACCAAAAACCTCCTAAATCGGCATTTGCCAATGGTGTGGCCCCTTTTGCAACAATATAAACAAGTTAGAGTTTTGGGTAAGTTACTTTTGCTTGGAGGATCTCTTATTTCATAAGTGTATTTTTGATAAGGATTAATCATACTACTTCTGAAATTTGATCTATCAATGCCAAAAGTAATTTTGGGTTGTAAAGCCTTGTCAAGTTTGGCTTTGAGAGTTTTTACCTCTCTTTGCCAAATATAACAATTTTCACATCCAGCCTAATCATGCCAAGAAAACTTGTCACTTTTGCTATCAGTTTTCATTTTCTCTACCATAGATGCCTTGAGGGCTTCCAACTCTTTTTTGGAGTTGGACACTTTTTGATCAAGGTATGAAATTTTTTTCTTGTTTGAAGCTAATCGTTTAAAAGCTTCTTTAGCCTCATTTTATAGTGTATCAAAAGCTCTTTGCAATTCTATGTGAGACATTTTATCGATATGATCATATTTAGAGTGACTTACATTCTTTTTCTTCTTTTGATGAGCGATGATACAAAGGATGATCGTTTCTTCTTCGTCACTAGTGTCACTTTTGCTTGAAGCTTCACTATCACTATCCCAAGCAATGTATGCTCTTCTAGCTTTGTTAGGTCTCTTTTAGAATTTGTCTTTTCCTTTGTCTTTCTTGAGCAATGGGCAATCCAGTTTGTAGTGACCGGGTTTTCCGCGATTGAAACATGATCCTCTTGATTTAGATCTCTTACCTTTATCTAGTGATCGATGATATTTTTGTCTGAGTGTTGGACTTCATTCTTTCAGAGATATCTATGATACTTTCTCACAAACAACCCCATGTCTTCACTTGAACTTTCATCATCATCACTAGAATGACTCACACGTGAGTTATTGGTGGAGGACATTGAGCTTGAAGCCTTTAATGCAATAAACTTCTTTTCTGTGTCTTTTGGTTTTTCTTTCTTTTCCTTTTTCTCGTGCTTGTTGAGATTTATGGGCTATTTCTCACGCTCTTGAAGCTTCCAAAACAATGTTGTTATGTCAAGTGTAGCTAGATTGTTGGCTTCCTTGATTGTTGTAACTTTAGGTTGCCATCCCCTATTAAGACATCTCAAAATTTTGTTAGTAGCAACAATATTGAGAGTAACATAACCAAGAGTGTGTAAGCGTTTGATTATATGAGAAAATCTCTTTTGCATATCCACAATGGTTTCACCATGCTTCATGTGAAAAAGATCAAACTCTTGAGTCAATGTATTGATTCTAGCAAGTTTAACACCATTTGTCCCCTCATGGGCAATTTTTAGAGCACCCCACATTGCCTTAGCAGTAGCACAATGTGAAACTCTAAAATACTCATCAACACCTAAAGATGCAATAATCGTATTTCTACCTTTCCAATCATAGCTATACTTTTTCCCGTCTTCCTCATCCCATAGTGCTTTCGGTTTGGGTATGGTGACGTTATCCTCATTGGTCATGGTTATTTGTATAAGGCCATCCTCGATAACTTTGCATATCTTTCTATTAACCGAGTTAATATGCACACGCATACAATCTTTCTAATAGCTATAGTTTTCACCGGTGAAAATAGGAGTTCTCGTATAAGCCCCTTTTGGATTGTTCTCCATATTCTACAAATTAATATGCGAAGCACTAGATAAACCGGCGCTCTGACACCACTTGTTAGACGATGTGATCGATCTAGAAGGGGGTTGAATAGATCGTTTAAAAATTATTTGTGCTTTTTAAAATTGTTTTTCATAAATATATGCAAAAGCTCCTGGAATCTCCAATCGTCTAAACGATCCTCTATTGAAAATATCAGATATGCGTAACCGTATGGGATAGGATGACAAAGTAAGAATCAATATGTTTTACTCAATTGGTCAATCACTTAAACATCCTCAATGAGTATGAATTACTTCCAATGAGTTGATTAAGATAAAGCTAAACACAATGAACAATTTGTGGATGAATCAATTTGTTAAACACATTATGTGCAAAGCACCTTAGGTTTGATTTTACTAAATTGTAGCGGTGAGTTTTCTTAGGTATCAATCAAACGGATTGTTACCAATGTTGTGAAATGATCTCAACACACCACAATTTCAGTACAAGAAAATTCTACAATTTAATTCCCATAAATTATAGTAGTCAAGTATGGAAGTAAATAAAAAACAAGAAGAACACACGATTTGTTAAGGCATTTCCCCTTGTCGTCCTCGCGTAGGGTACGTCTGCCCCCAATTCTAGAATCTAGAATTGAGACATTTGATATTAAGATGCAAATTTTACAAGAGAAGAGATAGTTCATAATACAAACAAACCAGTGTTGCTGATGTAAAAACCTTCTTCCCTTTCCTTGGTTTTAGCCAAACCAAGTGCCAAATTCTTCAAACAAACCTCCCGTTACCACTACTTGATTTGCACAAACTCTTGTTCTGCAATACTTTCACTTGGCTGATTTCGATCGCAAGAAATTTGACCCCAAATCTTCCTTCACAATCCTCCGGTTACTGCTACTTGATTAAGAAATTCCATCATTTCTTAATCCTTTCACTCGGATGAATTCGATGAAGCAAAGACTTATGAAAAAACCCCTGCACCAATTGGAATCTTGGAGGATAAAATCCCAATGATTTTATTCAAGAACAACCCACAATTGCTTAACCCAAATCAGAATTGAATCTTTGATTTGAACGTTATCACCACAACGCTTTTCTTGAATCAACAACCATGATTATATGTAGATGTTGGTTTTTGAGAAGAGAGGATGAAGATGATGATCACTATGTATATCTTTCACTAGTTCTTGTTAACTACTCAAAAGGAATCAAAACTCTATTTATATGTGTTAGTAAAAAAAAATTTGAGAATGAAAGAAAATAAGACAAACAAAATTTTGAGTATGTTAAGTGAGTGGTCGACCGCTCCAGAGGCTTGGGTCGGTGCAACACAACCCACGCCTAGGAGACGAGCCAAACAACTTAAATGTGTCGACTACACCAGGGGGTTGCGTCGATGCATCCTTCAATTTTCTTTACTATCAGGTTGAGTCGACTAAGAGGTCGGTGCAACACAACCCAGGAGAAGCACAAAGCTTTGATTGGACCGGAGTTAGTTTGCGTCGACGCATGCTTCATTTTTCTTGCCAAAAAGGTTATTTTCATCCAAGCTTGCATCCCATACTTTGTCCCAAGTATATTTTATGTAGCACACATGTCATTGAGGATCAGAGAGGTTTTGACATCATGAAAACATGAATCTTTCCCTCAAATATAAGTGCACTCTTGCCTCCATTCACTCACACATTCGCAACATTAACATATCTAAAAAAACCTCATTATTGTCTTATCTCTCTCTCTCTCTCTCTCTCTCTCTCTCTCTCTCTCTCTCTCTCTCTCTCTCTCTCTCTCTCTCTCTCTCTCTCTCTCTCTCTCTCTCTTCAAGCAAGCATTATTTTGAGAATTCTTCAATATCAAAGCTCTTTATTTGAGCTTCAATAAGAAGAATCAATCGAAGTTTTTGGGTTTCTTTCCTTATCTCAAGCTCAAGAGGGCAGTAGAATTTTTCTCCACTAGGTAACCTCTTTAAACCCTAGATCTTGCATTTTTGCATCTGGAAACAACTTGTTGATGTTCTTATGATGCTATTAAACTTCTCCCTTTAGAAATTTTTTCATTAATTTTGGTTGTATTTTGAGTTATTTAGATCTAAAAAAAATACATGAAATATTGATTTTATGCTCTCTTCTCGCCCAGAACCTTTACAAAAATTTCTTGAACCAAAGTTGTAGATCTTGATGAGATCTACAACTTTGATGTTTACAATTTTTAATTTAATCAAGAGTTGAGAGAGAAATATGAGATTGAAAGTCAGTACATATTCCTAAAGATAATTGATTTTGGATTTTTTTTATTTTCTAGTAAAATTCTCGCCAAGATTTCTCCCTTATCTCTCAATCATTTCGAAAACTTCTTGAATGAAAGGATCTTTTTGAGATCTACAACTTTGATGTTTAAATATTTTCGTTTCATTGAGAATCGAGCAAGAAAAGTGGACGCGAAGATAGCATAAAAATCACATTTTTTCTATGTATATGTCACGTTTTTTTTCTTTTTTCATGGCCTTATTTCCAATGCTGCCAATCATTAAGAGCAGATATGATTGGATGATGATTTCTGATGGTCCCTGGCGCGAAAATAATGGCAGACTCTTGACTTTTCTTTTTTTATTTTATTTAATTTGTTTATTTTATAACTTATTCATTTTGTTTTCTTTATTTCATTTAAAATATTTTTATTGACCCAAAAAATATAAAAAAAATATAGAATGAAAGATAATTGAGCCTATTTTCTAAATCTTATTCTTATTTTATTTTTAGCATTCATTTGGTTTTTTTAATATTTTATTTGGTCCAATGTATTTTTTTAATTGTTCTATTTTGTGTAGTTTTGTTATAAAATTAATTCTGACTTATTTAGGAACCATAAAAAATAAAAAAATTTATTTTCATGTTCCTCTTCTTAAACTTTTGATGGTCTTAGACCTCATTTATTTTATGTTTTACTTGGTTTTCAATAATTGAGAAGTAATTTAATGGTTTTTGAGGTTTTATTACTTCTTTTTGAAGTTTCAATATAATTCACTCATTTCTATTGATCTTAAAATCCCAAAACATATGTTCAAGCTTACTTAAGATGTTAGGATCCTATTTATCATTTTTGTTGGTTTTTTAATTCTGATTTTTGTATATTAAATTTTCTTGTTTAATGGTAATTTAAGCATAGTCTTGAGCTAGTTTTGATCTTTCAATTTAATTTTTCATATTTCCATGAAATTTTAAGTTGAGAAAGGATTGGTTTCTGACTTCTAAGAGACTTGAGCTCATTTGTTCCATTTTATTGGGATTTTATACCCTATTTTTCTATTTTTCATGGAATATTGAAGTGAACATGTCCCTTTGGCCTAGTGTAATTGAGTCAAACTTCATTTTGACACTTATTGATAAAATTTAAGGTCATTATTTGGGTATGTTGTGGTCATTTGAATGCTATAACTTTATGTCAACTTGTTTCCTTTTATTGGAAATTTTAGGTTGGAAATTTGGTTTTTATCTTGAGCATAGAGTTTGTGTGGTTTTGAAACCCTTATTGGGACTAGTTTTAATCTTTTGATCATTTGTTTAAGTTTCTTTATTTGTTTCTAGCATGATAAGCTCAAGGATATTATTGTAAAGACCTGAGAGGCATTTGCCCTCCATTTTGTTCATTTCTCACATAATTTTGGTGTTGATCATTCTTATGCCTTTTGATTGATCATGTGAGGTACATGGGATGCATTTATGCAACTTTTGGGAATTTGATTGTTGTTTCTTTACCTTATCCTCTTGACATGTTTAGGTTCATAAGTCTAATATGATTGAACCATTTAGGCACCCAAACTTGTATTGATTAGCTTGTTTGCTTAACTTCTTTGACCCACTTTTGGTCTATGCTTGACAATTCTTCTTCCATCTTCTTGGTTCACCTCTTTGAGTGTTTTTGTGTTGTGTTGCTGCCCATGAGGATTTCTGCTTCTAAACTTCATCCTTTCTTGTGTGAAAAGTTACTTTGACTTGATTTATGCTAAAAAATTGTGCTTACTTAATCATTTCCTTACTTGTCTTAACTTTCTTTGCACCATGAACCCTAAGCCTCTATTGCATGACCCTTAGAAGGATACTTTGATTCTTATGCACATCACTTGACACTTCACTTCTCACTATGCATGATTACTCTTCACTACAGACTTGCCTTATGTGTCTCCCTTTGCTCGATGCTTGCTTTCTTATTATTTTTCATCTTTTCTTGATAACTTGTACCCTTAGGATGTTGGTTTCATCTTACTTAAGATAAACCAATTAGACCTTAAGTTCTAAACCATCTATGTCAACATTAGGGTCTTATCTTATTCCCCATTTCATCCTCAACCATAGGACTATCCATGCATGTTAAGTTGGGTAGATGTTCCCCTTTTTTATCCAAACTTTAGGATCACCAATGTATGATAACCCTAGGGATAGAACTAGGTTAGTCCCCTTTAGAATTTTTCATTCCCCTTTCGCATTGTTAAACCAAAAACTTCTTTTTTCTTTCAAACTTCAAAACACTTAATAAATAAATGATGAGAATCATACTTTTACTAAGCAATGGGGATGATAAGCGGGTTTCTTCTCGATCTTTTCATTCTTTCATTCTTAGGCTTTTGTGTGGTTCAAATCTCAAAGACTCATTTCTTAAAAAAGTGGAGAAATGGTTAATATCTCTCTCTTGAGGTCAATTAACTATTATTCACAGCAAAGTAGAAACCAATGCAAATCTTTTTGTCTTTGGACTTTTTTTTCTTTGAAAACCTTTTTCATATAAGAACGTGTTAACTCCTTTCAACCATAATGCATGAGTCTCTAAAGGTCGAGCTGTGGTGGAATTTGATATTAGCATTGTTCATAAAAAACTCACAACACATGAACATTTTTTAGATGAACTATGTCTGTCTTGATCTCTCATTGCACAGAGAGGGTACGTAGGCACAAAGGTTTGAAACTGCGACAAACACGACTAATAAAACCTTTTTCTTTGTATATACACTTAGAATACATGCATCTTCTTCTTAGGTAAGCTTTAGATAGAATACACCCTTTAGATTAGAACAACAAGAGTGGATCTCGTGAAATACCACAAGCGTGAGGGGTGCTAATACCTTCTTCTTACGTAATCAACTCCTGTACCTAATTTCTCGGTTGCAAGACCGTGATTTCTCCCTTCTTAGGTTTTTCTTCAATGATTTTCCTTTCTCTCCTTGTGGGGTAAATAAATACTCGATGGAGACTTCATTGATTCACTCTTGATGATTTTCCGCTGGTTCCTTCACATCCCGGAGAAACTTTTTCTTTTGTTGCCCATTAAAATCTCCAGGTATCAACCCCGGTGCTTTAAAATTTGTTATGTCTGCAAACCAAGGTCTTTCCTGAATCCTCATCATTTGTTCATCCAGAAATTCTTCAAGAACCTCTTTTTTAAATTTGGTCACCTCACGGTTCACAAGCCTGGACAAATGATCTGCCACCAAGGTTTTTGATCCTTTTATATTACGGACTTCAAGATCGAATTCTTGGAGTAATAGAATCCATCTAACAAGCCTTTGTTTTGACTCAGGCTTGGTGAGAAAATACTTGATAGCTGAATGGTTAGTAAAAATAATAATTTTCGAACCAATAAGATAAGAACGTAATTTCCCAAATGCAAATACAATTGCAAGCAATTCTTTTTCTGTTGTTGCATAATTCATTTGAGCATAATTTAAAACATTTCTTGCATAATATATTTCATGAAAAACTTTGTTCTGTCTTTGTCCTAATACCACTCCTACCGTATAATTACTTGCATCGCATATAAGTTCAAAGTCAAGTGTCTAATTTGGTGCAATGATTATGGGTGCACTAATCAATTTTTATTTCAAACTTTCAAAATAAAGTAAACAATCATTATCAAAAATAAATGACTTATCTATGTTGAGAATATTGCTCAAAGGCTTTGTAATTTTTGAGAAATCCTTGATGATTCTCCTATAAAAGCCAGCTTGGCCAAGAAAACTTCGGATTCCTTTGACATTGGTTGGTGGGGGAAGCTTCTCAATCACATCCACTTTGGATTTATCCACTTTAATACCTCTTGATGAAATTTTGTGCCCAAGAACGATGCCTTACGTAACTATGAAATTACACTTTTTCCAATTCAAAACCAAATTTGTTTCCACACTACATCAATACGGTGTCTAAGTTGCTCAAACACAATTCAAAAGATTATCCGAAAACGGATAAATCATCCATTAATACTTCAATTGTCTTTTCAATCAAGTTAGAGAAAATAGCTTGCATACACCGTTAAAATGTGGTGGGCACATTACATAAGCCAAAAGGCATATGTCGATACGCAAAACACCAAAAGGATAAGTGAAAGTAGTTTCCTCATGATCCTATAGATTAACGAAAATTTGATTGTAGCCGGAGCATCTATCCAAGAAGCAATATAATTATTCCCGAAAACCTCTCCAACATTTGATCCATGAATGGTAGAGGAAAATTATATTTCCTTGTTGCTTTATTAAGCCTTCGTTAATCGATACACATTCTCCACTCAGTCACGATTCTTGTTGGAACCAACTCATTTTTTCATTGGTTATCACTATCGGTCTTCCCTTTTTTGGAACTACTTGTACCGGAATAACCCAAGCATTATCCAAGATAAGATAAATCATGCCTGCATCTAACAACTTGATAATTTCCTTTTGTAACACTTCCTTCATTACCGAATTTAAACGCCTTTGAGGTTGAGCTAACGGTTTGAATTCTTCATCCATCATGATTTTATGCATACAATAAGCTGGGCTAACTCCTTTTAAATCGGAAAAAACCAACCTATACCTTTGGGATTATCCTTCAAAACTTAAATCCATTTAATTTCTTCCTTGTCAGATAAGGAACTGCTAATGTCAACGGTTTGTTGCCACCACTTTAAAGGAATAGATATTTCAAATGTGAAGGTAACAACTTCAAATCAAGTTTTGAATCTTCTTCGTTCGCTTCCTTTTTTCAAAATTTCAAATTCTTCCTCCCAAGGATGAACTTCTTTTAAAGACTCAAGTTCTTTCAAACATTCTTCAATTTCTTTCTCTTCATTAGCATTAAGAACTTGAAGTGCATTGGTTAAGGTTTTATCAAGAGGTGTTGAAAGATGAACTTGGCTTGTAACATCCCAAATAGTTTCTCCGGTAACATCAACTCGAAAACAATCACTTGTATCTTTGGAATGTTTCATAGTTTTGAAAAGATTAAAATGAACCTCTTCACCTTAAACTCTCACTTTCATTAGACCGTTATAAACGTCAATCATCATCCTAGTGGTCTCCATAAAAGGTCTCCCAAGAATCAATGGTGCATCCTGATCTTCCTCCATGTCAATAACAACAAAGTCAATCGGACACAAGAATTTATCCATCTTCACAAGCACATCATTCGCTACTCCATGAGGATGGGTTGTAGACATGTTGGCCAGTTACAATGTCATTTTTGCTGCTTTCAGCTCAATGCTTCCCAATCTCTTCACAATAGATAACAAAATCGAATTGATGCTAGAGCAAAAATCATTCAAACCTTTACCAACATAAACATCTCCTTTGGTAACTGGTAAAGTAACCCTTCTTGGATCACTTTCTTTGTGCGGTAGAGTCTGTTGAATGATTGCACTATAACTTACATCAAGAGTGATTGTTTCTTGGTCTATGTATCTTTTCTTCTTCATAAGAAATTCCTTCATGAACTTTGCATATGTATGCATTTTCTCCAAAGCCTCGAAAAATGGAATATTGATTTGTAATTGACGAAATATGTCCATGAAACGAGCATAATGCCTAGAGTTATTCTTCTTGGAAAGAGCATGAGGGTTATAAGTATTTTGAATTGGAATAGTGTTCAACTTCTCCTTCCCATTTTTGTTCTTTCTCTTCTCTTTTTCAACTAATTCTTCCTCATTTTTCTCTTTTTCAACTAATTCTTCCTCAACATTTTTTCTACTTCTATCTCATCTTCCATATCTTTTTCCACGATAATTTATTCACAAACAACCTCACCACCCTTCTTTTCATTTTCTTCTCCACCTCCTACTTATCTACCACTCCTAGTCACAACAGCTTTGCAATGTTCTTTTGGGTTGGTTTGAGTGTAAGCGGAAAAGGATGGCCCTGTTTGTTGCTTGGCTAGTTATTTCGTAAGTTGCCCAACTTGGCTCTCAAGATTTTTAATTGCCAATTCATTGCTATTTTGGTTAGCCATCGAAATTTTGATGAATTGGATGAGGGTTTCTTCCATCTTTGAACTTCTACTTTGAGGTTGTGAAGGTTGAGTGGTATTTTGATATGGATTTTGACTGTTTGAAGTGTCGGCATCTTGTCTCCAACCTTGTTGATAACTTTGGTTATTTCCTCTTTGTTGGTAACCTTGGTTATTTTGATAAGGTTGTTGTCTTGGTTGATAGCCTTGATTTTGATTTTGATTCCCCATATAGTTCACTTCTTCTTAAACCGGGGGATAAAATCATGTTTGATGATATCCCTTGCATAACTCACAAGATGCAACTTTTTGTTTTTGCTTGCTAGGAATATCTTGCATTTCTTTAATTTGTTGAGGAAGTTTAGCCATTTTCTTGGTGAGTTCCTCCACTTGTTGGGTAAGCAACTTGTTTTGAGCCAAGATATCATAACTGGTACCCAATTCAAGAACCCCGACTTCCTTAATGAAATCCCTCGATCATGTTGAACTTGATGATAATTTATTGCCATCTTCTTAATGATTTCAATTGCCTCCACCGAAGTTTTTGCCATTAAAGAGCCACCTGTAGTTGCATCTAACAAGAGTTTATGTCGAGGTTGAAGAGCATTGCAGAAAATGTGTATTTGAGTAGTATCATTGAAACCATGACTCAAACACTTTCTCAACTTTGATTTATAAATCTCCCAAGCTTCATCGAGAGACTCGTTTCCACCTTGTGAAAATACATAAATAGTTGTTTTATCTTCCATGAATCTTTACCATGGGAAAAATCTCTCAAAAAACTTATCCTCTAGAACATTCCACTCAGTCATTGTTTAAGTGGGTTGGTCAAGATACCAATACTTAGCCTTCCCAACCAAAGAATGAGGGAATAATCTTTTGAAGATTTTCTCCTCCTCAGTTTCTGGAGCTCCCATTGCACCGACAATCTCGTAAAACCATGTGAGATGAGTATACGGGTCTTCTTGATCAAAATCGGTGAATAGATTTACATATGAAAGTTGAATCATGTCGGTCTTCATCTCAGAGTGCCTCGCGTTAGAATTGTGAGAAAAATGAGCATTCCTCCTTTGACTATTGGTACTTAGACCTCTTGGTGCTGGTATTGGTTCTCCCATAACTTCTTCTTGCCTTAGAGGTGTTGAAGAAGTAGAGGCTTCTTCTCTTTCTCTCCATTCTTTGGCTAACTTTCTTCTCCTTCTAGTTTTTCTATTAAGTCTCCGAACAGTCCTTTCGATTTCAAGGTCAAAAAGAAGTTGATCATCTAGTACACTTAGTCGCATAAACAGAAGTCAGAAACACTAGCCAAACAAGTGAAAAAACAAGAGATATTATAATGTAACAAATTATCAATACAAGTTACTCTCAAACCAAGAAACTTATCAATGCTTGCGATATCTAAACGCTAATCCTTGGAAATGGCCCCATTTTGTAAGGGTAAGCATTTGCTTTATAGTTTCCATAGAGTTTGATGTGATATTACTACCATTCTATAGTTAACAATGTTCTGAGTAAGGTTTTATCAAATGTTTTGGTATTAGAAAGCTTTGATTGCATGAAGAGTAGTTAACAACCGTAAAAAGTTTTGGTTTAACATATTAAAAAGGATGTCAAGATTAGGGTTCATTAATCTATTTTATACATATCCTAATGATCTAGCATGTGAACTTATAAATGATGAACATAATCACGTATGCTCTTAATACCGTTCATCTCTAAAGCGATATTATGAATATTATTCTGTTAATTACTAGATGATGTCTCATGCCAACAATCAACACAATAATCTTAAAGCTTGATACATGTGAATATCAACTCACAATCTATGTCTAGAGTTTATTCGTCAATAGATGTTAATCTAAGGTCATGGTTTGAAAAACATCTTTCAATAATGATTCAAATCAAATAGACAACAATAAAAGCAAAGATTAACATCTATATTGATCATAAAGTTGTTCACATACAAAGGATAAAAAAGAGTACATATTACATAGATTAGCTACCTCTAATTTTGACAGAAGAGGATATTTAGCTATCCTTAGACATGGTAGCTTGAGAAAGAAGTAAGGAACAAAGCTTTAGAAGCATCAAACTTGAATGAATCAAAATTAAGGCTTGAAAGCTTTGGATTTGATGTAGAAATGAAGAAAACTTGGTTCTTGACCTAAAATCACTTTTTTAGAGTAGTTACAAGGTGCTAGAATGCTTAAAAATATAAGCGGGTTGACCGCACTTAGTGGACCCAAAAACACACTT